>LM523159.1:2616109-2767310 GCA_000941615.1 Parastrongyloides trichosuri | reverse complement strand
ATCTTTTCATATTAGTCATTAGTTTTAATCACAAATAAATATTTAAAATATTAGATATACGAAATTTTGAGCGGACTTACCAAAAAATGTTTTTGTAGCTAACAATTAAAAAAAAAGAACTTGTTAAAAAGTATTTGAGTAATTCAATTTAAAACAACAAATTTTTTCATAATATACTTATCAAACACGTTACAAAATATTTGATTCAATTTCGTTGAACATAAAAATATAAATCAAAATTTCAAGAAGCAATTATAAAAGGTATAGATATGAACTCAAATATAAAAAGAAGAAATTTTAAATATATCTCATGATGAAAGAATTTTCACATGCGCCTTTTGATTTTAGTATATTCTTATATAAAATTTAGTTAAAATTAAAATTTATCATTTTTTTAATAACTAAAATTATTTAAAAGTAAATGCTTTTTATGAACTATTTTTATTTTACCGGGTATAAAAATAATCAAACTTATGTTTATTTATACATTCCTGAGAATTAAATATTTTAAAAAATAAATAACTTTTGAAAAAGAAAGTTTTGCAGCGCTCAGATGTAACATTTGTTCATATTTCCATCAATTATTGTTTTTTCTTCGTATAATGTGTTGAAAATTCATTTAAATAAAATACACTTTACCAAAAATCTTAACAAACAAAATTTGTATACATCATAATACCAAAAATATTATCTATAAAATGTTTAATTTTATTTCCGTGTGTTTGTGTATATATTTTTTTAAAATTATTTTTATGATTATTTAATTTGAGTAAACTATTTAAAATATTTTTATACTATTTACATATTTAAATTAATTTATACCCTGTATATACACCATTTTTATAGTGAGTCTAGTAAAAAATATATTGATTTTAAAATAATTTGTAATTTTTTTAAAGTATTTAAAAATACTATTTAGAAATATAGATTTTAATAAATTTAAAGTAAAACAATTTCATCAAAGAAATATCAAAATATATAAATAAATAGATATAAAAATAATTTTTGTATCTTTTTTATATGATTGGAAAAATATGTCTTCAAATTATGTTTTATCCACTTAAAATTTTTTTGTCTTTTGAAGAAATATAGCATTCATCAATTTTGAAATTTTTATTATTTTTATCTTATTGCTAAGAATAATCATTATATAACATGTAAAATTAAAAAAAAATTAAAAAATTTGTAACCAGGATTAGAAATAAGTTATGTAGTAAACAAACCTTATTAATACTTTATTTAATCAAAGGAAGTTATGTTATTAGAAGGTAACATTTGAAATATGTTCTAAACAGTAATTTTTTTTGTTAAAATTATTTGATAGAAAAAAACCAAATTATATCCTATCATAATAAAAAAGAAAAGTTTAATAATACTTCAAAGTTTTCTTAAATTGAATTATTGATAGCTAATCTATTATTTAGAAAATATTAAAAAAAATAAATTTGAATGATTATATATATACATTGATTAAAATATATTTCTTATTTGTATGTATTTATTTCCGTCAATAAATTATCACATATTATATTTAATTGATAAGTTACCTTAAACAAATTTATGTTTTTTCGTTATATCAATGTCTTAAGTGCGTGCTATAAACAATTTACTCTTATATTATTACAATACGTTGAAACATAAATTTTATTTACAAGGTGTATTGCATCTTACAACTATATTGCTTGGAATAGTTTCACTAGCGCGTTATTAAAATTTATGACAATGAACAAATTTTATTTATCTAAAATGCATATTTTATTTTAAATTTTAAAATAATATACAATTTTTAAATCTGTAGAAAATATAAACTTTTAATTAAAATTTTTATATTTTATTATTTTACCGCCACTTAACATAACTTTCCATATTCTTCAACGAAAGTGGAATAAAGTAAATATTTTTTGGAAAACTTTGATTGTTTGAAATATTTAATAATCTAATATTTATGTTATTTTTTATTATACTGCTTTTAAATACTTCCAAATATTTAATAGGATTCCTAACATTAAATGCAATTGTAAATGACGAAAAATAACAACATCGAATATTTGAATTGTATATTCTTTATTAATATATTTTGAAAATTTGCGATACATATATGTCTTAGTTTTATAAAAATGAATGTCTAAAGAATCTGTCTAATGTTGTATAAAAGCGAATTAGAATTTTTTAGAAAAAAATTTAATGTTGTCTCTTTTTAAATTAGACAGAATGAAACATTGAATATTTAATTTAATAACTTTTCACAAATTAGACTTAACCCATGTAACTCACTTGTGTTGATTGTTTAATCTGCTATAATTAAATTGCATATATAAAAACATTATTTAATAAATTTTAGCATTAATATTATAATTAAGTTTTCTTTTTATACATTATTTTACATAAGAAATAGATTCTTTAATATATAATTTTAGTGTATCTTTTAATTAATTATTTTTTTNTTTTTTTATATTGTTTAATCAGAGATAATATTTTTATATAAACTTTATATGCTCTTTTTAAAAAAAGCTTTCAATATATATTCTACATTTATATGTTTTTATTTATTATATGTTATAGAAAATGATAAAACAGAAAAAAGGCGAAGATATGATTTCTAAAATTGAAATTTTAAACACGCATTATAATCAAATGAAAGCTAATTATGAACGAGCGTGTGAATCTACTAGAAAATCATATGATGCAGGTGTAGAAATGTTTGAAACTTTTAGGATTCATTTTGAAAAGTTAACTAAAGCATATCACTATTCTCAACGATCTTTTGATGTATATAAAGAATTAATAAATTTAATAAAAGATGAAAGTAATATTGAAATTATCCAAGAAATGTGTGCAAATATTTATGATGATTTAAGCTTTAAGATAAAAAATAAACTACGAAGACTTACAAAAGGTCTAGAGGAGGAAATGAACAATATATCGTTTTCAAATGATAAAGATGAGACTATATCTACACGTCGACACAGTACAAGATTATGCAATAAGAGAAATATTCCTCCTAAAAAAGAACCATCTCCTGAAGTTATACAAGAAGATGTGCTTCAAAAGGATTTATCAGGTGTAGAAGTTTCAATTCAAAATGTAATATTAAATCCATATTTTCAAGAAAAACTTGATAGTTTAATAGCCCCAGAATTAGAATGTATAGGAAGTGTTGCTTTAGATACAGACAAAGTTATTAAAAAAGTAAAAGAAATATGCGCTATGATTGGAATTAGCACACGTATTATTGGCCCCGTAGTTGCTAAACTTTCTATTGGAGCATTTAATGATTTGTTAAATAGAGTTCGTCCTTGGGAGACTTTAAAAACAAGAATGCAAGATGTTATTAAAAGACTTTATTCGTGGATTATAAATAAGGATGCGATTTTATTTATTCAGTCGATATGTCCAAGAAAGGTTACTTACTTTAAAGATGATAAAATAATTCTTCCAAAACCTTCATATTTCTGGTTAAACTACAAAGATGATACTCCAAATGAAATTGGACAAATAATTTCATTACCAATTTTTCAAGAAAATGTTGAACCTGAAGTTTTTGATAATAGTGAGTTCCGTCCAAATGTTAGAATTAATAAATATGTCAGATCTGTTGATATTAGTATTATCAATCAAGATATTTTTGAAAGAACTGGAAAAACCTATGAATTTAAAAATAAATGTATTGAAATGTCTGAAATAAAAAATATGACAAATAGGGAATTCAGATTTTTTGGCTTTCTTAACACGGTAGAGTTATGCAAAGAAATTCGCAAACATCTTTCTGACACAAATTTTTCGCAAAAAGATTTCGCTGATCATATTCTTGGCATGTCACAGGGTAGTGCATCTGATCTATTAACAAAACCAAAAGAATGGCGTGGTTTAACGAGAAGAGGTCGTGATCCATATATTAAGATGAGAGCTTATTTAGATCTTTATGAAATAATAAAAGATGAATTGAAAACTATTATAGAAATAGAAGAACAAAAACAACTCGATTTATTAAAAACTATGCATAAAAAACCTTCAGAAGAAGAGTCTGAATTGACTCCTAAAGAAGAAGTTTTGGATTATAACAACGTTAAAGGTTGTAGTAGATTTGTAGAAAAAAGAAAAATTATTTCTAAAAATACTCCATCATCACCAATCACCAACAATTTTACACCTCCAAATTTGTCTAGAGATATAAAAGTTAAGCGTTTTACAATTGCAACACTAAATACTATGGCTCTAGCAACAGAAATAAAAACATTGTTGGATGACTGTAAAATAACTCCAGCACTTTTTGCAGAAAAATTTATGGAAATGAAAGCTCAAGATTTTCACAGAGTTATTTCATTTCCTCGAGCATGGAATTTATCACCTGAATCTGATAAACAAGCATACAAAAAGATTAAAAACTTTTTAGATAATACTGAATTAGTAAATAAACTTAAAGAAGGTGGTTTAGATGCATTGCAAATAAAGGTAAAAGTTACACCTCCTTCACAAGAACAACCTCCAAAAAATGTCATAATATTATCTAATTATAAAAAGCCAATAAATATGAATTTAACTCCTCTTCCAAAATTGCCTACTTTAAAGAGACCAGGAACAACATTAATTACTGAAATTGACATGAAAAAAAATAGATTGAGTATAGGTTTGCCTCAAAATAATGTAAAAACAATTAATGTTGTGAATAGAGCATCAGGAACATTAGATAAAATACAAATCAAAAATGAATGTGTTGAAAAAGAAATAAAAGAGGAGGTTAATTCAATTTCAATAGAAAATAATGGAATAAACAAAAATTTAATAGATAAAGTTTCAACGAATAGCCATTTAACAAATAAAAATTATGGTATTTCAGTTGATAATGGTGAAACTGAACCAATGCCTCAATTAGTAGAAGAAAATATAATTATAAATACAGAAAGTAACAAACCGATGAACAGGGTAATAAATACAATAAAACTTCATAAATCAAATTTTATAACAATATTTGATAAAAAGCAGGTTATTTGTTTTGAAGTACCTCTAAGTGTACGAAAAGCAAATTGTGGTAAAGAGGCTTTTTTAAATCCTTTAAAATTAGAATTACTTCATTTAGCATGGACATTTGATTCTAATCCAACTATTCAAATTAAAAATTATTTATGTCAAATGATTGGATTATCAAAAGAACTTCTTGAAATATGGTATTATGAAATGAATAAATTGACTGTATGTTTATTAAATTTTATATCATTTTTTTTTATTAATTAATTTTAGCCAGAATATTTTAAATATGAAGAAACAGAAAAAGTTTATAAAAAAAGGATGAGAGAAGACATATTAAGATTTACGAAAAGAAAGCAATATTTAGCGGTTACTAACGTTGTCTTTAAACAATTATTCACAAATGAATTTGATTCCCTTATACAGATTTAACATTAAATTTGATATTTATATATTTTCACAACATTTAATCTAACAAAACGTAAATTGAAAAGCATGACACTTTTAAATTGGCCTTAAAATATTTATTAACTGAGGAATTTTGTCATTTTATTTTGTACTTATTTATACTTATTAAACTATTAAAATTTCCAATATGTAATTGTATTACCTATTATTAATATTAAAATTTGTAAATATTATTTTCATATAATTTAATTATTTTATTGAAAATATGTTATTTAAAAAGTTTATTTAAAACTTATGTTTATGATAAAGTTAATATAAGGCACATAATATTTAAAAAAATAACAGCTGAATAAATTTGTATTGTTAAAAAAAATACCAATATTTTTTATTCCTATACCAATGTCAAGGCAAAATATATTTCAATAAAATATAAAATATTTTAAACACAGTATACTTTGAATATATAACTATCCTTGAATTTATAATCTTTAATAAATTCAAACATGTTTCTTTTTTAAACGTATTATAATAAAACAAACTGTATTTATTTATTCTAATACATCTATTTCATCTGTTTATCAAGGAATGTTCTTACTTCAGCACCTAAAATAAAAATATTAAATTTTTAACATTTACTGAAACATACATTCTTTTGAATCTCCCATAGGAGCAGAGAAAGATCTTAAAGAGACAGGTTTATTTACTAAATTTTTAAATGATGGTACATCTTGCAGACAATCATTTTTTTCTTCATCATCTTCATTTTTAGATGAATCTTGAGATAATTGCGATAATTTTGATGATAATAATTGATTTAAGTAATCTTTGCATCCTGGTGAAACATATTCTATTAACTCTCGGACATCATCAAAGTAACGTGTATGGAGATCCACTTGATTATAATCTCCATTCATTGAATCTGTATGCAAAGAAGCGACTCTCCAACCTTTCATAGTTAATTCCAATGTATATGGAATATCTTCAACTGTTTTTATATTGACAAATATTAAGTCTGATGTACGTGGTAACATTTCAGAGACAGATACAAGTTTTACAAGGGAAGCAAGTTCATGTACTGATGCTATAGCTTCTAATTCTAACGGTCCACCAGCTAATTCACATACTCTTAATGGTTCATTTTCATAATAAGCTCTTCTATTTGCAGCAGCTATTTCTGCAAGATTAATAGGTGTTGGTGCAGTATTACCAATTTGATGAATTAATAAGTGAGACATTTGTCTTGACATAGGTCCCATGTTATCACTATTGTCAATAGTTAAATTTTGATTAGAACTCATATTTCCAGAAACAATTAATTGAGCAGAAATAGGACTTTGAACACGCGATGTATTGAATACGTTGGCAGCTGTTTGCCATCTAGCAGAACTATGAAAAAGCAATTATATAATGTCAAATGAAACATACTCGTATTGTTTGTATAAGGGAGAAACGCCTAAAGAATTGGCCAAAAAATTTGCATTAACTCCTGAGGCTAATGGAGTATTAGTTAGTGGAATAGAATTAGTCTCTGATAGATTTTTAGCATTTAATGAATGACGGGAACAAGGATTCCCATGTACATCTTCTAACGATTTATAAAATGACATTTCAAATTATATTAGAAGATTCTATTATTTTTCCTTTATAAATGCCTGAAAAAAAATATAATAATACTAAGTTTATTAATATTTTTAATATTAATTGTCATCGGATCAATGCGTATAAATATTAAAGGATGTTCATCTTTATAAAATAATATAACAATCTATCAAAGCTATATTATATATTTATGAAAATATGTTTAAAATAAAATATTGTCTTACTTGGAAAATTTTCCCCTTGTAAATTTATAAAATTAATTTTATCATAAAATAACACTGATTTGTATGATTTAAACAATGACATTATGTTAAAAATGTGACTGTTTATATCAAATATATATATCTAATCTCATATTATAAAAATAGTTTTTATATTGACTATTTTTTGTTTTTAATTACAGATGACGATTTAACTAGTCTTAAAAAATGTATATACTATTTACATTTAATAAAACTAAATTTAACATAAATCTTGATTAACTAATTGCATTATATTATCCACAATTAAAATGTAATTACAGAAAATATATGGTTAAGGGTGTGAATTGAGAAAAGTTTTACATTGGACAACCGTTGCTTTACAATAATAATAATTTGTTTTTCTATATTTATCTAATAAAAGATATGGTGATTAGTTTAATGATATTAGTTTAAACCTTCTTACAAAATATTAATATAAATAAAACATTTTTATTTTTATATAAATTTTGTTATATTTTGTAATATTTTTTATTTTTAAATATAAAATATATTATTATAATAATTTTATTTACTTATCTAAAGACGGGTTCTTAAATTATGCAACAAATAGAATAATGATTAAATTTAAAATTTATTTTTATAGTGAATCATTTATCAAAAAGATGAAGTTTAAACTAATTCTCAAATAAGCATGCCAATAACTGTCTTTACTTTGAATTGATTGAAAAACGCTTTTATTACTTAACGATAATTGATGGTCTTACTCTTTTTGTTAATCTAAATAAATTGTCTGTTTTAAAGTTTTAGTTTCACAAAGTCATTTTACATTATGAGAACTACAGCGCATCTAAAAATTTCGGACAATGTACACAAATATATTATATTTTTTGATTTTTATTATCGTATCATTTATAAACATGTGTATTAAATTCAATAAAAAAGCATTCTACTTATTGGCATTTTTATATTAACATATATTATAAGGGTGATATTCTCATATACATATTCTTGTTGTATTCAAAAGTAGTGATTTATAACAAATACGATTTTATAGAGAGTTTATAATATTGTATTACAAAGTATCGACAAATTATAACAGATAACGTTTATTAAAATAAAACAATTAGATTTAAATATTATTTTTCAGATTATAAATAAAAGTATTGCCTTTATTATTTAAAATTTAATTTGTAACACTTTTTTTTCTTACTAACAAGGTCACAAACCTAAACGAAATTTATTTTATCATTTATATTAAAACTTTTTGGATATAGTACTCTTGTTTATTAATAAAACGATCAAAAAAAAAATAGTGTTGTAAAACGAAGATAAAGTTCACTACAATAAATATATTTCAGGTGAGTTGTCAAAATTTAAACAACACATATCGTATTTTATTCAGATCAATTTAGTATCTACTTTACCTATATTTTGCCAGTCTAATTTATATATTTAACAACAATTGTTTTAATATTTAATATATTATCTGTTCTAACCAACTAAATCGATTTTATGACACAAAATAAGAAGTATATGAATTTTATTGAAGCAATAAAAGATTCTCCTCACTTTAGGTAATTTTAATAATTAATTAAAAATAATAAAAAATAATTTATTATAATTAGGTCTTCATTAGTTGAAAATGAAATATTTTTAAGCAGTTTTCGAAAAAAAATAGAAGAGTTAATTACTACAATTGATTATGTGTTGTCATTAGAAGAACAATTATCTGCTGCTTCTGGGTATGTTTAAATAATAAAAAATAATATGTTTTTTAAAATAAAGAAAGCTAAATATATGTCTAACAGAAGCTTGGAAAAGTATTAAAAATGATGATCCAAAATCAAATAAAACATTCTCGACAGTGACAGAAGGGTTTTCAAAGATAATGAGTACTAATGGATCAGTTCATGAAAGTTCCTTTTTATCAATGCGTAGTGTTCTTATCAATTTTCTTAAAAGGTTAGTTTTAATATTTAATATATTTAGATAACAAAAAGAGAATGTAGTTTACATTAAAATTTTCTTTCTATCAACATAGTAATCGTAATAGGAAAAAGTATAGGAAAAATATAATGACAAACAAGAAGTTTTTTTGTTGTAATATAAGTAATAATAATTTTTTATACTTAGTGACTTTGATAAATTGTCAGAAACAAGAATACAATTTAACAATATATCATCAAACTTGGAAGACGCATTGATAAAAAAAGCTAGTATCTCGAAACAAAAATCAAATGAATTAAGTGAAGCAAAAAATTCTCTAACAGCCATCGGTACTTGCTTTGCACACGTGTCAGTTGATTATGTTGCCCAAATAAATTTAATTCATGCCAAGAAGTATCACATTATTATAGAAGCTGTAAGATATATTTATTTTATTTTATTATTTATTTTAAATATATAGATTTGGAAATTTCTTAGTGAAGGGACCAACTCTTATAAAAAGAATTACAAAACATTGATTGATTTTGTCGATAGAGAAAGTAAAGATATTTCAGAAACTATTGACAATCTTAAAAATAGTTCTAACGCTATGGAAAAAAAGATGCAGGATAGACATTCTGCTGTACCTAAGGTAAATTATAATTATTTATATAATAATATATTTTATTTTTAATTACAGGAAATATTTCATCATCCTACAGGATTATCGTTAGATCCTGATGTTGTTATGGAAGGATATTTATTTAAACGGTCATCAAACGCATTTAAATCATGGAATAGAAGATGGTTTCAAATTAAAGATAATAAATTAATGTATGCACATAAAAATAATGACAGTGAGCACCTTACCATAATGGAAGAAAATTTAAAACTATGTCTTGTGAGGCCAGCACCACCTAATATTGAACGATCATGTTGTTTTGAATTGGTTACACCATGCAAATCTCATATGTTACAGGCAGATTCTGATCCATTATGTAAAGCATGGATTCGAGCATTACAAAGAACGATACAACATTTACATGAAGAAAGCTTTAGAAAACCTAGCAAAGAGGTAAAATTTGATGATGATTATTTATCTGTAAATAATTCTAATGATAATCGTAATGAAAATGATAATGAACTTGTTTCCAGTGATTCAAATAAAAGTACACCTAGACAAGAAATTCAAAAAAATGATATTCAAGAACATTCTGTTAAAAAATTTAATGGTGCTTTATCTATAAGAGAATTTTATTCATGTGTACGTTCCTTACCAGGAAATACTATTTGTGCAGATTGTGGATGCGCTGATGCAAAATGGATGTGTATAAATATTGGAATTATTATATGTATAGAATGTAGTGGAGTACATAGAAGTTTAGGAGTTCATGTATCAAAGGTCCGTTCATTAACAATGGATTCTTTAGAAAATAAACAACAAGATGTTATGCTAGCATTAGGTAATGATATAGTAAATTCTATCTATATGAAATGTTATGATCATTGGGCCAAAGAATATCCTAAAATTACAAATAATTCAACTAGATCTGATAGAGAACATTTTATTAAAGCTAAATATGTAGAAAAAATTTTTACAAGTCAAATGATGACATTAAATTGTAGTTCAAAAGTTTTTGAAGAAAGCGCAGATGAATTAGAGAACAATGAATCTAATCATCAATATTTATTACTGCCTACAGCTGAAACATTATCAAACAAAAGTTTTGATAGATCTGAATCACGATTATCTTCAGAGTCTGATAATAAATTTGAAAATTCTTGTAATGAAGAAGTATTTTTACCTGAAAAAGTATTTGAAACTATTAAAAATAATCAAATAGCAAAAATGTTAAGTTATCTCGCAAATGGATTTGATATTAACTCAGTGATTTTTGGCAATACTCCTTTACATATTGCAGTTAAATACAATAATCAGGCAATGATAGAATTTTTGATACTTAATGGTGGAAAAATAAATGCAATTAACGAAGATTTGGATACACCATTGCACATCGCTGTGACAATTGGAGATCCATTGTTAGTTTATCAATTGATTAAAAGAAATGCTGATAAGTCTGTTAAAAATAAAAAAGGTTTAACACCTTTAGATTGTGCAATGGAAAATGAGCACGCGAACGTGGTTGTTCTATTTCGACTTGTCGATTTAAAAAATGAATGCACGAATGTTGATAGTAATAATACAATGTTGGATGAAAATATAGATGATTTCTTAAACACTTTACAAATTCAGGAAAACGACTCAAAGGAATCTATTCTATAATATCTTTAACATTTCTCTTTGCCCACATTTAAATATACATATCATTTCTATGACTTTCTTTGTTATGTTTCCCAATTTTGATTGCCTCGATTTTCTACTTGAAATGACTATTATTTTCAAATTTAAAACGGGATTATTATGCTGTAAAAATAACATACATATTTCTTTTCCGTTCTGCTTTGATAATAATTAGTTTTGTCATATTAATATTATACTGAAAAGATTTTTTTTTTATACGAAATGATTACATTGAATATGTTTTATTTGGTGAATTTTTACAATGACATTATAATATTGTGGTAATTAAAATATTTTATATTTATATGTATTCATAAAAATTAAAAGCTTAATTATTACAAAAATTATTGATCTATATGTACGATTATTATATAACAATAATTTTATATTACTTTCCTATTTCATATTTATAAAATGATTGTAAAAAAAAAATGTACCAAAATGTAGAAAAAAATAATACAAATATTATAGTATAAAATGTGATTACTCACTAATTTTTTTTATTATTATTAAATATATTGGTGTATCAAATATCATTGCTCATATTTCTAAGGCTTAATTTCTTAAGGATTATTTATTCCTTATATTATTGACTTATTTAATATTTATGTTATAGAAGAACAAAAATAAAACGCAAAGTTGGTTATAAGTAATAAATAAATCATTCTGTAAACTTCTACAGATTAGGAGGAAACTACAAGTATCATAAACTTTTGTGTTCTAAATAATTTGATCTTTAGTAGTTATAGTGTATACGTATATATGTTGGTAGTATCTCGAATTCTTCAATTTAAGATGATAATATACATAATGTACTTATTAAATGAAGGACATTATTCATCATTTAATAAGTTACTTTAAATTTCTTTATTATTTGTAAAGAATAATACATGTTAATAGTTTCAATTATAAGACTATATTTGGACTCCAACAGATAGAAAAGCACCTTTGTTAAAATATTTTCATGTCATTGATATTAATAAAGTGATATACTTATCGCTTACTCATATAAAATTTTTGTCATTATCTATCACAGGACAATTTCACTACCAATAACTATATGATGATTAACTTATTCTATCTTTCTCAAAATATATAATAGTATTGCATCTATATTACATAATCTTTCAATATGTATTACAAAATGAGACATAATAAAAAATTGTACTATATATTTTTAAGTTTAAAAAGAAATCAAATTTAAATTACATTATATAAATATATAATTCTAATATTAATTTTAAAAATACTTTTTAAATATTCATCATTGTAATACATTTCATTCATCTGTTATTCGTTACTTTAACTTAACTATAATAAGTAAGCTACATTGTCTCTTAATCGAATCAGTAGCTTTCATTTAGACATTTTCTCTTCAATAAGTTGTTAGTATCTTTATTTTTAATCTTTTGTATAAAAAGTATTATTTTATTTCTTGTAAACATTTTTGTTATTTCTTTATAAATGGTTTTAAAAATACATTATATCGATATGATCCATAATTTTTAGTAGGCCGTTTGCTGATAAATTTATAGTTTAAATGTTAATAATAAATGCTAATTTGTTCTAAAGTCGACAACTTTTCTATATTCTATATATTATTTAGCAAAATTATTAAAGCATTAATTCTTTCTATTTTATAAAAATAATATGTTACTCTAAGGTATAAATTTAACATATATTTTTATTCATATTAAAATAAACTGAATTAAATCATCGTCTAAGAAACATTTAGCCAAACATATGAGGTAGTCGGCCACCACAAAAGTCGATTGTAAATTTATTAACTGAGGTATCTATACACCAATCATTTATTTATACAGATATTTTTCCAACTCACAAATGGTCATTTTATAAAGCTTTTTAAATCAAAATATTTTTTAAATTATAATTAAATTTAAAATTATAATTTTTTTTTCACTTATTAATATTTTTTTTTTAACCTTTTTGTTTAATTTCTTGCCTATGTTTTTAAAACAAATTAAATATCTTTATACAAAGCACTTAGATAGATGTTTCGAACAAACTTAGTTCAACTTAAACTATTTGATATGTTTGAGGTCAGCAATTATGTGCTATTCAATATTATTGTTATTGAATATTTTTCAATAATACAACAAAAAAAAAATGTTATGAATGTCTACAATTTTGATCTTTAAAAATTCACATTTTAATACAATCATTATCTATAATTACAATGTCTAAAAATATATTACACCTTCTTTTTATATATAGAAATTTTCTTTTACTTTATACATTTTAATTATTTAAAAACTTTTGTATTAATTCTTTCAAATATTTAAATTTCCATTACTATATAACTTCGATTACATTTACATTGGACAATCATACTAATTTATTTTATATTTAGATAGGCAGCTTTTCTGGGTTTAAAAACATGGATCTGGATATGACTAATGATTTTAACTTAATTGTCGGTAACAGACAGGACACTATCCAAAAAAGAAAAGAATATATGGAGGTAATATTTATTAATTAATTTTATTTAAAATTATATTTTTTTTTTAGAAAGCTGTAAAAAGTTGGAGATATAATATGCAACTTGAACCAGATAAAACACGCACTCCTGTTAAAGTTGATTTTAATTTAAATATTAAATTTGCTGCAGCATGTAAAGCTTCCGATTTTGTAGAAATAAAAAAGTATTTGGAGGAAGGTGCAAATATAAATTATGTTGGTCCAGATGGCTTAACACCATTACATAATGCAATCATTGATGACAATTGTGAGGTTGTTAAAATTTTAGTAGAAAATGGTTCAGATGTAAATATTCAAGATCCAATGTATTGGACGCCTTTACATTCAGCAATAGAAATGGGAGATCTTAATATAATTCAAATACTTTTAGATAATGGTGCAGATCCTTCATTAATAAATAGTGATGAAAAACTTCCTATTGACTTAGCAAAAGATGATGATATTATTGATGTCATTGAAAAGAAAATGAAAGAGTTAAACTTGGATGTAGAAAATTTACGCGATAAAGAACGATTATCAATTAGAAGAGATATTAATACATGGTATAAAGAAAAACATTACGATGAAGAACCTCATCCATTAACCGGTTGTTACGCCATTCATGTTTGCGCTGCAAAAAATTATCTTCCCGAGCTTTATGCACTTGTTTCTAAAAAAATTTGTGATCCTAATTTAAAAGATTATGATGGATGGACTCCACTTCATGGAGCAATTTATTGGAATAATTGTGATGCAGCAGAAATTTTAATTATGAATGGTGCAGATATAAATGCAAAAACAAACAATAATGAAAATATTTTTGAAATATGTGACACAGAAGAAACTAAAAAAATGGCAAATGATATTTTAAAGGGCAAATATGAATTAAAAGGAGACATCGCAAAATATGAATTAGATAAATTTCAATTACCAAGTGATGATGAAAAAGAGGGAACAGTTGAAGCAGAAAAGGACTTGCCTATTGAAGTTAATAATGAAATAACAGCACTAAAACAAAAAATTGAAGAAGCAACAACAGAGTATGTTTTAATTAATTTTTTTATTTTATTAAAATTATTATTTAGCTCACAAAATGTAACAACAAATAATGAGAACATTGATAAACATATCGGTGGTGTTCCTTGGGATAGAACAAATAAACTTAAAAAAGTTGAAAATAATGTCAAGATGTTTAATGCTATTAATGCTAATCGTTGTAATGTCGTACCACCAAATCCAAGATTGAATCACGATGAGTCTGAATCAGAAAGAAAAATGATTAGTAAACAAAGAAGAAGCGCAAGAAGATCAACACGTGGTATTACACAAGAAGAACTTAAAGAAGTAATGAATTCAAAGAAAAATGATGATTTAAAATATTCATCATCAAGTAGTTCTTTTGATAATTCTCTTAATAAATTACCTTTCAATAATTCTCGGTCAGCTGTTTCAAAAAGATCTGAATTATATAATAATGACAATCAAGTTCCTAATGAAATAATTTCTTGTAAATTATACCCTACACCTACAAGTGTATCAAATATATCATCTTTAAAAAACAATTTAACAAATTTGAGTTGTAAAGATAAATATCCTCAAAGCGAAAATAATTATAGTATTAATGACATTGCTAAGCATCCAAGAGCCGATATGAAAATCTACAAACATTATGACACTAATCTTGCTGCAAGAAAAGATAAATTTTTAAGTGCATCTCTTTCTTTATCTTCAAATTATTCAACCAATGGTACCAATACTTATGAAAATTCAGGCACCGTTAGAAAATTGTCATTCGATTTAAATGAAGATACAAGTGTAAAATCATCTGATAACATTGTTAGAGATAGTGAAGAATCTAAAACATTTTCGAATAATATTTTTAAAACGAAAAGTGTAGATGAGATGGATGAAACTAATTATAAAGAAAAATATTTCTTTGAAAAGATTGCGCACGAAAAACTTCAAAAAGAACATGCAAAACTTAAATATAAATTAGATAAATTAGAGAGAGAACTTAAGGTAATATTTTTTCTCTTTATAAAACCTTTTCTCTTTATAAATATATTTTAGGCTACTCAATTGGAAAGAGATAAACTTGAACAATTGAAAAGTGAAAATAGCGCTTTGGTTAGAGTTCTTGGAAAACTTACCAAAGAAGATGGCTATAAAAAGAATTAACGACATTTTTCTATATATTATGTAAAGCTGTGTATATTTAACAATACTGTACATATTTTTCAAATTTTAAAAGATAATTTATATTGTCAATTTACTACATCATATATTCATAATACTTTCATTAATAATTATTCTTTTCGTATGAATTATTTTCTTGATATTGAACATAACTTGCCTATAATTCGTTCTTAATATGTATAATGAAGCAAAAAAATATATATTTAGTTTTTTATGATAGATTCGTTTTTAATAATATAATATATAAGCATTTGATTATATATATATATTTAAGTTTTAGTTTTAATGATAAAATACTTACTTCAATATTATAAATTGTAGAATGATTTTAAAATTTTATTATAATGAAGCAAATTTTAAAGTATGCAATTAAATATTTAATATAAGCTCAATTATTTTCTTGTAATTTTATCATTAACAATCATAAAATATATTATATCTTTGTTTTGCATATTCAAATGAATTAAAAGCCAAACTTTTATTGCAATAAAGAATTAATTTCTTCTGTAATGTTTTTTCTTGCCTGTTCTTCATATTTACTTCGGAACTCTTTTGTTGCATAAATATTTGGTATTTGCAAAAATAATTTTAAAATCTAAAAATAAATATATTTATTACAAATACACCATCACTAACCTTTAATCTTTCTTTTTTATATTGAGTATCATCTAAATATAAATATTCTTTTCGAAATTTCGACTTGTATTCTTCATATTTTTCTGCTGACTCTCCATGAATCATCATGTCAAAATCAATTAAATAATGAATATCATCACTACCATACATTTCTGGGTTAAGATTTGCTTCTGTGCAATTATTTTCACTTTCTAAAATTAAATTAACAACATAACTCTCTTGATCAAATGTTGTTTCATTACAGAAATTTTTAAATTGTTCAGCTGACAATTTTGCAGAATCATTTGTTTTGCTATCATATTCAAGACTAAAAATATATATAAAACAATTTTTTAAAAACTTACTGCTTAAAGAAAATTGCAAATGCTACTGCATAACGATCGTGTAATCTATCTTTATGTTCATCAAATAATAATAGCATATTATGAAGATGACTTAAATTATAAAATGGTCTATTTGAATATTGTTCAATTATCTTATTCCACCATTTTTCTTTAACAGTTTCATTCATGAAGCTAGTCATATCATTCCAACGTTCTCTTAAAGCTTTCTTTTCGTCTGCTGTCATATTTAAGTGAGGTAACGTTATACTATAATTCAATAATTTAAAAAACCGAGAAAAATTATATTGGAAAGAAATAAGAAACGTTAGAAATTTTTAAAATTTAGAAATTTAATATGTTTAGAAAGTATAGTTTTGAGAAATAAAAGTATATTACTCAAAAATTAACTTTTTAATATATATATTTTGCTAAAAGTATAAACATTTTAATACATCCATATACATTTTTTATTGCTAAAAAAAGTAGTAAAACAAAATATAATTTCTAAGTGACATATATGATAGATAATATATTGAATGAAGATAAACAGTCTAGTTTTCTGCCACTAAATATTTATATGTATATATAGAACAAAAATTTTTATAATGAAATATATGCTAACCAGGAAAAAATTTTAACTTTCTCTATTTGGTAGAGATAAGACATTTCATATGTAAAGCTAACTTACGGAATAACCAAAAAGACATAGGATGGATAGTTGAATTAATTTTTACAAACAATTTTTTCTCAAGACAATTTTAAACAATTATAACAAACATTAATGTTATTTTTTAAATAATTAAAAAGAGATAAATATAATAAAAGTATTGCACTTTAAGAAAATATTATAACAAAATTTAATGTTAATTACTAACATTCAACATTAATTAAAATAAATATTTTTCAAATAATGTAAAAAAAATTTAGTTAGAGCTGTGATATATTTTTAGAACAAATATTTTAGTAATCCTTTTACGTTGCTTGTGTTAAATTATCGAAAATGGTAAAAGTGCACAATTGTACTTTTGATAAAAGTACAGTTTATTATTATAGACATTTTATTGTTACAAATATCTTGAGATAACTATTTCACTATTGCATTTTCTTATAAGATTTTAAAACTATAACTTAAGAATTTAAATACATCTAAAGTATTTAATTTTAATGGAAACATTAATCTATTAAAATAGGATGAATTGATTAAAAGAACCAAATTTTTCTACTGTTAGCTTATTTTTAGAAACATAAAAAATAAAAAAAGATATCTAAAAACTATTTTTATTACTTGTTTTCATTAATCTTTATATTTGTCTTATTGAAGAAAGTTTATGATAATCAATAAGAAAAAGAGTATAAACATAATAAGGACTTTATTATAATTAGTCTAGCACCTTTTTTATATTCCAGATGTGCCCCCCCCTCTTAATGTAGATATGCATTGACATATTAAATGATGATATAGCATTATATATAATATACATACTCATCATTTCTCACATACTCATTGTCACCATTTAAACCATACATTTTCTTTTATCATTATGCCTTAAAAAGCTTCTAATACTTGTTTAAAGAAGTTTATGTAATTGACCAATTATTATTTATTATATTAAATTCAATTGCATAATTGTTTAACTTTTATCTAATTAAAAATTCACTTTTTCATTATAAAGCATCAACTAGTTATAAAGATTAATATCTCTTTTCCTAAAACTGCCTCTAATAATGAAAATAACTTCTTTTTACTTTATTGTGTAAAGCCATCCCTAAAGTAAAAAATAATGTCCGAATATATCATAAATAGTCAATTTCTATTTTATATATTCTTCTACTATATATATATACGTTACAATCTACTGATAAATAATAATATTTTTATACAAACAATTTACTGTAAATGGAAAATGATAATAATATCTTTATAACAAATATTCAATGCCATAACCAATATCTTTTGTATAAATATATTTTTAAAAATGCAATAACTTTACTTTTAAAAAACAAATTTAATATTTTTGTTGATATTTATTAGTATATTAATAGCTTTTATAATAAATAAATATAACTTTTCCACATGGTCAACAAAAGATTTATACTTTTATATTTTTGTTATCATTTTTCTATATATACTTAAATTTCCTTATTCTACCCTTATTATACGAAATATTTTGTTACTCGTCTCATAAAAGTATTTCTATAAATCCATTTTAAATCATACATATATACAATTTATCGGATTTTTAGTTCTTGTTAAGAATATAAAAAGTTTAGAAAGATTGTATAAGTTACAAGTCTTTAAGCCCTTCTTATACTTCTAATTTTTTTTTACTAATGTCTTAATGTATAGACATTCCAAATAATGAAATAAATATTTTTATATTTATATACAACGAGTATTTAATTAAATCAGGTAATTTTTAATACGACAAATTAGATATATATGTATACTTTATTTTCAAATCAAAAACATAGATGCTCGTAAAATAAAACAATAATTTTTTAATTTTTAGAATCACTCTCAAACAATAGTTTAATTGAAATTTACAATCATTTTTATTTATCACATGCAATCTAAAATTTTTATTTTTAAAATAGAATACAGTAAAAATAAATTAATTGCTAACTAATAATAAAAATGAAGTCAAGATAAAAAAATATTTTTATATTTTGTCATAAACAAAATTATTAAATAAGCATGATTGACCGATGCCATATTCTAAGTAACTATTTTTGATAACGAAGCATTAAACTAATTTTGAGATATATAAAGGATAATTTTAATATATTTTTAAAACCGTGACTTACAGTGACACATCTATAAAAAGAATTTTTATCACATTTTATCATTTCTTTATATTATTATTATAAGAATTTAAATTTATCTTTTTAAAGTTCATTTGAGTATATAAAATATATATACATTGAATCTTTTTTGTCCAACATTTTATTTTGTCAATATTTTAACATTACTACCATAAGGGACATTTTAAAAATTACAAATTAACATTGTCGTTATTTTTAGATCCCATATTTTTATGTATTTTTGAAACCAATTTTATTTTATTGTTAAATATTTTTAAGTAGGCTTTTAATTTTTTTATTGACCTTCATTAATATGAAAAAGAAAAAACTTATTTATATTTTGAAAATGGTTTATAGTTAAACATATTATTATGTATACTTTTAGAAATTTAATTTTAAACTAAAAGCACATTAAATTTTTATGATACACCGTTATATATTTTTTACAAAACTTAAAAGTATATAAAGGACAAAAAATATTATATATTTTCTTAGTTGTTCTTTTATGAAAAGTTATATAATCTTTTTTGCATTTTTTTTTNTTTTTTTTTAAATTATTAAAAATATTTTAAAAATAAATTTTTTAAGATACTCGATACCATGTTTTTATATAGATATAAAAATATTATTCTAAGTATTATTTTAACTATGTATCGAGAATATTATATAAGAGGTTTTGTAAAGAGAAATAAAAGTAAAGCAATTATTCAGTTTGTGCAAAATAAGCACATCACTTATCATTTCTTACATTTATTAAATTTTTGGACAATATTTTATATGATACATAAGGAGGTAATTCTTAAGTTTTGTTATTCACCCTCTCCATAACAAGATCAACCTAGTGTGATAAACATAATAAATAAATTTTTATATGATAGAATACTTAATATAAACAGAACTAAAAGTTAATATAATTTTATTAAAAATGATTTTATTCAATTTTACTATAGATATTTATAACGAGGAAGTTCTTTCACATTTGGTTATGACCAGATGTGTTTTTAATGTTTGTGTTAATTTAATATTCATCAATTGTGTATGGGAAACTTTAACAAGAACATTTGTAAAAGGCCTGATAATATTCATAATGTGTCTAAAACTTTTAAAAATTCTATGTAACAATTTCTTTTTCTAAAGCATCATGTGTAAGGAAAGAAATATTTTACACGTTTACTAAAATGAATGCACCTTAACATAGTTGTGATCACTATATGTGACATCGGTCACTTTCTTTTATCAACTATTTGAATGAACTTGTTGACGTATTAAAATATATTTAGCTATCATTTTACATCAACTACTAAGTTATTGTTAATCATCTTTTCAAAACTTATATTATTATAAAGGCCGAAATTCAAATATAATTATTAAAGTTTGATGTCTAATTTATTTTTATAAATATTAAAAAGCTTTATTCTAATATTTTCTAGCTAAACATACTTTTATTTCTATCGTATATTTTTATTTTCATTTTTGATATTTTTTAATTAGTACATTTCATTCTATTTATTAAATCCCCAGTTATATTTCTCTTTAAAAAAATACATTTTAAATTATCAAAGATAATAATTTACTGTTATAATTGATAAACATGATTGTTTATTTATATACATTTTTCGTTTATATTTATTGAAACATGTGTTATAAACTCACATTTCTGTTAACTCTTAGATATGTCTCTTTACTAATACATTTCGTTATTCTTAACTTTATAATATACATTAATTATTAATATTAAAATCTATTTTAGAATATAATGACTTCATTCTTTCGTAAACGGGTCAACTCATTATTGCGTACTTCAAAATGGTCATCATCAAGAGATCCTAATAATGATTGTTTATCTGAGGAACAAGAATATTTTAAAAAACGCTTTGAAACAGATAAACAAGATTTAGATATTGCTGAATTTATAAATGAATATATGGTGAATTATAAAAATGGAAGATCTATAGCAATGCCTGAAATTTATTCAGGAAAGACAGGTTTAGATATACCAATTATAAATTTAGATCAATTTTCACTACAAGTGAAAGCATCATATACTGGACCGGATGGTGGATTGACAAGAGTTCGAGAACAAAAAGAACAACCTATTGTTAATATGGCAAATTTGGACGACGAATTATGTTTATCAATTGATGAAAATTCTACTAATGAATGGAATGATGAACCACAAAGTGAAAAACGGCGTTGCAAAGATTATAGAGCAGCTCATCTTGAATCGTTAGGATTTTCACCAGGAAGAGAATCACCAGTTAATAATACAAGTAAGATACATTTTATTTTATCATAAAAATATATTAAAAATATTAAATGTTATAACATAAATATATTTTATTTTTAGATGGATTTGATTGGAATATATTTGATGAGAAAAAAGCATATGGTGGTTCAATTTCGCTTTATGAAACAAATCCTATGACAGGAAAGAGTGCTGGTTCTCCAATTGCTGATGTCTTTGGAATTGTTGCACGTGAAAATAATTGTATTATGGCACTTGCCGATGGCGTCAATTGGGGAGAAGGTTAGTTTAGTAATTTAAATATTAAATATATATTTTTTTAAGGTGCTCAACTTGCGGCAAGATGTGGAGTTAGAGGTGCGATAGATCACATAAACAAACATCTTGAAAATAATATGTTCCATACAACTAATGTATGTTTTTTTTATTGGTTTTATAATTTTAATTTGAAATCTATATATTTAGGATATTTTTCATTGTTTATTGGGAGCTTTTCATGCAGGACATGCTTTGATTTTACAAGAAGGTGGATCATTAACAACATTATGTGTAGCAATTATAGCCCCAGTTAAAAATAGTTCGACATTTGTTCTTTGTGTCTGTAATGTAGGTGATTCACTTTGTTTTGTTCAAAATCCTCAATATGGAGTAAGAGAAATTACATTAGCATCACATGATATAAGTTTGATGAGAGATATGCGCGATGCAGGGGGAGCACTTGGGCCTGTTGATGGTAGAAATCCTCAACTTCACAATCTTACTTGTTCAATGACTTTTGTTGATGAGGGTGACATTGTTTTTATAACATCGGATGGAGTGAGTGATAATTTTGATCCAGTTGTCGGAAAATTTTGCACAATTAAAAAAGAAGAAAAAGAGAATAATGATAAATTGAAGGAAAATATGTCATTAACAAGTCAATTAAAAAATAGTATACAAAATTCTGTACCACCATTATTAAAAAAAATCCCTCTTCGCTGTAGCGCTACTTTGCCATGCATTGATGCAAAACAACGCCATGAATTGATGCTATTGAGAATGACAGATATTGCGGTAAATGGGAACGATCGTAAAAGTTGTGATAATAGTGATATGATTGAAACAGATATTAATCATGTGACGGCAAAATCATTATGTCAAAATTTTTTGGAATTTGCATATAAACTAACAACAGTTAAAAGAAAAGCATTAGAAGATCCAGAGCTGTATAGAGTTAGAAATACATACACAAAAAGTGAAGAAAGGATAAGAAGAAGATTAATAAAAGATATGATTATGCAAATGCCTGGAAAATTAGATCATAGTTCTATCGTAGCGTATAAAGTTGGGGATTGGGATGGTAGCTTAAAATTAAAAAATAAATATGAATGTCTTGCTAATGATAGCAGTGGAATATCATCGGGCTCCTCAAATAAATCATCTACATCATCAGGATCATCATTTGCATCATCAAGAGAGAATATACCTATAAATGAAACAACTATTGATAGAAAAAGATTAGATTTAGATAACATTAATTTTGATGAAGGATCAAATATGCAACATTATTTTGGTGAATACAAAAAAACTATGTCTATTAATATCAATTTGGTAGATGAATTAACTAATCTTCAGATTGCAAATGATAACACACCAACATTGAAAAGTCCCTATGAAGAACAACCTGTAAGTTTTTGTTGTAAGAAAATTAATAAAAAATTTCTTTAGATTACTATAAAAGATATCCTGCCTATAGGTTCAAAACCTCCATCATCTCGCTCGCCATACAATTCAAAAATTCAAGAGAATGAATGTAAAAATTTAACAAATAAACATAATCGTAAACATAGAAGGAATTCATTATCACGGCATACCTTAGGTGTCGACGTCACATGGTTTAAGAAACTAGTTATACCTTCTTTAAGTTCATTGTCTAACAAAAATCAGGAAAAAAAGAAAATGGACAATGTTAAAATTAAACAATCATTTCCTTACTCTCAGCCTATAAGAGACGATACATCCTGTGATCACAGATTTTCAATTCGTAGAAAATTAAAGCAAATGGTTTCTCAAAAAAATTACACACCAAACTCTTCACCAACAAATAGTAGTTATTCAGATGAAATTGAAATATTACTTTAATTTTTGATCTCTAATAAGCATCTTTACAATTTTACCTTTTTAAAAAAAATTTAATATAATAAGGTTATTAAAAAAATATTAAATTTTAGCGGAATTAATGCAAAATTATCGTGTTATATTTTTGTTTCAAATGTAATTATTTTAATAATAAAATTTTTTCTTTTAAATACTTAACATTTGCTTATAAAAGAAAAGGTGATTAAAGCAGACATCAATTTGCGATGGCACAATTTTACAAGTTAAATTGGCTCATTTATTGATCAATATTTTATCTTGTTGCTTATCATTATAATATTTTTCTTAAAATTTTTCAATGATTTTATTCAAGAAAACTACAATTGTTTTCTTACTATTTTTCCTTCCATATACTAATTCATTAATTCCGATATGTACTAATGTTTCTAAAAAAGTATGGTTTAAGAATCAAGATTTCATTCAACCATATATTGGATCAATTTTATACCTTTCTAAATTAATATATTTTAATCGAAATACAGAAAATGAAATTTTTTACTTAAATAGATTGGCTGAAAGTTTACATGATATCAAATTTTTAATTTTACTTAGACATGATGTTGATAAAAATTATATTTTAAATTGGTCTAATAAATATAAACATGTAACTTTAATGCAAATTGAAAATGGGCAATTTGATCCTTACTATTATTTAAACGCTAATGATAATGATAGACTTTTATTTGATAGGTAATTTTTTTTAAAAATAATTCAATTTAAAACATTCATATAGATGTGGAAGACTTGCATTAGTTAGAAAACAACAAAATAATGATGAAAAAAATTTTTTGGATGAATTCAATACACTTAGTCAAGCTAAAACCCACGCATATTGTGGATGGTGCAAATATGATATAGCAAAACGTCAACCAGATTATTATACAAATGTTAATGCTATTATAAATCCTGCAATAAAAACCGAAACATCTGAAATTCCCATAACTCGAGATAATCAAAAAAGTAATATACAGCAATCATATATTAATAATAAAAATACTTATTATTCTGGAAGCAATAGTTATACCAACACTCAAAGAGATTTTGATAATAAAAACAAAATAATGATTAAAAATCAAAATAACGAAATGTTACCCAAAAATACTAATAATAACATAAATAATATTGATAATAGAAAATATTATCAAAAAGTAGATGTTCCTCAACGTTCTGACAATAAAAATTATAAAAATTCAGTAACAATAAAGCCATTAGAAATTAATTATATTTCAAACAAAAAAATTGATAAAACTTTTGAAAATAACAAAAATATTAATGGACCTACAATTAATAATCCAAGTAAAGTATATCCAGATGTTGTTTCTTTGTATCCAGATGGTGCTGATGCTATATCCGGTGAAGATTATGAATATATTGATATTGCTGATATTGTCACAACACCAGAACCAACAGTAAGTTTTTTAAATGAAAACATTTATTTGTTTTCAGAGAACACAGATTCCTCCTACTCAGGCTCCTGTTCAATTATGGCCTACATATAATTCGGGACAATTTGATTATCAAATGAATATGCCTTGTGCTGGATTTACAGATGAGATTTGTTTTCAACAAAAAGCAAACATGCCAACAAGTAAAATTCACAGATGTTGCAATGAAAGAATACTTTTAACAGATCTTTGTGTTCCTGGAAAATGTTCAAATGTCACAGTCCAATTATGCTGTATACAAAAATTCCTTCAATCAAAACACAAATGTTGTAATGATGAAGATCAATCAAGAACACCATCACCAACAGATTCTTTCAACAGATGTTGTTTTGAAAATTTTATTGGTGGGGATGATGATTGTTGTCCTAGTAGTCAAGCTGAAGTACAATGGAGAGATATATACGATTTATGTTTTCCAAATGTAGACTTTGACTTGTCAAACGTAAAAGTTCCAACATTTATATCTGGAAGTGTTGTAATAAGTGAATTTGACTTTTCAAAAACTGATGAATGGAAATTTTCTTGTCCGTATGGAAGTCAAAGCCAACAATGGGCTTATTTGGAGAATGAAAATAGTTCAGAAAATAATGTTTCGATTAAATAATCAAATTTTTAATCAATAAATCATTACATGGCATTAAAGTTAACAAATATTTTTTTGGTAAATATCGTAAAGTTATATGATTATCTTAAAATTTTTTAAACAAAAAACATATTTTGATTTAAAAAAATTATTTTGTTCTATTTTTAGTTATTTTAAAATTTTATTACACCTTTAAAATGTTAATTTTATCAAAGCAGCACACAAATTTTCCCCTACGTTCTTAGAAAATATTTTATAATAAATCTAATTTTTTAAAAAAATATGATACATATGCAATTTTAATATATTATATTACAAAAAAAACAATTTATGTTTAACAAAAGTATGCCTTTTATCATTTATATAAACTACTATAAATATATGATTTAAGTAAAAATATTTTAGTATAATTCATAAAATCTTTTATAGTGATATATCATGTAAAAAGAATGTCTAAATAACAAACATTCTAACGTGTTAAACTTTAAATTGTTTTCGGATTAAATAAACTTTATTCCAATAAATTTTTAATAGAAAGGTTGCAATTTATACCATATTTATTAGATGTTAGCAACCATAATTTATTATTTTAAACTTTATTAAAATTATTTTTATCTATAAAAAAGTAATATCTGATATTGATATATACTTTTCATACTTTAATATTTTAAAATATTCAATTATTAGTTGTTAAAATTTGATACTTGTCATCATTTGTCTAAAGCAAAAATATGTTAATCTTCATAGTTACAAAGGTACTGAACATTTTACATCAGAATTAACAAATAGTCATATATAACATTAGATATAAAAACTGATTTATTTCTAAAATTTATTTTTAAGATTAACCAATAGTTTAAAAACTTATTTCATAAATTTGATACATTTTTAATCTCCTAACTCTTTTATTTTATCGTTAGACTATTACCCACAATCATTTTCGTTATAAATCTATTATTTAGTTTGTAAAAATAATTCCATTAAATCGATGATATTTTTCTCACAATACACAATTTTTGTTATAATTNTTATAATTGTCATATGTTGATAAATAAATTATAGTTCAATAACAAATTTATATTAAAAATGGCTGAAATAAATGAACATACAGCAATATCTTTTGAAATTCCCCCAACTCCAGCTGCTTTTGATAAAACTGAAGAAGCACAAAAGGAAGCTAAATTTATGAATCAAAAAGTTTCTTCATTTTTGGAAGGACAAATTGAATGTAAGTTTTTATTATTTTCTAAGTCTTTAAACGTTTTTTTTAGCGACCATACAAGAATATAAAGTTTTAGCAAATATGAATGATGTTACAACACAAAGATATGATGATATGAAGCATGTTGCAAAAAGCGTTACAGATAAGTATGCAGATCTTAATCAAAAATGTTTGTTTATCACAATTTTTTTTTTCAAATTATTTGTTATCTTTTAGGTGAACAATTACATACATTTTTACATCAAATTGATTTAATTGATAAATCAAGTAAAGATTTAGAAGCTGTTGTCCATAATCTTGATGAATACGTTAAACAATTAGGTAAGAATTAATTTATATTTTTAGAAATAATTTTTATTTATATAGAACTTAAATTTGCATCAATGCTTAAGAAATAAATTAAAGCTTTACGTTCTCTAATTGCAAAAAAATATTAAGAAACATAATTACTTCATTACATTTTTTTTCGAAAATATATGTGCTAAAAAATATATTTATTTATATTCTTATGCTTTTTTTTAAATAACAAATAAAATTATTAAAAATTGTATATCTCATATTATTTGGTTTATTAAATTGCATTAATTATATTATGAATATAAAAAAATAATTGAACACGATTGATGCATATTCAAAATTGTATTAAAAATATAATATCATATGTAATAAAGTTATGTTATTGAAATTTATGCAGATAAATAATTTTGTTAGATGATAAGTTACAAATATCATTTGCATATGGTAAAAAATACATTTTTACATAAAATAATATATTTGATTAGCATTTAGAATCTTTCAAAGCAAAATAATTTTTTGATTGTTAGTCGAAAGTACAACTGTAATTAATTTATTCTGCCAATCATTTTTAATATCAACAATTATATGTCATGCTCACTCAATTATATCAGATATTCTTTAAAACTTCATTTTTTATAAAATAAAAATAATGTATGGAAATAATTTCTTGTTTATGAAGAAAATCTTTTTAATTGTTATACTTGTTTTAATATAATAATAGTAAATTCTCGAATGTTAAAAGAGGTACAAAAAATTTTGACGAATAAATTATATTTGGCTTAATTTTTGATGATATTTTTATTAACAATACTATTATCTAGTCCAGTTAATTGTAGTTGAGTTTTCAAAATCCAATTAAAATGATTCAATGAACACTTTATAATAAACGATATATTGGGATATGTTTCATTTTGATTCATTGTTATATGATGTTAAATAAGAATTTTCTCATCAGAGCTCTTTTTTTTATGATATTAATTTTTGGTTCACTCTTTTCAATCAATGCACAAGTTCGAGATACTGAAGAAGAAAGTAGGTTTATTGCGTCATATCGTTATCTTATTTTTTTAGATTTAGATATTTCTTATCAAAATATGAATGAAGAGTTGACTACTGATACGAACAAAATTGACGATTTTATAAGAAAACGTCAATCCTCTTATTTAATTTCAAAGAGACAAGATAACGAACAACTACTTAGTGACATACCTAATGAGATTGATAATGATGAAACTTTTGTAAATGGAGAAGCAATTCATGATAGTCTTGGACATCTTAAAGATACAACAAATCAAAATAATGATAAAAGCCAATTGGATAAAAATGAAAATATTGATGTTGATACATCAGAACAATTGGAAAACGTTGAATCAAATGAAAAAAATGAAGAAACAAGCAAGATTAATGAGGAAAACGGAATAATTGATCGTGTTAAACGTGTTAATAAAGCTGGATCAAGTCACAAAAATCGAGCTTCATTAAATCGTGTTCTTAGTACCAAAAACAAAGGTAATTCTGATTCTAATCCCAAGACATGGACAGAAAATTAAAATTGATTATGTATGCAAAATATGAATTCATTTGAATAAATTATTAACAGAACAAAGATATTTCCTTTTAAACTTACAATAATTCTTACCAATATTTGCATCTTTTTATTATTCCATTATCTTAATGTAAAGTGAAGTTTATTGTGATTTTAATGTTACTTAAATTTGTCATAAACTTTTCTACATAATTTGAATAAAGACTGTCATTAAACATCTGCTAAAAGTATTATTTTTTAAAGTATTATGCAAAATCGTCATTTATAAATTTATAAGCTGCTTTTTAATAAGTTATTTAACTATTTCTTATACTGATTTTTTTTTCATTATTATTTAGATATAGATACAATTTATATGTACTCAAAATTTTGTAAACGCTATTTATAAAAATATCCCCAAATACCTACATTTTTAAATAATAATGCTAAAAAATAACAATAATAAATATTAATTTAAGGTTAACTTTAATTTTTTTTTATTTACAATCATGATGTATAAAAATTTATGCATTTCATTTCTATTTTTTATTGCTTTTCAAGTAATTTACTTAAATAATGAAGTAGCAGAAGCAAATGATTTGAATAACCTTCGTCATTTACTTTATGCTCCCTACAATGACAAACTTCGTATTGGAGATTCTTTTGATAACATGGATTATCATTCACTTTTGCATTGGAATCAATTGTCAAAAATGAAAACTCCATATACAAGAAACATAAGAACATTGTTAAACTCTCCTCGATGTAAGTTAACTTTTTAATTATATAAATGTTTCATTTAGTTCTTATGACATCAAAACGCACTGATGATGCTATAGAAGATACCAACAAGGATATGCAAAATGCAATGTAACTCTTAAACATAATTAGCACTTTTATTTTCAAACTTATTAACAAAAGAACAATTTAAAAAAAAACAAACATTTAAAGAATTAAATCAAAATATAATGTTGTAAATCTTTTTAAAATGCTTTATCTTAAAACACTATATTAACTTTTTCATTATCGCGTTGTCGTTAAAAAATAAAAATCTCATTTTTATCAAATATTGTACTTTATTTTATTTTATAATGTTTTTATACAAATTTAATTACATAAAATATCGTTCAGTACGAACTGAACGAATAAACTTTGATGATCTCTTATCAATATGTGTTGTGGTTCTATTAGTATTACTATGGTTACTTTTTTATATAAATAAAGATAAGATATTTCTTAAGAAACAAAACAAACTGTATACATATATATATAAACTGTGTTACTTGATTTGTTTATAAACATTTTAATCATGGAAGATGCTAAGAAATATGGTCTTATTCCCTTATTTGTAATTATAATCATTTCAAATGTTTTTGCTTACATATATTGGCCGATGTATTATGGTAAAAATGTTAAAATTTATGGATTTGTTAATACTGATTTTAATAATGTAAAATTAGCTTTCGAGTATGTTTAATTTTTGTTTTTCATTTTTGTTGTAGAAAAAATTTTCTTAATGGAATGGAAAGAGAAGGAGCAAATGTTGCTGTATTTTATAAAGGACAAAGTGTATTAAATTTGTATGCAGGAATAAAAAATAATTCTAACAACGAAAAATGGAATCAAAGAACAAAAACAGTTATTTTTTCAACAACAAAAGCCATTACATCCTTATGTATTGCACTTTTGGTAGATAGAAAATATATAAGATATGATGACGTGGTTGTAAAATTTTGGCCAGAATATGGTCAATTTGGAAAAGAAAATACAACTATTGAGCATATTTTAAGTCATATGGCTGGAATTCCATATTTTGAAAAGGAAATTACATTTGAAACAGCATTAGATGAAGAGGCACTGGCAAATATCATAGAAACAAGTAAACCAATTTGGCCACCTGGGTCGACATCAGGTTATCATGGTTTAACATTCGGGTGGATTATAAACGAGATTATAAAAAGAACAGACCCCAAAGGGAGATCATTACGTAATTTTTTTAAAGAAGAAATTGCATATCCAAACAATTTAGATATAGACATTGGATGTAACGAAAATGTATGTGATGATGTTGCAAAGTTATCTCAGCCTTCTCTTATTGAAATTTTAAAAGATACGTTAATTCAACCACTCATGATACCAATGTTTGGTATTGCATATCTACAACCAAGTAGTTCACCAATTGTTAAAATGCAAGAAAATCCTTTGTGGATGAAAATAACACTGAATAACATACCTTTCAATAATAGAAAAGTGTTATCTGTTGCAAATGGTGCTATCAGTGGTATCACCAATAGTTATAATTTAGCTAAATTATTCAATTTATTTATTTCTGGTAAAATAGTTGGTAATGAAACATTAAATCAAATTAAAGAACCTACATTAACACATTGGCATTTAGAAAAAACGACATTATGGCCTGTTTATAAAGGAAGAGGATTCTTCTGGGATAAAAGTCCTGTTGATTCATCAAAATATATTTTTGGACATCCTGGGTATGGATGCCAAGGATTACACATTGATATGGAAAATGATTTAGTTGTTGTATATTTATCAAATGGATTAAAAAGTTCCACAAGTGTTCTTTGTGTACCATATCAAAATTTATTAAAGGCGACATATAATTCAATTTTATATAAATAACTTAGTGTTATGATCTCATATTGTATATTTTGATAAAAATTATTCTTTCAAATGTCTCAATAAATTATTGTTCATAAAAAAAATTTTATTTTTTACAGATATTTTTTGTTATTCATTCAAGGTTAAAATATTTATCATTTATTACTCAATAGTATTAAATTATATATATTTTAACTTTTCATTATAAAAACAAAAAACAGGCTTTCTTGGATACTTTGTCTTTTATATCTAAAAAACATGAAACTAAAGATGTGTGTGGTAGTAATCAAGACTGACCCGGATTGTAATATTCTCTGCTTTTATCTTTGTCTATTATATATCGTTTAATCATGCCGTCTAATTAATTAATTGTATGATTAAAAAAATATTCCCTGAGGCTGAATATAAATGAAACTGGCATCAAGATTTGATAAAGCTTGTATAATAGGAGGGGAAAATTATTATAATGTATATATAAAGGTATCAAGATAAGTAGTAATATAGTCTTTTTTTAAAGAACATCAAATTTATATATATATATATTAATTTGAGTATATCTTTTAATATTATCAATATGGAAGGAAAAGATACACCACAACACAGACAAATGAGAAGTGTGGCATTCATAGCAATTGTTGTTTCAACAGCTGCAGTTTTTGCTTCTGTTATAACATTGCCAATGCTCTACAATTACGTTCAATCATTACAAACTCATCTTTTGAGTGAGACTGAATTTTGTAAAGTATGTTTTATTTAAAAATATTAGTTATTTTTTTAGACAAAATCAAGAGATATGATTCTTGAAATGACAGCACTTCAAATTGGAAAAAGACAAAACCATAGAATTAAGAGAGGATGGCTTTTCGGACAATATGTTGGTGATAGACCAGCTCAATACAACACTGGAGTAGGTGGTGGAAGAAATACTGGAATGGGATCTAGTAGTGGAAATATGGGTGGAGGATATGGTGCTGCTATTGAAAGTGCACCAGAAGCAGTTTGTTGTACATGTCACCAAGGACCACCAGGACCACCAGGGCCACCTGGACCAGAAGGAAATCATGGTCTTGATGGAAATAACGGTAAAGATGGTGCTCCAGGAAAAGATGCTGAAATGCTTCCAGCTGAACCATATGAGCCATGTATAATTTGTCCACCAGGTTCAATTGGACCACAAGGGCCAATGGGACCAAAAGGACCTCCAGGACCAAAAGGATCACCAGGAGAGAATGCTAAACCAGGATTGAATGGAGAAGTTGGACCACAAGGAGCTGAAGGAACTCCAGGAAGACCAGGAAGACCTGGACCAAAAGGATCTCCTGGAGCTGCAGGAAGACTTTTATATGTACAAGGACCAGCTGGACCATCAGGAAAACCAGGAGTTCCAGGACCACCAGGAGTTAAAGGAGCTAAAGGAGCCCCAGGAAATAGTTATCAAGGACCACCAGGACAGCAAGGAGATCAAGGAGCTCCAGGAAAAGAAGGAAGACTTGGTCAAGGAGGACAAAAAGGTCCAATTGGAGACCAAGGACCACCAGGAGAATGTGATCACTGCCCATCCCCACGTACACCACCTGGCTATTAAAATATTTATAATTATATTAATTATTTCTTAATTACATTAATATAATAATCGTCATAATAGTATATATGACTTGATGAATAAATTATATTGCAAATTAAATATTGTACCTCTTTCCATTTTGCAAAGATACTTAAATAAATTTTTTAGTCGCAATTGTTAATTGTTATTTGAAGAAAATGTCTATTCGACGCTAACAAATAAAAACATACACATTCACCTTGAAAAATTTTTCTAGCTTTTATCATCACTTTTGCTGTTGTCAATATCTAAATAAACATTAGAGAATTTTAGAAAAATCTTTATAGCTACCAAGACGTATGTCTTGTTTTCTTGTTAGAAAAATTTTTTAAAATTCGATAGTTTCTACTATAATGTTTATTCAGTCTGACATACTTACCTAATGATCAAGCTTGAAGACATTTTAAAATGCTTTTTTCTATTTACACAGTCTTATTTAAAATAATGTTTATATCATTTACCTATATTTTTATTGATACTTTTTAGGATAATTGTGTTTTAAATTCTTAAAAGAAAATATATATGTTTAAATATATTTTAAATATCATCCACTTTACAAATTGTTGCTTTGCAAATTAGATCATAAAACAACATATCTCATATTATTCATTTTAACACTAATTACAAAAGGGAAATACTAATGTCATTGTATTTTATTTTTCAACATATTCTGTTACACACAACGAGGTATGTTTAAATTTTAATGTTTTTAAATATACCTTTTAAGATAAATCTATTTTTATTATTAATAGTATACTCTCTTTCTATCGGTATCATTCTTTTTTTATTTCATCTTATTTATTATGGGCTCATCAATTTCAACACATTTTTTAAAATCATCTGATCATCGAATTGTTATACTAGGTTTAGATAATGCAGGTAAAACAACCATTTTATATAGAATGAAATTGCAACAAATTGTATTAACACAACCGACAGTTGGTTTTAATTGTGAAAAGGTATTTTTTTTATTTATTCTATTAATTATTGCATTTTTTTAAACAGTGTAAAGTGGTTGATGGACTAGCTAAAGGTCATTCATTTGCTTTATGGGATATCGGTGGTCATAATAATGTTCGACCTTTATGGAAGACATATTTAAAAGCAGCTTCTGCTCTTGTATATGTCATTGATACAAGTAATAAATGTAGATTTGATGAGTCAAGAGATGAGTTAGAAACAATATTAATATCAAAAGAATTACCTATTTTTGTTCCTATATTATTACTAGCAAATAAACAGGATCTACCAGGATCAATGGAAGTTTCTGAGGTATAATTTTAATATTTTTTTTAATCGTTTTTTAGTTAAAAAATAATTTAGATATTTATTTTGGTGATCGCGTTGTCGAAAGTATGGGATGTTGCGCAGTTACTGGTGAGGGACTAGAAAATATATTCGGTATGTTGTTATATATGATCAACCGTTCAAAACATAAATTTCAATATATTAACAAAAGATATTCAACAAAACAAAAATAATATTTTATAGATCTTCTTTTTTATTATCTCTAATTAATAATATAACTAATTAAAATAAATATACTACAGAACAAAATATTTATATTGTGTGATAAAGAAAATCCTGAACTTGAATAATTAAACATATCTTCATCATTATATTCTACATCAGCATTATGAATTGTATATACTAAAGCTGAGTTATCATTAAATGTTTGTAATATATCTGGAAGCATTGAAGAATTATCTTCAATAATTTTTTTATTTTCAATATTTTTTTGCGCTGTCATCATCATTTTATGGTCATTATCTTTTTCTTGGATTTCAAATTTTATCCTCATATTATCTGTTAAACATAATCCCCCTTCTGAATTATCTATTCCCTCAAGTGTACCGGTTGAAGTGGCTAAAAAGATTAATTATTATATATGAAAGATTGACAAATAAAAACAATCTTACAAATTAAATAATAGTCTTCTCCTGGTTTAAAAACTAATGCACCTGCTAGGGGAGAAATTTCTCGAAATACAATATTAATGGAACTATTTAAGCTTGGATTCTTGCATGTACCAATAATTTTTGAATCCAGTAATGAGCACTTTTCATAACCTTCCTTTGATACCTATAACACATAATTAATAAAAGTGTTATTACTTTGATAATATATTTATATATTATATCAAGACATAATTATTTACTGTTAAAAGAACTATTATGAGTAAATATTTCATGCTTATTAATTTCATTTACAGTTATATATATTTTAATAACTTACAGCGTATAATTTAGAATACTTATATTTTCTCTCATTTTCTCTAGATTTTGGGCAATTTATTTTTATTCTATCCATAATTTGTGCTTGTATGACAGGGCCCTTGTTATCGATATTGTTAAATCTATTAAAAATAATAATTATAAAATATATTTCATAACAAAAAACAAACATTTCATTTTGTGGATCCCATGATATATCGGATAACTTTTTGGCTGAACTTAATAATGTATAAGTTATTGTCAATTCAATTGTAATACAAGTAAATATAAAGTTAAAAAATAATTTAAAAAATCCATTTGATTTTTTTATTAGCATTTTTGAAAAGATGAAGTATTTTTTATTTATTTCTTTTCAATTTTGACAATATTTTATTATAATAATTAAATTTTAATACATAGCAAATCTAAAAATATTTTTAAAAGAACAAAGATGACGTAGAAAGGATTGTAACATTTATAAAAAATATTCATGAATTCAAATATATTCAAAGAAGAATAAAAATTCAAAGATATTTTATATAAAATTTGCTATTTTGATAAAAACAAAATTATTCAATAATTTTTTATTTAAAAATTTTAGTATACAAAATTAAATTTAAATCTGATTTTAATAATTTTTCTTACTTTCAATATTTATAAAAAGTAAAGTTTATGGGAATATAATTCATCTAATAAGAATAAGTTAAATATAAATTTATATGTATTAACAAGAATAAAAAGCTTATGACGATGAAACTATATATAGTCTTTTGATTCCATATAAATAGTATATAAAAAAGTTAAGCTAAATATTTAAATAAAGCTTATAAATTGATAAAAAGTTTTTACTAATCTATAGTATAATAAATTTAATTATCTATAAAGATATTTTAATAATATCCAAACGATTTCTAATTTTGTTGGATTACATAATACAAAATATATAAAGCTATGACTAAGTTGATAAAGCTAAATTTGGTGATATAAAATTTAATAACAACCTTGAGTAATCTGGGAAATATAAAGAGACAAGACTGTTTTAACTTTACATAAGTAATCAGCAAACTATTAATTAAACAAAAGGAAATTTACTGTTAAACAGAGGGGAAGTCATCTATTTAGTGTTAAACTATAATAAATTATCAGAACAATTTAAAATTAAGGATATGTGTACTGAACACTGATTAGTTAGCAAATTAAATAATTGTAATTACAAACTTATTTATTTACTATTATTTTTAATGTCTAAAATGAAAGAAAAATATTAAAAAGATACAAAAGTTTTAATAACAATCTCAAATAAAAGTCATGAATAAATATAAATTTAACTTCAATACAAACTTTGTAATTCATTCTTCTTAATAATGTATTCCTTAATACCTCGTTTAAGAAAACAAATAATAATATATTATCTTTTTGGAGTGAGACTATCAATATATACATGGATTGACTTAAAATCTTTATCCACCTGTCAACTTATTATTATAATATCAACTATTAAAAAGAAAATTTAAAAGCTTAACACATAATTATCTTGCCACACTTTCACTCATTTAGATATAATAATATTCTTTAAAATATTTACCTTCCTTCTAATTTTCTATTTTTATACAAAATATATATACATTTCTTCAAAATGTATCTCCCCCCCCCCACAAAATTAATAATAAAAGGAGATAGTTAAAAGTTGTTAAAAAGAAATAGATTTTTATAAAAAAGATAATCATAAAAGAATAAAAGAAGCTTTTTCTGTCCTTAAATAATGCTAAAAAAATATGTAGTACAATTTTATAATCAAATATATTATATAGTTTAATATAGAAAAATAAAATTTTATTTATAATAAATTTTTCTATTTATAAAAGGATAAACAATTACATCATGGTAAGTTAGTTTACAGGAAGCTGATAATATCAGAAACGTAACGAATATAATTAAAACTGATTGAAATAGTAAAATGTTTTAAACAATTTTGTTTTATAATAATATAGCTTTGATAAGAAATAAATAATATTCATTAATTTCTGTGTAAATATTTTTATATTACTATACATTAAATTATCATATAAGAAGTGTTCAAAATGTAATATTAAGAAATATTTAAAGATATAATAATAATTTGTATAAATTATTAACAGTTTAAATTATAAATAAAATCATTTTGATTTAAAAGTATAATGATACACATTTGAGTGATAAAATATCTGAGTAATGTATACAGAAAAGATTAACATGATTGTATCTAGCCAGATATATACAGATAGTTTAAATGTCATGCTTTATATAAATGCTTTTTTGTTAACTCTTCAATTTTTGTGTAGATAAAAGCTGAAATATGCTGTAAATTAAATTTTTTTTATCATTGTTAATAGACTGGTAACGAATGAAAAGGAAAGTTGATGTTAATTTAAAACCTTACAAACATCCTTTTGTAGACCGCATTTTTCAGGTATTGAAGAGAAATAGTTTGTATAGACTCTTCACAGAAGTATGAATAAAAACAAAAGCGTTAATTTATTTCTAACATTAAAGAATGTTGTTTTTTTTATTATTTCTAGTTAGAAATAAAAAGTATTTGAAAATTTAACCAGTTGTTTTACAAACTACTTAAAAAAACTAAAAACAATTTAGTTACTAAATGATCATAATTTTTATTAAATAATTTCATGTTATGAACTGTTGAGTTAAATATGATTTAAATATTTTTTGATGTAATATTAATATATATTTTATTCACAATTATATTTTTATAAAATGAGAACAATACATTGACAAAAATCAAAGATTGTACAAATTTAATTAATGTATCTATGTAATATTAAAATTATATTTTTTTAAAATCTCTTTAATAGTATGTTGTCGCAATAGAATGAATCAGCAAAATAAACCTAAAAATCCGTTCTAATATTTTTGCTTTATTAAAATTATCTTGTAAACTTGTCTATAAAAAATAACATAAACGTTTCTGAATATTCTGTCACCAAAATATATGTTATAAAGAAAAAAAATGAAATATCTGTAGAGATATATTTGTAAACAGACTATTATTGTCAAACTATACTTTAATGCTCCAATGTATCATAATTCATTTCTGAATGATATTGAGGATGGAGTGCACTGGTTTCAGAGAGATAACCGTTTCCCGGATCTAACTGATGATTTACTCTATTATTGGTATTTATACCATTTTGCGATCCATTTAACTTTTGCATTGCAAGAGTTTCGCAACTAACATTAAAACTTGTGTCTGTTGGTAATCTTATTCTTTCAGCTGGAATATTAACTACACAATTTAGGAAATCCATTTCTGGTGAAAGTTTTCCAGAAGTGAATAAATGTCTACTATAAAGAGAAACTCCGATACATGTTGATAATGATGCAAGCATTGCCATTGTTCTAAAAGGGAAATACTGCATACCACTGCTTTCGTCATACATTGGAAAATAAACAAATGCTGGAAGATGAACTAGTGGCTCTCCACCAGCTAAACGTATAACCAATCCAACTATAATATATTATTTTTATTTGTTATTTTAAAAAAAAAATTTACCGATATAACCACATAAACATCCATATGTATTCGATCTTTCAAAATATACGACACATAATAATTGCGGAAATAAAATTACATAAACCAAATCAGCGCATAAGTACCAAAGACCATAAATTGTTTGTATTGTTAATGCCATAATAGTTGCTAAAATTCCAACTAAAATGATGGCAAATCTCATTACAACAATAACTTCCTTTTCACTTGCATGCGGTCTAATTGTTAATTTCCATATATTATGAGCAAACATAGATGCTGCAGATAATACTGAACTATCTGCTGATGACATCACAGCTGCAGAAACTGCTCCTAATCCAATAAAAGAAACCCATTTTGGTGTCAAATATTGGAAAACTAATGGAACAACCATATTTGTTTGATCCGGTGGAATACTTTGAACTTTTGTTCCATTATTATATGGTGAATAATCAGTTAATCTCCAGTCAGTATTCCTTGCAATAGCTCCAATTAATGCAGGTGGTATTGCCATAATGATACATCCAACACCAGCAATAAAACTTAAAGTTTGAGCACCTTGAGAAGTTTTAGATGATAAAACTCTTTGAAAATATACTTGCCATGGAATACCACCAAAAATAAGAAGCAACATGCAATCAATCCAATTTGATGTCTCTCTTAAGCCTCCAATACTTCCTACCCAATCACCAACATTTCTTGAAATATCAGAAGTTTTTTCTTGTAACAAAGCTGCTGGTATACAAACCCAAAGTCCAACGAATATACAAAACAATTGAACAACATCTGTATAAGCAACAGCATATAATCCTCCAGTAAATGTGTAAAAAACAGCAATAAGAGCAGAAATAATGACAGATATATTTATATCAATTTGCAAGATAACAGATAATGTGGCACCTAAAAAACCATGAATGATGTTTGAGACATGATGATTTATAAGATAATGTTATTTTTAAGTAGTTATTGAAAATAAAGCGTTTTTGCATTTATGAAAAGTCATAAATTTTACAATAAAAATATACACAAGAGTTTAGTTATTTATGTTATGGAAAATTTGATTGTTCAAGTTCTAAATATTAAAATAATGTATTTATAAAAAGAATGATTAATCTCCTTTTTTATTTTTTTTTTATATTTTAATTAAAAATATTTCAAATAACTTTTTAAAATATATGTACATATTACAGTATTATAATAGTTTTCCTTTTACTCATAATATATAAACAAAAATTTCTTTATTATTTAAAACATACCTAATGCCGAAAGAATAGCGGCAGACCAAAAAACTTCACCAAGTAAAGCTGGTATAAACATCAATCCACCTACGCGTTGTCCATATTTTATCTTAAATTAAAAAATGTTATAAATATTTTATTATATCATACCTGAAATGGATCCAACATTGTAACATAACCTTCATCACGCATTTTTTTAGCAAACAAAAAACCACCTAAAACCAATGATAATGCGTATCCAACAGGAGCCTGACAACCCAATAAACCCCCATTATATAATGCTTCTGCTGTTCCGTTGATATAGGCTCCACCAACCCAAGTTGCTGAAATTAGTATTAATTAAAATTAATGTTTATCAATGGTAATACCAACAAAATAGCTTTGCGACATTTTTCACATGAAGTTATCGATAAGAAATATCAAATGACATCAGATCATTCCACAGGGAATATTACTATTAGAGTAGCTTTAACTGCGTACTTTTTGTTAAATATAAACATGTATTCTCATTGATGGAAAAATTTTTTATTACAAACATTATCAAAATCTCATTTATATTTAAAAATTTTTACAGTAATCTATTTATTTTCTTTTAAACAAAACTCATTTAATATTGAAACTCTAATCTTTTAATATAATTACCTGTCATTGTAAATATTCCTACCAAAGTACCAATGTTTCTCCCAGCAAGCATAACCTCTTCAGTTTGTTCACCTTCTTTTTGATTATCACTTTTTCTACCTGCCCATATTCCAACAATAAGAATAAGAAGATAAAAAAATATAATGGCAAGAATGCCAAGATAATCAATCATTTTTCTTGATAATGAGGACTAAAAAAAGTTTAGAATTAGTATAATTAATAGTACGTTAATTATAAAATAATTATGCTTAAAGCATTTTAAAAATCTCTTTATATATATAAATGTAATTTGAATAAAAAAAAATAATACAAAAAAATAATCGGTGCTCCACCTTCCTTCGAAAATTTGTTTAACCAACCACAATTAGTAAAGATTTTTTTAAGAAAAACATAATTGTTTTTTAAAAAATTTGAAAATACACTTTTCTATGAAAATCTTCATATTATTCATATGAAAAATAGATTTGATGAGCAATGTTTAAAAGGGGAAAAGAAAAATAAGTTAGCTTGCACTAAATTTCTAAATATGTGTATTATTGTTAAAGATATATTCCCAAAAGAATATAACTTTGCTTATTTTGTTTTTGTTCAAAATTGCTACATCATTGCGTGATCGAAAATAAGATAAAATTTATATATAAACAGGGTATACTTTTAAAAACATATATTAAATGATACTTTTAAATTTGTAAAAAATATGATAAGGTACTTTACTCAATTAAATAATCAAAAAAAAAAAATTAAAACCATTTTATTGAAAATAATATATTTTATTCCTTTACTTTATATAAATAATATTTAGAGTATTCTAATCACGACACATTATTTAACTTTACAGATTCTAAATCACAGATAACATTTTTTATCTTGTTATCGTCTCCGCCTCAAATATATTATTAAAATAATTAAATATATTAAATAACTAATTGGAGTTGATGCAAGTATAACAAAAATTATAGGCTACCAAAATTAGCTTATCTCAGAAGTATTATGTTTTGGATTACACAAATATATTTATGTCTTCTTTAAATTAGGTGTCTGTTATCAGTAAAGTGAAAGTATTGCCTTCTTTAAGTTCTGAGGTCATAAATACTACTCTGCTTCATATAAAAAGTTGAGAGTAGTAAAAAGAGAGAAAATACTATTGGCAAAGGAGTCATTGAAGATACAATAAATGAGTAACTCATTAGGGAGAATTCATCTGATGTACGCGGAAACATAGGATGTTAACTTAATGTGAATGTTTAGAATTTAGAATTACAAATATATATATATTTAAAATTTTGATTTTCACAGCTAAATTTGGCAAATTAATTACTTAAATTTTTAGTTACAGTACTATTTGAAAAATATATAAATTTCTCAGTATGAAACACTTGAAATTTATAATATTATATTACTAAAATTTCTTATATTAACTAAATTATTTGAAAAAAACTTTTTTAAAAATATTAACAAATTATATTAAATTAGCACCCTTAATTTTTTATTTCATAAAATTTAACATCATTTACAAGATATATTCTTATCAACTTCACATTATTTTCTTTATTTTAAAAAGATACTTTTAAGGTGGCTAAGGATAAATAATTGGCATGGAAATTAAAAACAACATTTTAAATGAAGAAAAATATATCATCTTGTTTTAAAGTGTAAATTTATAAAACAATATTTGTATATTGTTTAAAATTATAAAAAGTCGTTAATTATATAGAAAAATAAGTCAAAGTTATCAGATAAATAATAGTTTTGATAATTTTATACAATTATAAGTTTTAGGTACTCTTTTCCTTTAATTGAGATGCATATTTAAATTAGTTTTTTAATGGAGGAACAAAAAACTTTAAAAAGAAATATATGTATATCACAATACGGTCCATCAAAATAAAACAATGATAAAATGTATTGAAAGAGTGATATATAGTTATCCATATTTCTTAAAAATCGAGATAAATGGGTATATAAATAGTACAAGTTTTATAGATAGCACGCTTTTTATTTGTCTATTCATATATAGGTAGTATTACAGAATTTTTATAATTTTTGTGATACATCACTCAAATTATGGCATAACATTTTGTATAAAGCTAGATTTTTCGGATATATATTTATGTTTAAAAGAATAAACAAAAGAGGGGAGTTCGAAAAGTTATTGAAGATTGTATTTTGTTTAGTTTAACTAAATTTTCATAAAATTTACTTAAAATTTAGTAAGGCATGAAAATTTCTTTATAAAAATAATGCTGGGGAATTGAAAATCTAATATCACGAGTTTCGAATAAATAATACAAAGAGATAATGCAATTTTCATTGTGGAATAAATAAAATTCAACTATATTAATTTAATAATTTATAAATATACTAGCTAATGATTTTTTAAAATCAGATGCATATTTATATTTCTTATGTACATTTGTAAGTTTTATTTCTCATATACAAAGCATGTGTAGGCGAGGTACGATATTTAAAATATTTTCATGTCTAACTTTGGATAAATTCCCAGAGTTTGCAGGTTAAAAATGATCGAATCTGAGAACTTAATGAATTATAAAATAAGGATAGTTGAAATAAAAATGTAGACATATATATTATATTACAACTTGTAATGTGAGTTCAATAAATTAAAATGTTATCATTTCTTTAAAAATTTTTGTTAAAAATATATATTTTTATTCACAAAAATATGAAAGTTTAAACTTTAATCGAATGATACATAAAGCATCTTTTAATAATCTAAAGTTTTATGTAAGTTTATCAAATAATATAATTTAAAAAATAAGAAATGTGTGAAATAAAAAAAATATGATTCTATCACATATGTCAAAATTAAAAAAATTTAATATTAAATACTTTAATAAAACAATTATTTTAAACAATCTTTTAACGATAATAGACTCACACATTAACTCTCTAGAGAGCCTTTTGTGTAAAGATGTTATTAGATACATTGAATTTTTGAGTCCTGTATATGGTTAATGTATAAGATATCCTTAGAAATATATATTTTATTATTACAAAGAATAATATATATCTTTAGTTACTTGGAAAAGCAAAAATAATAATAAAAGTATAAAATTATAGATATTGTATTATGATTTAATAAGAAAACTTCTATAGAAAATAAAATAAAATATATTTACTTATCAATTACCAATAAAATAATAACTTATACCGGAACGATATAAATCATTTAATAAAAATTATTGCTATTAGTTAAAAAAAGCCTACTATTGAAAATCTAGCAATACTATAAAATTACCTATTTTTAAAAAAATAACATAACTTTTAACAAAGAAAAATTCTCTTTGATGGTCTTTTTATTTTGTCTCAAAATTATAAACTACATTTTCAAAACATCGGTAAAATACAATTACAATAAATAATATTTTTTTAAATTCTTTCATGATGTGAAAACACTAAAAGTATGTAAATTTTATATTTCATATCACTTTAATATAAGTAAAAAATATTTTGCCAATTTGATAGTCTTGTCTTTAATAATTCAAATATTTCTTGTGAATCAAAAAATATTCAAAAAAAAAATTATGTTTAATACTTCATAAGACAAAATATTAATTTTTAACAAAATAATGATGTGAAAAAAGAGAAATTTTTAAAAAATATATATGTAAATACTGATAAAAATATAATTTCTTAAAAACTATTATTCTAAATAATATTACCAAAAAATTTATTGAATAAGGAAGTTCAATTACTTTATAAAAGTACATTTCAAAGTTTTTATTTTACAATTTAAAATCTTATTTGTTAAAATAGTTTCATTTTATATCGGAGAGGATTAATAATTTAATAAAATATTAAAAAACATTTTTTATTAAGCCAAAGAATAATATAACATAATATTGTTTTTTTTTTGCATAAAAATACTTGTAATTATGGTTGTTAAACAATGTTTAAAACATTATTGTATCTAGATTTTTCTAAAGGATTCAATTGTATAGATTCTGAATCTGATGTTATTAATGTATCAATGCTTAAAATGGTTACTGCTGTGGTTGTACTAGATACATCAGATTCAAAATCCTAAAAATAAATAAAAATTATAATAATAAGAAATTATTTTACCTTGTCGTTCTGGTCATTGTTCATCAATTGACTCATACTCATTGAGATACTGCTAATTGAGCAAACAGATTTTTTTCTTATTCTTTTGGATAGTACTTGTTTAACAACTTCTTCAAATGAAAATAATACATCGCTTCTTGTACTTGCTTTATCTAATTCAGATGACCACAAATCTAAAATTATACTCCATTCGCACATATTAGTTTTTTCAACTAATGATTCAATATTCCCATATTCCTAAATAAAAATATGTGTTCTTATTACAAGCAAAAGTTTACATTATATAAGTCACATAATATATTTAAAAAGTATTACAATATCTTATTAATCCTTACCTGTATACTAAGAGTTTTTCGTTCCTTATATTTATAATCCATCAACCAAAGATAATTGGGTTGAACAGAAACACACTCTTTATTTTCTCTAATATCATTAATTATTTCGTAATTTTGTTCTTTTTTATCTAGAATATTACCTATTTTTGATTCCATTTCTCTTACAATAATATTTATAAACATTGTTTTAGGATCTCCTTCCGAAAAATCATATACTTTGAATGGTGTTATAGATTTTATTGGCTTTCTTTTTAGCCATCCTACCATAGTAGTTTGTTTAAATAACGTAATCTAAAATATAAAAATTAATCATAGGTACTATCTTAATACATAACAGCTTATCAAAAAAATGAAATAAATATAAAATATGATTTTAAAAGACCATTCTTTAATGAATATTACAATATTTCACTAAAAAAAAAACAAAAAAGCTGTATATACATAATTTTATTAAAATAAATATATTTTTATAATTTATGATATAAATTTTATCAATATATGAAGATGATATTTGTAATTGTTATATTTGATGAATTTTTGTTACCATAGCAATGTAAGAAGATTTAAATGTTAAATGATGGCGCATTATTTTAAATGACATATCTTTTAAAACTTTTTTTAAAAACATTTAAAGAAATAATAAAATAAAGATTTGTTATTTTATGGCAATTAAAAATTAAAATATAAAATTTTTTATAAAAAAGATTATGATGTGATGTTTTAATAATATATGATTTTGTACACATAAATAAGTTTCATTGTACAATTAATTAATTATAAACTTCCAGTGGTTTTTTGATGTTAAATAGTACATATTTGAATAAAACATTTTATTAAACATTGATACCAAAGATTAGAATCATAATTAAAATGAGTACTTTCTATAATAACATAGAATCTTTAATTAATGTTGTCAAATTCACATTTTCTTTCTAGATGTGTTCAACACAGCAATTCATTTTTTGTTTAAAAATATATGAACAATTTTCATTTACTTTCGAAGTACTTTATGGTGTGTTATTTCTTATTTAAGTGGCATTTACAAAGAAAGTTTATTTTAATAACTATTATTTGTAAAAATTTTTTGACAATATTTTTTCTTGGATTCAGCATTATTATCATTTTTATTATTTATGAGAAAATAATTTTACACATTTTATCATACAAATATTTGAAAATTTTGCTTACATTTTTACATAAAATTTGTGATTAAATTGCAAGCCTCCTTGTTGTCACTTTTTAGCGGGTCCTCTACTTATTATGAATTAGATAGGATAATATATTATAATTATATACATCATGAGATACAGATATGATTCAATGCTGACCATGTTATTTTTCAAATAAATTTTAATTATATAATTATTAAAATTACTGTGAAAATTTTTATTTAAATAATTTAATTTATTTTACCACTCGGTATAAAATCTAAGCTATCATTTCATTACATTTTATTTAAAATATTTTAAAACCATTTAAATAAAACATATTTTTATATATTTATTTACAAAATACAGTAAAATGTTCCTTATCTAAAAAAATTAAATATATAAGGATTAAAATCTTTCAAATTTATTATTTTTTTTTTGTCTATATTCAAAGTTATTTTTAATGAAATAACATAAGGTTGATAAAAAACTTTTATTTACAAAAAAAGTTTTTAAATAAGCTAGCTATTGAAACGTAAATAATATTTATTCAGATTTTTTTCATACTCATTAATCGTTTACTTTTTTTTTGTTATTAAATAATTAATTTGTTGTTTGTAATTTATTCCTAATTAATTAACAAAACTTTATGTTTTTAAATAAAGTTTTAATAAAAATATTAATTTTATATAACATAAAGACAATTAAAAAATCTATATAAGTGCTTTTTATTTATAAAAATAATTATAAATAATTAAAATTAATAAATATAAATTCTGTAGATGTTAATTTGAAGAGAATATAAATCAATTAAATTAGTATTCACTAAAAATTATATTTACAAAATGATATTTATATTTTGGTAAAAATTTAAATAATCTTAGTTATGTTTATTAAACAACCTCATCTTTTTTTAAATTGCTGTATTAATACAGATAGGAGATGAGGAAGTCAAATGTAATGTATATAAAAAGACATTAATTATGATAATACACATCCTATGTAATAAAGACAGGATATATCAATGTCTTAGGCTCAACACAAGAATATTAATTCTTTTTACTAATTTAGTAAAATACAATGAAATTTTTTGCTTATATTTTTGCAATTCTAGTCATCTCATTGTTAACACATTTAAAACATATCAAAAAATATTTTTATACAAAATTATTTTTTATTCAAACAAAAAAAAACCTTAGTGTTTAAAAAAATTATAATTTTGTAATGTTTTATATTTAAAAATAACACATTAACAATTATATTTAAAATATACATTAAACAATTTTTTACATTATTTTTAAAATTTTATATTTTATCTTCAATTGTATCATATAAAGACCAAAAAAGTATTTATTAATACAATATCCTTGTTTTTTGGATTCATCATTTTTAATGCCATTATTTTTTTTTAAAAAATTTTAAAATGCATAGTATTTTATAAAAAAATTAACGGATTCTTTTTTTTTNTTTTTTTTTGCCATTCCCGACATTATTATATTTTTTAATTTAAGATACTTTAAAATTTAAAAATTTTATTATTTAAATTTTAATTAATTGTTACTACCAATTTTTTGGATAAAATAATTTAATTTATGTAATTAAACTAAATTTAAGTTAATGAGTGAACGTTTTGATTATACTTCTCCAGACATCTACGGTGATGCAAATAAAACAATTGAAATGAGCGATGATAATATTTTGCAATTAAATGTTATACCTTTGCCGATAGTCTGTAAAGTAAGTATTCTTTAATTTTAAATCATTTTTATTAAATAGATTCTTGCTGTTGTGTTATATACTATTTTGAGTTGTGTTGCATTTATTGGCAATCTCATTATTATTGTGATTATTTTGTATTTTCGAAGATTGACAACTGGCACAAATATGCTAATCATGAATTTAGCAATAGCAGATATTATGATTGCTTTGATTTGTATGCCATTTAGTTATTGGCATGTTATTATTTTTGACAATTCTGAATGGGTTTTTGGTTCATTATTTTGTAAACTTTTAAATTTTTTTCAAGCAACGGCTGTATTTTCAAGTTCATGGACACTTGTAGCTATAAGGTATATTTTTGGTATTTGTATTTAATATTTTATTTTTTATAGTTTCGATAGATGTTTAGCTATACTGTTTGTTATGTCAAGATGGAATAGACTTAACAAAAAAAGGGCTTTATATGTTATAGCTGTTATTTGGATATTTTCTTTGTTGATGGCCTGTCCTTTGTATTTTGCAAATGAGGTAGAATTTTCTATTATAATATTATAAATATTTTAATTATAGATTTCATTAGAAGAAACAACGCAAGCAGAAACTTGTGTTGAAAAATGGAATGTTTTAAAAATTTTAGGAACTGATGAAAAAAAATTTGTTTCTGTTTACAATAAAACACTTTTTGCGTTACAATATTGCATGCCACTTCTAGTCTTAGTTGTTACTTATACAATAATTGGTTTTCGTATGTGGTATAGTGCGGTTCCTGGTGCAGATGCTGTAACTCAATCAACAAAACGCCCAAAGACCTTATTACAAGAAAGACATGAATCTGTCAAAAAAGTATGATATTATTTCATTTATTTTTTAAATTATATTTTTAGTTAATTCCAATGGTTATCTTAATAAGTGCATTATATGCTGGATGTTGGCTTCCCCAAAATTTACTTATGAATGTACTTGGTAGTGACACGGAGATAATAACACATCCATATATATTATATATGTGGTAAGTTTTTTGATGCCTTAATAAGCAAACATATTTCTTCTAGGTGGATATCTCATACAATTGCAATGTTTCACTCTGTTGTTAATCCATTTATATATTACTGCCAGAACAAGCGTATGCGAGAAGGTTTACGATATGTACTTCGATGGTTGCCTTGTGTAACATTTACAGAATTCAAATTATTAGCTTATCCAAATCAAAGAGGTTGTTGCTCGCAAAAAAAATATTTAAATATTATTACAAATGAAGCTTCTTCGACTAAAAAAACAACCGTTATTGTAGCCAATTCTCAAGCAGAAACTTTATGTAGTTATTAATGCTTTTAATATAACATTTAAATTTAATGACGTTTTTTAAAAAAAAATGTTTTAATTTAAATGTGTTAGTTCATGAATATAATTAATTTTCATAATTTAAAATTAAATTTTATGAAATATATTTTATGATCATTAAGTAAAATAATTATTACATGTAACTGCTAATTATTTATTGGACAACATATAAATAATGTTTAAACTTTACTATTAAAATATGTGAGACATTATAAATTTTTCATATACATTTACTATAGAAGTTTAAAGATAAAATTACTTATTCTTAAAAAAAAACAATTTTTTTAAACATTTAAAATTTATATGTGTGGGAGTTTATGACATTTTTTCCAGTGGAATGTTTACATTTTAAGGTCATCATCAAAGAGAGCAAAATAGAGATATACATTTTTGCAAATAAGATACTTTTGTAACAAGAATTTCTTCATACATTTGAAATTCATTCATTCCATAGATACATATTTCAATTTAAAAAAATATTGCGATTAGGTAGTCAAAAAACAGGGTAATTAATATGAGATCATTTGTATGATATCAAAAAAATATACATAAGCTTATTAAAAATATTGTCTTCATTTATTTGTGTTTTCCATCTTTAAATGGTTTTGCATCAGGATCTGCAAATGGATCATCCTTATTATTACCTTCTTGTACAATAGGAGCAATCATTTGTACAAATTCTTCATAATCAATTTGTTCATCTCCATCTTTATCAACTTCTTTTATTATTTCATCAACTTCTTCTTCAGTAAATTTTTCTCCCATTGTTGTCATGAAATGTTTAAATTCTTGAGCTGTAATATAACCATTTCCATCTTTATCAAATACTCTGTAGATAATTAGTAACATTATTTAAAAAAATAGTTTTAATTAACTTACTTAAAAGCCAGCCGAATTAATTCTTGATCTGTTTCTTTATTCATTTCTTTCATCATTTTACAAAATTCACCAAAGTCGATTTTACCATTTCCATCTACGTCATACTCATTAACCATATTTAACAATTCTTCTTCTGTAGGATTAAGACCTAGTGTTCTCATAGCTATTCCTAATTCTTTTATATTCATTGTCCCATTTCCATCTTTATCAAACATCTAAAAATATTTTTATAAATAATCTATAGTAATCCTTTACCTTAAAGGCTTGTGCAAATTCTTGAAGTTCCTCTAAACTAAATTCCTCTTCTCCATTGGAGGAGGATGTAAATTGTCTATGCATTCTAGATTCTGTGCTATCCAGAGCCTTTAATCCACTATTATTAACTAAAATAAATGATATATAAAATATAATTATTTTTTTAAAGATTACCTCCAAAAATCAAGTCAGATTCAGTACTTTTAGAAGGATCTGGTTCAGACTTAAATACACCAACTAAATAAACGCAAGTTCCTTTTGCTGCAACAGGTTCAACTACTTCTTGTTTGTTATTACACCCGTTCAATTGTGAGTTCAAAGCTCTATAAAACAACTTATAATTAAAATGATAAAATAAAAAATTTATTTTTTAATAATGTCTTTTAAATAAACGACTAAAAGTTAGTGAATAATAAATTAAGTAGTACTTATATTAATTTTTAAACAAAATTTATCACAGTTAAAAGAAAATTTGAGAAAACTAAAATTAATATATAATAGAAGAAAAATATGAATATATATACACATTTTTTGTTACTATATAGCAGAAACATTTTAACTTTTAATATTACAATTATTTATTATACGACAATATAATCAAAAAGTAAGACTTATCTTTAGGCAATTTTTAGAGTGTATACTAAAATATTAAAAATAAAAATTTTGAAATAGACAATTATTCAATGTTATAAAAAAAGCAAATTAAACATAATCATAAAATATAATTATTATCAGTGATAACAATAAAAGTTAAAGCTATTTATGTTAATATTTAAAAATTATTAAATAAATTATAATATATAATGGAATTTTTAATAATTACTTGTAAAAATGTCATGAAATGTTTAATTAAATTTTATATATTGTGATATAACATTAATGTATTTTTTGATTTCTCGTTAATATTCAAACGATACTAGGTAGGATATAATTAAAAAGTCATATTATAATTCAAATGTATATATATGCAAAATGATTATTATTTATATACTAGTAGACTAAAAACATTAAAAAGATATACAAATTATTATATTTGTTGTTTAAAAAAAATTAACAACGTGATTTTAAACATGATATAAATATTGTAATTTTAAATGCTTTTTTAAAAAATGTAAAAATATGTAAAGTAAATTTTTAAAAGTTATATATATATAAAATATATTCCATAATAAGAGATATATATTATATTAGAAAAGAATAAATTTAATATGAATATATTTCATTGTGCAGGACGATCTTAATTGTTGCCGTAGATAAAAGATAAATATATATAAATGATTATATTCTTATTAAAATATAGTTACTTGTTAAAAAGAAATACATTGAAAGAGTTTAATATACAAGAATTTGTTTTAATTTAAATACTAAATCAACTAAAATTTCATTAAAAAGTCACTTTTAAGGATATAACCTCGTTTTGACAAAAATGTTCCATGCACCTAAACTAGCATTAATATTATAGATGATAAATATAAGCATATTATATAAAATAATAAAATACATCATTTTTAAAGAAGAGAAGTTTAAAGTGAAATGAATAAAATAATTTTATATATGATATGTTGGTTGGCCAGTTTGCCAACAGCTTTCTTAATAAAATGATCGCACAAGCTTTTCTTATAAATGATCTTCCTTCTTACCTAGTAAAAGATGTGATGAAAAGTTATAATTTAAACATAAAAATTTGAGCATATTAAAAAAAGTTTAATATTATTGAAAACGTTGTGTTTTAGGAAAAAAACATTTAATATTTTTATTTTTAAAAATAACAGGATATTAAAGATAATAAAATAAGTGCAGAAATTATTTAAAATATGTATTTTAATAAATTAAATTATTTATTTGAATATTTACAGTAACTTTTTTGGCAATATTAAAGGATACTTTTAAACGTAGTTAATTGAAATGATATAAATTGAGTTAATACAAAATGTGCATAATATAGACTAAAATATATTTTGGCATATATATGATATGCTCAGAGAGCCTAACTATTTTTTACATCGTTAACATATTGATAATTTTTGCTAAAAACAAAAGATCAGACTAGTAAAAATATATTTATATTTTTCTTATCAGAGTTAAAAATCAGATTAGCAACATAAAATATTTATGTGAAAGCAACTATAAAAATTGTTAAAAAATGAATATATTTATTTCACACGCATCTTTTAAGCTTTGAATTCTCTAGAGACAATTTTAAATTTTACAGAGCATATCGAAAAATACTTTTGTTAACAACAGCTTATTACTTGTATCTATAATAATAATTTATTTCTTTAAAACTGTCTTTTTCACAATATTGTGAATCTCATTAATAATTTAAAATGACTATTTTAAATCAAAAAATTGTAAAACACATGTGTGTTGTAAATTTTTATATAAGCTTATTATTAATAATAAAGAAATTTTAAAGCTTTTTATTTTTTGTTTGGTTTATTTTAATACGATTAAAAGATTTAATCTAATACATAAAAGTAGATTTATAAAGTTCAACATAATTTGTCATTATAAATAATTTTAAATCATATTTTTTTTTCAAATTTTGGCGACTTTAAATACATCCGTTAAGATATAGGTAGGATTTTTTTTTTATTATAAACGTCATGCAGCTCATTTTTAATGCATGTATATTTATGGAATATTTTTTAATTTTAAAAAAAAAGTCTTTTAAGATAAATTTTTAATAGTATAACACTAAAAAATTTAATTTTTATGGTTTAAACATTTAATCTTTACAAATAACGTTTGTTCATACGTAAATAATATTTTGAAAATTTTCATATGGGATAAATATTACATCCCACAGAGACTTTAAAGGATACTTAAAGAAAAACAATAGACTTTTTGGCACTATATTATCAGACAAGAAAGAACAAATTTTAATATCAACACTCTTGATACCATTAAAAAAATTTTCCCGTCTAATTTTATTTGATAAAAAATATTTTGTTTAAATTTTTTTGAAAAAACATTTAATGATATACGATACAAAAATAAGTTTTTAATAAAGAAAAAAAAAATAAACAGAAACATGTTTTTTTAAGGTATAAAAAGTGTCAAGAAATCAAAACAAGATAATGAAATATAATTGAAAAATGAATCTTATATGTAATATTAAAAAAGTTATGAAGCAATTAAATTTAATTGTTATTTTTGTCTCCATAAATATATTAAATAAACTACTAACATATGAAAACATAATTTTATTTCTATTAATATTTATAAACTTGTGACAAAAATGCGATAATATATTAAAATAGAAAATAGTATTTTAATATTTTCTTTATATAACAATAAAATCTTTTTTACTTAAAAAGGCATGTACTTTTCAAAATTGCTACACTTAATAATTAAAATTTTCTATTGTTTTTACTTATTCATCTAAATTACTACATTTAATTGTCCAATATGTAAAAATATTGGTAATTGTATAGATATAAAATTTTTATATCAAAACAATTGATAGGATTTTATATTAAAAAAAAATTCAATGATAGTGAAGATAAACAATAATATTAATTTTCCATGACAATTATACATAAAAATTGATATAAAATCTTATAAAATTAAAGTTATTTTAGTGTTATATTAAAACAAAGAAAAATGTGAAATATTTTTATTTCTTTTAAAACTTTTTTTTATAAAAATAAAAACTTTAAAATGGTAGAAAAAATTATACTTACCTTTTAAAGCCTTTCCGATTGAACTTATGCCTCATATTATAAATACATAAAATTTTTAAAGCCTAATATTAACGTATAAGAATGTATATATAAAAAAAAGTTTATAATATTGGATGGAAACAATGAAATTTTTAATTCTTAAAAAGTATACACAAACGTTGATATGTTAAAGAACTGTGTATTTTTAAGAAGTTATCAAACTTAAAAATGCAAAGGCCAAACACTTACTTAAAAGTTAAATTTTCTTTTTGACTCTAATGAAAGGAAGTTGAAAGGAGATGTAAAATTAAAATCATCTTTATATTTTAAAGGATTGCATCTCCCTCTAACTTTTTTTACAATTTCTATTTTAATTAAAAGCGTGTTTAAAAAGAGAATACTTTTTATCAAAAATCAGATGGAATTAATAATTAAAATAATTTTTGCATAAGGTTTTAATATTGAACATATTTTATTTTTATTACTAGAAATCTTTCATTTTAAATAAACAATTTAAAAGATTATTGTTTAAAATAAATAAAGTATTTTAAAAATTATTTTTTTTTTTATAAAATCAAGAACATTTGAATAAAATGAACAAAAGAGGTTAATTTTAAAAAACAATGAATTAAAAAATTTATCGTGATTTTAATCTAAAAATTTTATATTACGTTTTGAAACGTTTGATATTAATAATTTATTAATTCAATATATTTATTATTAATAATAATTATATTATATATTTTTTTTAAATAAATTATGCAAAATAATCATTTATTCTTTATATATTTACCAAAATTGTTTTAAAACATACCTTGGATCTGAATTTTGTGGTAATTGTAAGGATGATAATATTGAAAGAGGATTGTCAAAATCATCTTTATGACTACGGAATCTGCGTTTTCGCAGTCCAGAAATTATTCTGCTACAAAGACCCGTATTGATATATTTATAAGGAAAGTAAATACGGCTCTTATCACCAGAAATCTGGTGTAGAGTCAACCTTTCCCCAATTAAGTTACACAAAATTTGTATTATAGATATTCTTTATAAATAATATTACTATCAAATATAATATTTTTCTTTTATCAGTACTGCAAATGTTAATTATTATTAAAAATATACATAAATTTAAATTATAAATTGAATAAATTTGAAAAATATATTACGGTATAACAAATGTGTCATATTATTTTAAAAGTATACAATATAATATAAAAGTTTAATAACCGATTACAAAAAGATAAACTACATGTTAATTTTGAATGAGAATACATATGAATAAAAGCAATATATTAAATACATACTGTTTAATGAGAAATTGTTAAAACGGAATGAACTCATGATTAAGCTATTCATCTCATATAAGAGTATTATAAAAAGTGTTTAGCTTTATGTGTAAATATTATAATTATTAACAAAAATGTTATTTAAACAAATAAATTGTCTTTTATTAGAATTTAATAGTTCAAAAATAAAAAGGCACTACATTCAATAAAACAAATGTCTTTTATATTTAATTTTTAGTAATAAAGATAAAATCAATCTTTTTGTCTATTTTTAATCTCAATTTGTCTATCTAAAATAAGAAAAAAAAAATATATTTATTAAAAATTTTTTTTCTTATAAATAATCAACTCTAATTGTTTTATCGTTATGAAAAATAACATTGTTTATCCTCTAAAAATGGAGATAATAACTATTTAATCACAGAATCACTAAAATGAAAAGACAACTTTTTATATTATAGAATGGCATAAAATAAACAAAATATTTTATAGAAATTTATCTAGAAATTGCATTAAAAGTATCATAATAAACATACGCTTTTTACAAAATGTCATGAAAATATCATGAGATGAAGGTATAAATATTCCCAAGTATTATTGAAGTTTAAATGAAATGTACATTTTATTCAAAGTAAAGTTGGTTGTTTAAAGAATTAATGACTATGAAGAATAATCTTTGGATAAATTTTTTTGTTATTTTTTTAATACTGTAATAAAAACAATATATATAAGCAACATTTATTATTCCTAACAAATAATAAACTTAATTGCTTTTTTATAGTAGTATTTTAATCGTAAATGCATTTTTTATTAAAGTTGTAATAATAATTATTTTACATTTATAAATGTACCTCTAAATAAAAAAAAAAGTATTATAAGTTAATATAAAAGAAAAAAGTTGTAGCTTTATCATTAGTATAAAGCAAATTATATTTGATTATGGAAAAAATAATCTCATTTGTATGTTTTTGACTGTAACATTTTAATTAAATAAAGAGTTAAATTAAATAAATTACACATCAGATAAAATTAAAATAATAATATTTAAAGATAATGTAAATAAAACTATATATAAAATCAGAAGCTATAAAAATTTAAATTTAATCTCAATTTGTAAAAGCAAAAAAGATGCTTTTAAAAATAAGCTTATTAACTGTATATGGGTATGTCTGTGGCCATTTATAGTTAGCATTGATATAGCTGCAAGTTAGATGCAATATACATATATTTCAAATATGGTGACCAATGAGTTGAAAAATAAGTAATATGTACCACTAAAATAACATTTAAGTTATTTTGGTTGGGAATATTCACATGATATAATAGTTAAACATAACTACAAACTTGAAATATGAGTCCATTCATAAAATTTTTGAAATATTCATATATATTAATTCAAAACCATTATTTAAGATTATTTGAACAAGTAACAATGATTCTAAATTTTCTTAATTTCTTTATAATATATGCAAGTTGATAGTTTACATAGTACATACATAGCTTAATAGTACATATTTTTTATGTAGAACTTTTATAGTACCATTTTATACTATTGTGCCTTTATTTAAAAATAATAGGGGAAAAAAAAAATTATATTGTGAAAGAAAGAAATAGTTTAATATGAAAAGGGTGAAAATAAATTAGATTTATATTTAGATAAAGAAACCATTTTTTAAAGCGTTGCTTTTTACAATCTATAATTACTTATAAAACAAAGAGTTTTAAACAAAAAAGAGACTCCAAAATTATAAAAATTATATACATATTCTGTTTATTCTTTAACTGTATAATATTTAAGTCTTTAAGAATATTTTATTTGAAATATAAAATAATATTTTTATTACATTTATTTTTATTATTCTCGTAAACTATGGGTTTAACAAATATATGTAATAAAAATTCTTTCATAGATCATTTTTATCATAATTATCGCTTGGTTTTCTATTGAAAGTTGAAGTAAAATAAGATATAAAAAGAAATGGCACAAAATTTGCCGCAAGTACATATTCACTTCAACAATTCCTTCTTTAATTATATTTTTCTTAACATAGAGACTCATGGTTATTTTTCATTTTGTATTTGTTTGCATCATGCTATGTCATATAGATTACACTCAGATGACCAAGACACTATTTACAGACTTTCGACACTTTTGAATATATATAAACAAACAGTTAAAGAATGTTCACCTTTTAAATGTATAAATGTTATCGATAAATATAATAATAGAGTATCTATAAATTTATTATCAATTCGGAAGTTTGGTCATTAATTTACAATAAACATTTAATGGGCGACCTTCATGCCTAGAATACTTTTAGTTAAACTTTGTTTAAATGTCTTCTTTTAAATAGATCCTCTATTATTTAATTCAAAAATATTTTTAATTATATAAATTTTTCACTCATTTCAAATATATTACTCTTTTTAAATTAAATTTTTCCTCAAAATGTCTAAAACAATAATATTGTAAATGAATTCTTTTTAATTGTATCTTTTAGTATTACCAATATCATCATATAGTACTCCTTTTTATTATTATCTCTTTTATACAATATGGTGTAATAAATGTTTATGATATTAAACAATGCCAACATGGATGATAAAAATAAAGTTTACAAATTTTTTAAAATAAATTTATTTTATAAATATTATGTTTACCTTTAAGCACAATTATATATAATATAAATCATACTAATGTTTATAACTTTGATGACTAATATATCTTTTTATGCTTACAATTTTATTTCATTAAAATAACATTGTATATCGATACTTCAATTATAACATTTCTATAAAAGTCTTCATTTTACATATGCTTAATATATTATTTCTTTAAATATACTTTTACTTTAATGATTGCAATTAATTTTGTAAGAAATTCAAACAAAAACTTTTGTTATATTAAATGTCATATCAATAAATAGTCTATTTTCTTAATACACTTATATATATATATTCTTAGCTAATTTTTTTCTCAAATATGTTTTATATGTTGGTTAATATAAAATAAAAAATTATTTGATACAAATTCTTTATTTACTTTTTATTCCATCCTTTTCTATAATTTATTATATAATATTATCCCAAAATGATGATATATTGTTTTAAAATATTTTTCTATTGACGTTTTTCATTTTAAAACTATAGATAAGACAAAAAACTAAAATCCTTTAACAAATATTAAATGATGACTATATATATATATTGGGTAACGCTTTTTCTTTACCAATTGATAATTTTTTTGTACACAATCATCAATTTTATTGTGTGCATACACACTTTATTTAAAACGAATTGTTTATTCTATCATTTTTTATTTATTTTTAGAGATGTCAGAATCTCAAGTAAATTTATTAAATCCATATTTTGAGAAACTTGAGATTAAACCAAAACATACTATTGCACATGAATATGGTTCTGGATCAAGATGTTTAAATTGTAACTGTCCTGGACTAGATCTTCACTTTTGGAGAAAAATATGTAAAGCTTGCTCCTGTAGAATGGATGAACATGATGTTATTGTTCCTTCAAATTTAGATCATGGTGCTCATATAAGAAAACTATTAATTGAACAATCTAATACTAAACCAAGTAAAGATAATGAAAACTTTTTAAATATCAAAAATAAAATTGGTACTGCCATTTTTCATAGAAAAGAATATTGTAATGAAAATAATTCAATTGGATCATCAACAGGATCATTATGTAAAAGTCCTCTAGGTGATACAGAAGAACCTATTTACGGGGTAAGTACACAAATATGATTCATATCTAAATATATTTTATAGCGTATTAATAAAAAGATTGATCATAAGAATACAACGAATAATCATCAATTCTTTGACATTTCTGATAAAGATAACAAAAATATTAACATGCTGTGTAACAATGAAAATGATAGACAATGCCCCGTATACACATGGCTTCCTCAAGGAGTATCTGAACATACAGTTAGTGAATATATGAATTGCATTCCAACAAATGATAGACCAATAGAAGGAACCGAAGGTGCACAACTTAGACGTACAAAATTAGCATATCAACTTCCATATCATGACTCAGACCCAACTGCTTGTAAATCGTTGCAAAAAGATGAAGATTTTAATTTACATACCAAATTTGTTGAAAAAATAAAACATAACGTTGTTGGTGTTGGTGAAATTGTTAATGTACATAGAAATTATGGAACTCAAACTCCAAACAATGTTTCATGTCAAACAAATAATTATGAAAATACTGATTGTTATAATTGTAATACAAAACTTGGTAAATGTAACGTTGCTGTTGATACGTCTAAAGGACCTGGTAAAAATGTTTTTCATCCAACATGTTTTAAATGCGACGTTTGCAATCAGTTATTAGTTGATCTATTGTACTTCTTTTATAATGGAAAGTATTATTGCGGTAGACATTATGGTGAGCAAATATATTCAAGGTGTTTTGGATGTGATGAAGTAAGTTTATATGTTTAAGATATTTTAAAAGTAATTAATTTAAGTTAATTTTTCAAAATGAATATACATTGGCAGAAGGTAAAAATTGGCATGTTGAGCATTTTTGTTGCTTTGGTTGTGATATGGCATTAGGTGGACATAAGTATTGTGTTAAGGAGGAGAAACCATATTGTGTCCCATGTTATATGAGTAAATTTGCAAAAGTAAGTTTAAATTGAATTGTATTATAAATAAACGAAATTGTAGACTTGCGAAACTTGTCGTCAGAAAATACCTCCTGATAGTGAGAGATTGATTCACAGTAACATGACTTGGCACGCAACTTCCAAATGTTTTAAATGCCATACTTGCAATAAGGCTTTACAAGGTTTACCTTTTATGATTAAATCAAATAAACTATTTTGTTCTGGAGATTGCCGTAATCGTTGTAAAGATGTGCTTTGATTAATATTTATATATATATTTTATATGTAAAAAATTGATATTAACAAAATATATTACAACTTAAAGAAGTCTATTTTTACTTTTTAAAAAAAAATTAAAATAATTATACTTCTTTCAAACCATTATTTATAATTATTATATCAAATGCTTTTTTATTCATTTCTTCTGATGACATTGAAAAAACTTTGTCTGATAATTTTATTGTTGATATATTCATATTATTTTTAAAAAAATTCATCATTTATAAATAAATTATATTCTTAAATTTCATTATTTTAAAATTTCATCATAATTGGTAAAGGTTTCATTTCTATTAACTGATTAATTAATATAATTTTTGTAATTATATTTAATTATGAGAAAATTATTATAAATATAGAGAAATATAAAATTTATTTAAGACTTTTTATAAGTCAAATTATCCTAAACCATACTCAGCATAATTTTACATAGCAAAAGAGTGTACATAAAATATTCTCATAAACCTATTATTCTCCGAAATGATCTCTTAACCATGTATAAAAGCATTTAGCAATTTATATATTAAATCTTTTCCAAAAATAATATAACTTTCCTAACAGAGTATTGATATATAATTTCAGCATTTACAATTTTATAATTATAATACTTAATGTATATTTGTTAGATCATTATGAGGTACTATGTCATGTTAAGATCAACTTACAATGTTTTCCCTATTATGTACATAAAATATAATTGTTACAAACTTTCTCCATTCTAATTTTTAACACATTTTTTGTATATTCACAATACTTTGTAAATAATTTATTTTCTAATACGTTTTATTAAAGAATAATACAATTCCCAACTATTATGTTTTTTATATTATACATTATTTTATTTTTGTAAATATTAATTGTAAATGAGGAAAAAATTGATGATTTACTCTTTTTTATTAGCTGATTATATTTACTTTATCTCCCCATTGTTATTAAAAAGCAATTTTCTCTGAATATTAATTTGTTATTATTAAGAGAGTTAGGACAAAGAATATATATATTCTAATACACTAAAAAGATATATTCATGAATATTTTCTTGAGTATCCAGTTTTTTTTAGATTATATAAAAATTATGAAATATTATTAAAAAAATATTTGAAATTTTATATTTCTATATAATAAATTGTAATATTTAAAAAGAATTAAAGCCTTTTATAATGTTGTCTATAAAATTTATGAAACTTGATTTTAATATAACTAAACTTTTTTTTGCTATAACCTAAATATTTTTTAGAAAGTATTATATTTTTACTTTTTAAACATTTTTTCTGATTCATGGCAAATTTATTATATATATAAATACATTTTTTAACTAACTTTTTGATTTGTAATATTTCCTCATTTTTAAATATTATTTCCTATTTATCTTTATATCTATATACTTTTATTCTTAAAATTTAAAATTATTAAAGTTATTAAATTAGTTTTATGTTTTACAATTAGATTTTTTTTATTATTAATAATAGTATATTTTATAATAGCATTATTTTTTATAGAAATTTTAACATAAAGATTATCGATGTTTATATACTAAAATTTTTATTTTAATTTGTTATCAATTCCAAAATATATATTGCAGAAGCCTTCACATTTTGATATTTATTTAAATCAATTCGAAGTCTTAATTTTATCAAATAAAATACAATTTGACATCTGATATACCATTCAAAATTTTTATAAAGACATACCATTTTTACTTCACAAATGATATTTTTTGATGGGGTTTTTTATTCAGAAAAGTGTCTTTCGGCCAGAGCTTTACATGAATCCTCTAAATTAGAAACATTTATGTACACATATATATTTCCTATACAATTTGCTTTTGGAATTATTGGAAATTCATTGAATTTATGGATATTTGTTTCCGATTCATTACGTAGTAGAGCTAATGACTTGGTAAATTTTTTCTCATATTAATGAAATATTATTTTTGTATGATTTAGCTTGCTGCAGTGAGTTTATGTGATTTGATATTCTTAATATTAATGGTCCCTATTAGTCTATCTCATTTTGAGAGTATAGGAAATACATTAACATTTCGGTATTATTATTACTATTATAAATCAGAAATTTCTGCACTAGTTAATTGGATATCAGCTGCCGCTATTTGGTAAGATTTTTTTTGACGAAAAATATGTGTTATTGATTTAATAAATTTAAATCATAAATTATTTGATTATCATATACATAAAGTATATAATTTTATAATACAAATTTTTATCTAAAGATTTGTTTATATTAATTTTTTTTTTATTTTAAGGCTTATACTGTTTATAACCGCTGAAAGATATTTAGTTATTAAATCACCTTTACGTCCCAAAGTATACTGGTGGAATAGAAAAAGATCAACTTTACTTTTTGCAATATTTTTATGTACATTTTTTATAACATCTTATCACCATTTTGAATATGATTGCCAAATGGTATATTTTTGTAATGCTACTCAAATAAGATCTTTTTGTTATTCGGCAGGTTTTAATGTTGGGAACAAAAATTGGGATGGGACAACAAATCGAACATGGGAAGTATCAAACTTCAGAAAATATTATATTGTTTATAGTACAGCATGTAATGTATTATTTGTTGTATTAGTACCAATAATAGCAGTTGCAACATTAACTGTATTATTGATAAAAAATTTAGATAAAGAAGAAGAAATTTTGCAGCATGTCGATGAAACATGTTGTCATAGATTGTCCATTTCACATCACGTATGTTTTGTTATAATTTATTATATCATGTATTTTTATTATCCGTTCAATTTACTCTATTATTATCATACTATTTTTATCCTTGAAAATTGTTTGCTTTATGACATTCTCTATTAAAAACTTTTCATTTGAACAATAAAATTTTTATAAAAAATATTTAAATACAATACATTTCAGAGACAAAAAAGGAAAGTAACTGTGACTGTTATTGCAATTGCATCTTGTTTTGCATTTACCCAAGGTCCCTCAGCCGTAATGTACTTTTGGGAAATGTTTATTGGTTTACCGGAGCAACGAAGATTTATCCATACACTTATGAGTATTACCACCGAATTAGTCATAACTGGAAAAACAATTAATTTTATACTATTTTGTTTTAGTTCAGCTCATTTTCGAAGAAAATGCGTAGCACTTGTATTTAAAAAATTTCCGAAAGTAAGTTTTATATATTTTTATTTAATATACATAAAACAAAAAAATTCAACAATATTTTTTATTTAAAAAATATATCTGGTTAAAATATATTGTTATAATAAAATTTAACCTTCATGCTAGTGAAAACAAATTGTTAACAATTAAATTTTATTAAAAAAAAAAATGATAATAATTTAATTTAATATCTCTTTTTATTAGCTCGAACAATCAAATATTGGTAAAAGAATGGCATCGCGAAGAGCTTCTGAATTTTACCCAAATCGAGGTGAATCACACGTTTCTAAAGACCATGACTATCATGATGAAATTTTTGAACCTAAATCAAATATTTCAAGATCAACATCAGCAGTCTTTACATATCGATCACCAAATGTAAGATCTACTTCCGTTGATAATAGTAATTCGTCTGTATCACATATGAAAATGATGGGATCAAAGAAACGGAATAGTCAGTCATTACGTTTAAAAAATAATGAAACAAGAAGTTTATTAATAAAGTCATCATTACCAGTAGTTATTGAAAATAAAAATGAAAATAAAAAAAACGAAATGTGTGATGAAGTTTAACAGTATATATAAATTCTAATAACATGGATAAAAATTGTTGACGCAAAATGATATCTTTAAAAAAAAAAAATTATTTTTAGCCATAATTATATAATTCCATATAATAAAGTTTTAAATCTTTTGATTTATTTTTTGTTTGTATTAGTGAAAACGTTTTTATAAATAAATATCTTCTAAATAGAAAATATTTGAATTAAAATAAGTAAAGAAAAAGTGATAGGGATAATTGAAAAATAAGATCCACTGAAATTATAATAATAAAACTTAATATCTGAATGATGTTTGACAAATTTTAGAAGTAGATTTTCTATTTAGATTGCTTTATCTTTCTAGTTTAGGTGAAATATCTTAAACTGGTTAAAAAATAAATTTATCATGTTCATCAAATTTTATATGACTCATCCATGGATTTCATTAATTTGTGATAAATTAACATAATATGTTCAGTTATGCTACAGATTTTTCTAATTCGTGTTTTATTATTATAAATTAAAGGTATACATTTTATATAAAAATGTAGTTTTTATTTTCTTTCTTTTATATAGAGTACGTAATTACTTTGTTCAATTATAATATATACTATTCTTATACTCTTCTCTATATAATGATATTAATATAATTTATTTATTATAATAAATATAGATATATAATATAATAAAATGTCTATCTAATTTTATCCTATATCATTTACATTTAAAGATTTTCATATTATCATATCAAGAATAGTTCAAATGCTAACATAAATTATATGTATTTATCTATTTAATCACATTCATTTTTGCATATTCAATTGTATTGTTATTATATTTAGAGATTTAGTAAATATTGTAAAAATATTAATGGATTTTTATTCAGATCATGATCTTAATACAGTTTTAAAGATTGATTGTGTATGAATCCATACAATTATTACTTACCAAAACATTAAATTTTTCTATTATTTATGTACAAATTATTTTTCGGATGATAAATTTGAGACTTTAGCTGACCTAATATTTTTGAATAATTTTTTATAGGTAAAATAACTATTTGTTTAATACTTAAAAACTGTTTTATTACCTTGTTCATATTATTTTTTATATAAATACCCAATTATGGGATATTAACAAATTAATTTCGTACTTATTATATGTACATTTTCTTAACAAATGAATCATACAATTTCATGTTGCGCAATGTTCTATTTTTAATTAAAATTTTTAAGATTAATCAAAAGAAATGTATTAATATCTATATAAAGGACATTGTTACCACTCTTAAAGAGACAGTAGGAATTTATATTCTAACGTTCATTAATAATTATATTAATTAAACGGGATACTTTTAAGTATTAGTAAAATTTTAAATTATTTTAAAAAATTTATTCTAGAACGATATAACAATTTTTATTTAATTATCATTTATTTTATCTCAGTCTGTAACTCTCATGATAAACATAAATCTTTATCATATAAACAATAATCCCAAAATGAAATTTACAACAATCAAGTTTATTGCGTGTTAATATGGGATTGAGAATATTTATGTTAAATCCCCCAATATCATTCATTGGCGTTGCCCATATATTCTCATTCAATATCATATAATAGAAAGTTAGTGAAAGTGATAAAATGACTTTGAAAAATCAGACTAGATTTTATTCACATAATTATATTTTTAACAATATACTATACCTAAACATTTCTGGATGAAGTGTGTCACTATGAGTCTTTTTACTTTATTAAAATATTACCGTTTTTATCTCTATTCTGATCATCAAACAAAATATTCAAATTCAACCTTAACCTATAAGATGTTAATTTGAAATTTATTCAAATTATTTATTCAATCTTAATACTCTTTTCACAGCAATATTCATTATTTTAAATTATCACTAAAAAATTGCATTTACTTTATGTCATACATTTTTATGGTTGACCATAATTCTTAATTTAAAAATCACTTATACATTTAAGACATCCTTTATCCTCATTTCTTAAATTATTTCTATTTATAAATATGACTTTAAAATTAATGTGTTGTAAATAGATATTGTATTTCAATATGACTTAACCTTCTTTCGCACTTATCTAATAAAAATACTTAACAATACTTTTCACATTTTAGCTTTTTTTCCAATAATTTTTAATTTATTTTTAATATTTATGAAATTAACATAATTGATCCTTTTTTTTCTAGAATTTGCGATGAAATGGTGGTCTCTTGAACCCCTATTAAAGTCTTTCTTTTATAAATATGGCAAATTTGTGAATAAGTATAGATGGACATGTTTTATTATACCACTATTATTAACTCCAATTCTTTCCTTAGGATTCCTAAGAGCTACTGATCTCCTTTTAGATGACCCTGCTTATACTTTCACACCATACGACGCAAGATGGAAATCTGAATTAAAAGCTTTCACAGATATATGGCCTATGAATGAAAATAAATTCTTAGCTGGAAAATCTTTTGAAATGAAAAGATTTGTAAATATATTAGTACGAAGTAAAGATGGTGGTGATATATTACGACCAAAAATATTAGACGAAATCGAGTTACTTAATCAATTTATTATGAATAATATTAGTGTCAAAACTACAGATCAACAATTTAATTTAACATATCAAGATTTATGCCTCAATTATGATTGGAAGTGTGGGGGCAATGAGCATATAGTAATGTTCAAGGAAATGTCAAAAGTTGGAAGAGTAATTAATCTTAAATATCCTAAAGGAGGAAATGATGATACTCCTGCATACCTTGGTACTGCCATAGGTGAAGTTACATTAAATGAAACAGACAACACCGTCCTATCAGCACACATCACACAATTGGTATATTTTCTTAAACAGGAAACTAATGAATTTTTACAATATTCTTCCGATTTTTCATATGCTGTTGAAAAATTTTTATTACATAGATTTCAATCAGATCTCATAGATCTTTCTTTCATGCACTATCAATCTCTTCAGGATGGTTTAAATGAAAATGCAAACAGTTTCGGTCCAAATTTTGTAATCAGTTTTATTACCTTATTTATATTTTCAATAATTTGTTCATTTGCTATAAGAAGCCAAAAAGGATTCAAAGTCGACTGGATTCGTTCAAAACCTTTGGTTGCTTGTTGTGGTTTATTTAATACCCTTATTGCTTTATTATGTTCATTTGGCTTTCTAATGCTTTTTGGTGTTCAGCATAATGTTTTAAATATCATTATTCCATTCTTAATTATTGCTATTGGTATCGATGATATGTTTATTATGAATGCATGCTGGGATCAAACTGATCCTAAATTAGATGTTGAAACAAGAATGGCTGAAATGATGGAGCATTCAGCTGTGGCTATTTCTATAACAAATATAACAGATATTCTTAGTTTCTTTATTGGAGCTTTATCTCCTTTACCAGGTATTAATTTATTCTGTATATATGCTGCTACAGCTGTAATATTTTGTTATATTTATCAATTAACATTTTTCTCTGGTTTTACCGCAATAATGGGACATTGTGAACATAATGAAAGACATTCATTATTTTTTTATAAAATTAAGAAAAATCGAAATATAAAGAAAAGTAGTAAAGTTCATGATTTAACCCTTGATAACATTCGGTCAATCTATATCGGTGATGATGTCCTTCCACCTATGTCCGCGAATGAAGAAAAGCATGTTCCACCAAATGAGGTCATACCGGGTAAAATATTTAGTAAATCTACACATCAACCAAATATTTTAGTTAAAAAAGCTGCAACTACATTGAATGAAGAAGAAGAGATAGTTGAAGATGGTTCAGCGGCAATAAGACGATTCTTTTCAAATAAATATTCACCATTCATCTTAAATAACAAAGTGAGATTTGTTACAATTACTATATATGTATTATATTTAATGGGATCAATAATTGGTGCCTCCATGTTTAGAGAGGGTTTAGAACCAAAAAATCTAGTTACAAATTCGCATTACATTTCAAAATACTTTAATGACATGACAATGTTTTGGGAAAAAGGTCCACAGTTACATGTTTTGGTAAAAGATAAGGTTAATTTTACTGATCCTGTTCAAAGAGATATATTATTAGGATTAGTTAAAAATTTTGAACAAACAGATTATACAATGCCACGAGAAGGAACAGTCTTCTTTTTATTGGAATACATGAATTACCTTACACAATTAAATGCTGATCCTGAAAATACAGATAAAATATGGAATAAAAAATTATTGAAATGGTTAAAATATACTGGAGCAGCTACACAATGGGAACAAGATATAAAATATAATGAAAATAGAACAGAAATTATATCTTTTAGATTTGCAATTGCTATGCGTAATATGGTCACACCAAATCAACATAAATTAGCAACAAAATTATTAAGAGAAATAGCAGATGCTTGTCCATTAAAAGTTGAAGTTTATTATGAAGCATTTCCATTTGCTGATCAATACTTAATTATAATGTCATCAACACTTCAGAATGTATTAATTTCTTTATTATGTATGATTTCAATATCTTTCCTACTCATTCCAAGTTTTCCATCAGCAGCAATTATTGCTATCATGATTTGTTCAATTTCAGTTGGTGTTTTTGGATATATGACTTTTTGGGGAGTAAACTTAGATGCTATTTCAATGATCTCTCTTATCATGTGTATTGGTTTTGCTGTTGATTTATCTGCTCATATAGTATATGCATTTGTAGCAACACCAGGAAACAATTCAAAAGAAAAAGTAACTGCAGCTTTAGCTCATCTTGGATGGCCAATTTTACAGGTAAGGAAAATTATTATTTATAATTATTTATCAATTTAGGGAGCATCTTCAACAATAGCAGGAATTTCAATTTTATATACAGTTGATGCTTATATCATATTAACATTCTTCAAAACTATTTGGTTGACTATGTTCATAGGAATGATACACGGTCTTTTATTCATTCCAGTTATCTTAAGTTTTATTCCGTTATCATTTTTCCATATAAGAGAAACTGATATGTCACAAAAACATCATCATTAAGAAAATTATTGTATGTTTTATTATCTTTTTATTATTATTAATTTGTACTATCTTTATAGAACGGGCCGCAAAACTGCTGTCAATTAAACTCATCCTAAATATACATAGTTAAACTTCTATCAAATTAGAAAAATTTTATGTTATTACCAAAATACATTTATTTAAATATCATTAATATATTAATATATATAAAAAAAAATACTATATATTATATAAAAATAATACTTCTTTTAGTATTCCAATAAATATATATTTATAATATATATCTTTCTTCAAATGATCCATAAATTACTTTTGGCTTTATTAATAATATTCCAACTTAAATAATATATTATAAATAAATAATTTTATTACTTACTTGATGTCATAAAAAGTACCCACAATATTGTTTGAAGTATAAGGAAAAAAAAACATGTCTTTTTCTTTACCCATAAATTATCCAACATAAATCTAAACAGGAAATATAGTACATTCCATTCTTTATTTTCATAATTTATTTCATTTAAAAAATTACAAACAACAATTAAAGATGATACTGGAGACATTTTGTTTTCCACAAATTCTCTCAATGAATTCATATGATGTTTCATAAGTTTTTCGTTATAAATATTACTCTCTGCCAATGTGTTTATATTTATTTTCCATGCCTTGGTTATACAAAAATTTTCTGTTCCTAAAAATGGCAACACAGTACCATCGCTAAATGTCACATTAAATTCACCACCAAATGGAAATATTGAACTATAAAATGTTTAATAATTTGTCTCAATAAACTTACAAAAAAAATGTGGGTGCAAAAATTATATGAAAGTTGTAGTCGGTTTTTGTACCAAATTTTTTATACTTTAAATTTATAAGACATTTTAAAAAATCATTTATTTTCTTTTCATGTGCTTTATAACTTTGAGATTCCATACTTATTTTTTCTTGAAATAAATTTTTTAGAATTCTTCCTTCTTCTCTAACCTTACCGCAACTTTGAACAAATGTCATCTCCAATAATCTCAACAAAACTTAAAAAAACTATGTAAAGAAATACTTTTCAAATGAATGAAAATAATGTCATACTTTTTTTTATATAATCATCACATTTTAATAATGCCTATCAAGCATAAAGTCATGATTTTTTAAATTTTATAAACAATAATAATAAAACCTAAACCTTTTATGCAACTTATGGAATGTTAAAAAAAANAAAAAAAACGATGAAAAAATATACAATATAAATATAATGAGTTTTTTATTTTTAATAAATAATTTTCTTTATATCCGTATAATTTTTTCCAAATGAATATATCTTCTTTAAAATTTAAATGTTTGATTAAATATTTATCTATAAATATATTGTTTATATATATAATTTTTTGTGGACCATATATTTTTTAAATCACAATTAGTTACATTTATTCGTCTACTCTTATTTGTGTAAAAAATCGTGTGTATTCATATAAACAATCTATATTTAAAATAATAACTGCAATGGCAAAAGTCAACATCCAGATTTTAACAATTTTTATAGCATATAAATAAATTTGCCTTTGGTAATTAAGGAGTCTCCTGTCACTAAGAACATTATCTGCTAATATGGAAAGTATCTATAATTTAATACGTATAAAAAATAATAATTTTAAAATATAATTTTTTAAACTTACACCATTAGCAAGTGTCATAAAATATAAACTTGCAAGAATAAGAACAAAAATTATTTCTAATGTAGAGTCAGTCCAAATTATAGTAGAAAAGATATCACTCATTTTTTTTAGTAAGATATATAAATGTGATTCTAAAAAATGCTATAAAGATTAAGATAGTTTAATGTGCAATGATATATATATATATATTAATAAAATAAATAGTGTTAAACATTTTTATAAAGCAAATATATATATTTCTCATAGCCTTTTTTGGACAAATATACGTATTTTAATTTAAAAATTATTTTTTACTCATTATATCATCTTTGTTTGAAAACTCATACAGATAAATTAAAAGCAAAATTTTTTTAAACTTAAAACTGTTTAATGAATTCGTATATATGATTAAAAGATAAAAGCCAATAAAGCGTTTTATATTGTAAAGATATAAAGTTGTATAAATTAGATTTTTGATTACATTTAAACAATGATGTTATATAATCTTCAAATAGTTTCTTACATAATTTTGTATAATACAGTTTATTTATCTATATAAAGAAAGATGTTAAAGTATTGTTAATTATATAATTTCATAATTTTAACATAAACAACAATGTTGTCATGCAGTAATTTAGAAAATATCTATTTAAGTATATAGTCTTAAATTTTTCAACGAATCATTATATATTACTAGTTTAAAGTAATGGTACTATTTAAAAACTTTTTATTTAATAAAAAAATTTCTTTTATTCTTATTAAAAATTTTGTTGATTAAAAAGATAGACTCATTTTAAAGTTATGCATAATGATGCATTTACTTATAAACAAAAACGTACCACTTTTATTTTATTTAATTTCGTATGTTAAGTTTAATTGATTGAAATTATTTAAATATAAAGTACATTTTATTTTATTTATAAAAATGTGTGTTGTAATAAATATTTTTTTATTTTGTTATCATACAAAAAGTATTCTTTTGTTAATGTTTTATTTGGATAATAAAATATATGAGTGTAATTATAAATATTTGGTTTTTTTTTTAAATTTAATGATCTCTGGTTTCATGATTACGGGTATGATATCTAACATTGCTACTATCTGAAACATAACTAGGAACATACTTATGTTTTCCGCCTATAGTAGGAAATACTTTTTTGTCTGCTCGTTGACTAATTTCCCGAAAGTATGAATCATAACTTCTCGTCAATGTATAATATTCAATAGGATCAATAATAGATGGTTCTTTTGACCCTGGTGGAATTTCAATATTCAAAATGTGCCTTTTTGTATAAATTTCCGTTGGCTCAGTTATAAATTCAATATTTCTTAATCTTTCATTCATAGTATCTCTCCGGGAATTTGTAGTCGTATCATTTTCTTCTGACTCTGTATTTTTATACTTCTTTTCTAAAAATATTTTTACCAATCTATTATTAGAACAAAGCTCAAAATTTAGTACTATAAATATTATAAGAAATGTAGTGGATAATAATGCCCAAACTATTAAAATAATAATTAAAGGTGTCATTTAAATTAAATTTAAAGACAAAATATAATCTTTTAATAAGAATAGTAAATTTAAATTCATATAGAAATATTTTATCTTTAAATATTAAATAAAAACATTTGAAAATGATTGTTGAAACGTTTAAGAATGATGCATATTCGTATATTTTTATACTTTCTTATATTTTTAATACAAAGTTAAATGACAATACTTATATTCCACAATTAATTTTTATTTGTAATATTTATATTATAACTACATTAGTGATAAAAAAAATTAAAATTGGTTTTTATTAATTGCGATCATAACAAATTATTTAAAGAATCATTAATGCACACATAACTTTTATGTAAGTGTAAGCTTTTCATGTATTTGGATACATTTGTGTAAAGAAATTTTATACACATATGAAGATATATTTGCATAAAACTTCAAAATTTTAAAAAAACATTTGGCATTTGAAAAATAATGTCAATATTAGTACATACATATGCATAATTGCTTGATTTAAAATAATTCCTAAAAAAAGATGTATTTTTATAAAACAAAGAAATCATCTTTTACAATTTTCACAATGTTGTACTTTTATATTTATTTTTTTATTATTCATTCTAAACATAGAAAAGGTTAAACCTTTATTAAAATACGGCTAAATTATAATATATAAACATCCTATAAAATTGAACAAACCATTTAAATAATAAAAACAAACATTATAATAATAAAACGAAAATTGCCATTACTTCTTTCTTAAATCATGTTAATAATATATCTCTCTAAAAATTTTTAATATATCAAAATAGTAATTCAATTACTACCGGAGGAAAACTCAAATATAATAAATTTATGATTTTTCATTTTGTAAATAAATAAAGATAATATTCATTTTTTATTATTTTCAAAATTTATTTCTTTTTTCATTTTAATTTTAAAAATTTAATATTAAAATTTTTATATATCATTCATCTTCAATTTTTATTTTCAATCTTATTTTGAAATATATAAATAAAAATTTTAATTTTAGTCATTTTTAAATAACTACTTTATCCTTTTGATAAATTATTCATATTCACAAAAAAAATTTCTTTTCAAATCTATTCCTACGTTTCTCAATCAGTATATATGTTACAATAAACTTTAATTAATAAATTTAACATTAAGCATGTTATCTCTCTTTTCTTTAATTACACTCTTTTCTTGATTATCCAATATCACATTGTAATTTTCTGGTTATCCTTCTTTAAATTGTAATATATACTTTTAACTATTTACTATTTATATAAGCTAATTGATATTAAAGAAATCAATCCTTTTTAGTTACCGCTAAATTATATTTTGTTAAAGATTAGATAACTATTAACAATCAAAAGACTTTATACATTTTATAATAACAATACTAATTTTTATGAATTTAAATTTATATGAAAATTTAATAGTAAAATTTTAATTGTATTTGTAAAGTTTGGTTAATCTTTTATTGTAAAATGATTATAATAGATTTTTACCAGTAGATAAATGTTAAAAGTTAAAGTGTTTCCAATTAATACAAAAGAAGTATTTTTAAATCTTATAATAATTATAAGCATGACTTAAAATTATTTTATTACTTTAAAATATGCCCTTTTTATTCTTTAATACTAGGAAATTTATCAATCCACGCATCATTTAAATATTATTGTTATTACTAACTTCTTTAGTTATATACCTTTATTTATAACCGATTATAAAAACCTATAATTTGAAAGGATTCGTCCGATGCCTAATTTACCATCTCTAATACTGTTTATGTTATTTTAAAACAACTTACATTTAACAATTAATAATATCTTTAATAAAACTTTACTTTGTACTATTAAATGTATAATGTTTTTCTAAATAAGTAAAATAAGTAATGAATTCCATGTCATGTATGAAAAGTTTTATTCTTTCTAAAAAAAAATATTATATATATATATAAAATTATTAAACAATATTAATTTTCAACACATTTTTGAGTATAATAACAAAAAATATTTATAATAATAGTAACTAAATTAGAGATATTTTCAGTAATTTTTCTTCTATTTAATTTAAAATTTATTTTGATTTATATTTAAAACAGATATAATAAATGCACATTCATGAATCTTTTTCAATATATAATTTTAAACTTATTATGTTTCAATCTTTGTTCAATGATCAAAAATTTATTTTAATTGTCCCAGATATCTTTTGTTATGTTACATTTCTTTATATAAAATCCAATGAAAATTTAAGTTACTAAAAAATATTTAATACAGTTGTAATCAGTACACATTTTCTATAAAAACATATTTAATAAGTATTTGTAATATGTGAAAAAAGAATATATACATTATATAATCTTTTAGTTGCATGAATATTTGAATGAATTATCACATCAACTTTTTAATAAATTAAATTTGTTTTATTTTGTTTTAAATAAAAATCTTTCTCTTTATCAAACATTCTAAAGAAATAAATTTCCAGGGCCAGTTTGGGAACAATTTTCTAACATATTTTGTATCCTATTTCTTAATTTCTTAATATTGCCATCATTTTAACGCTATCGTATCATTCTTTATCTTTTTTCTCCAAAAATGTATCATTCAACTTTTATCTTATAACAATATTTTTGATATATCTAAGTTAAAAAATTAATTTCTCTAAGACACGATATATAAAAGATATATTTTAAGTAATATATTCATAGACTTTTGATATATCTTAACTTTTTTTATAACTCTTTTTTATGAAAAAGATATATGTTAATTTTTTGTATATAAAAGGGAAAAAGCTTTATAAATACTTATTTGTTATGATAGTTGATAAACAACAAATACTTGAATAATTATAAGAAATTTGAATTAATAACTCATTTTTTCTAATATCGAATTTAAGAAGAAAATATTTGTTTATATATTTAATTTTGGAACATTTTCACATATTTCAATTTTATCATCTTCCATTTTATATTAATTTTATTACATATCACTGTTAAATAATATTCAAAAAACATGTCTAATAAAATTTATTCCAACCGTTTAAAATTATTATGTATATAAAAAGAATACATATAAATTATCTTTTAAATACTTTTATATAATATTTTGTTTGGATTGAAATATGAGAGGAAGTATTTTATGTATAAATAATCTTCTTTCTAATAGAGTATACTTTCTATCTTTGTAAAAAGTACTAATCAGGTAATTCGAATTTAAAAGTATTTTCTAAAAAAAATCCATTAGAAAAAAAAAATTATCATTTTAGTTATAAAATATCATTAATATTTAATATATTGTGCAATTAGTATTCTCACTTACAAAAGTAATAATTATAATTTTTACTTAGAAATATATAATTATTTGAAAATAAAAAATGTTAAAATAATAACTTTCATCATGAATGATAATTATATCAATAACATTTAAATATAAATCAAAAAAATAATATATATAATTAAGTATGTTTAAAAATGATAAAAATTGTCTTATTTAAATTTTTAGAATTTTTATTTTTTAACAAAATTTATCTTATATATGATTATTTGTTTGGAAAAAATTTACCATGGCTTTGAACAGCCTTAAACTCATTAGTAATTATCAATATATTTTATTTTTAATAATATTAATTTGTTCATACGACTCTTTTATATTAAAATCATTCTCATTTTTCATCCGCCTTCACGCATCACCCATAGATTATCTATATAGGTAGCTTATTAAGAAAAGATATTATTGAATTAATAATTTATTAAGGATTACAATTACCATAAACTTCTAGTTTCTTGTTTATACAATGAGAAAAAAATATTTACAGTTTTTCTTTACATAAATTAGAGAATTTAAATGTGACAATATATTCTAAAATAATGTTATTACTAGTTTCCTTAAATAAATTACCCAAATATTATTTATAAATGATATATGTAATCATATATAGATAAAATTCTATCAAGGTAAATTTGATAAGGCAAATCTTTTTAATCTGCTAAAAGCTGCCTTTTATTAATCCTTAATAAACAAGACGGCATAAGGTCTTCATGCATTGTGTTTATTAAAGTATCTAAAATCTCCACCTAATTTATGTTCAATTATGTACTCTTTCCTATTATTTTAAATGAGCATAATGTTTTGCCATTATTAACTTATTTATATATCTTTTTCTTCATAACATATTTATCTCTTAAAATGGTGCATTGGTTGTGATATTTATGAGAATTCTTGATTAACCTATGATAAAAGTAGCTTGCGTGATAATTATCTTTTTGCGTCCTAGAAGAAGTAAATTATACTACTAGTAATCAACTACTAAAACTAAATTTAAAGTAATATAAATTTTAATATTTTTCTTCCCTTTTAGGAAAATAGATATTACTTCTTTTTGTAACAATATCTTTTATCATATTTCCAAGTTTGGTTCTTTTATCATACGTTTTCAAACTACTTATTTTATAACTTTAACTGGTTAAGCATTACTTATTATCACTACTTTAACTTTTAAGGCCTTTTCTAGATACCAAAGACCACTTAATTTTTGAAGATATCTTACCATATATCATCAATTAACCTCCCTTTCTTCTGTTCATCTTTTCTAAAAGAATAACTTTAAAATATATTCCATTATCATAATATGAAAAGTATGAAAATGTTTATTTTCAAATATTATTCATGTCTATCTTTAAATTATTCCATGATTAGTATATATGACTTGACGATTTCATAACATACTTCTGTAAAAACATCTTCTAATCTTACCATATTATCTAACAAAATAAAGCTTTTATAAATAGTTGCCAATCTAAAAATATATTTATTATTTTCTTTCTTTTATATTTATTTCAAAACATTATATTATAAATATTAGATATTTTTTAAATTTTAAATTGATTATTTAATTATATGCTAATTTTTTTAGATTCTTTAAATTTACATTATTTTTATTAAAAAAATGACAATATGAAACAACCATACATATTTAAACATATATCTATACATCAAAAAATTAATCACAACTTGTCTAAATCGTTATTCCTGTATTTGGTATATCTACTAATTAACTTGACAAATTACAATGTTTCGGCAATAGCTACTTTTGAGATAGCAACAATTTCTCATTCTTCTGTTATTATAAAAATGGTGAAATCTACCAATGTTTCAAGATTTGACATGATTGTTGATATTTTTGATTTAAACCAATTTAGACATTTTCGACAAACAGAAATGACAACAGATAGAGTCGATCAGGTAAAAAAAAAACAAGATATAAAACATCATCTTTATCACATATGTATAAAATATTAAGGTTTAAACTATTCTTTTAAACATGGATTAAAATATTAACAATTGCTTTAAATGCATGGTTTTCTCAGAATAAAATAGATTCATTAAAATAAAAGCATTCTTTATATAGGACATATACATGATATATGTATCATTAATATGTATTATCATCGAAAATAACATTAAAATAATTGTCTTATTAATTTTAGTTGTTTTTATTTGATGGATTAACGCCTGCCACCTGGTTTGCTTTACGAATTCAATATCGACTTCATCATCGTTACCCTGGTGTTAAATCGGACATTACTACAAAGCAGGTAAGTTAATTTTAAATGTTTCCTTTTTTATAATTTTTTTGTGCTTATGAATTGTCGGTAAAAGAGGTCTTAACAACCATATTATTATATATATATACAAGTTCTTTTCTTTAAATTCATAGTCAAAAAGAACCTTTTTCTGTTTATAAAATTTAGAGACTTTTTAAAAAGATTTATAATGATTTAAATAACAATACAACACTATAATTGTTTTCCCTCAATTACATACATCCTTAATAGCATAACAGTTGTTTTGTAATTGGTTTATAGTCCTCAATTATAATAAAAGGATTGTATATGTTGACCTCAAAAATTATGTTTTTTGTTACATTCTTATCAAACATATCATATTTTTAGGACCTTATATTTAAAACAAAATCTAATATGGTTAATGATGATACGGTATCAGATGAGAAAATTATTTATTTGGATAACATTGTATCCAGACCAGATCAATTAGATGTTTCAATTAAATCAGCTTTTGATAATGAACCTCGTGTAAGTGCATATTTGTAATTAATATTTTGTCAAGTTATTTAACTGTAAGGAAAGGACACATTAACAGTTACATATATTACTTGTACGGTAATGATATTTATTTATGTATTAATTAATAATGTGTCAGTTATACTTGACCTTAAATTAAATAACAACAAATAAAAATTAAACCAAAACATTCTCATAGACCACTTATAAGATTAGCTTATTTTAGATAAAAGTTGTTGTCGTACCAGAGTTGATACTATGTGATCGAGGTGTAATTAAAGCAAATGCCATTCAACTTAACCATTCATCAGTCACTGTAATTAATTTTGACTTGAAAAAGGCAAATTTGAGGCAAAATTTAATTCATTCAAACTCAAAAAATGTGCCATATGAATACCATCATCATGCATGTTCAACATTATGTATATATCCATACATTAAAACAATTATAGAACAAAAAGATGAATTATTTCGAGGAATGGCTTGGTGTGGTAGCTTAGAACAAGCGCAAAATCAAATTTTATCTTCCAATTCTGGGAGAAGCATAAAAAACTTTTATCATTTTTTATCAAAGAATAATAACATTAATTGGTCATTTCTAAATTTTATCAATCTTTTTATTTTATTTTTTTATTTTTCTACATTTAGTTAGAATGAAAATTATATATTGTAAATAGTTTTTAAATCAAATTACATATAGCAAAAATAAAATTCGCTTCCGTCCTAATTATTCCAATTTTTCATTGTATCCAAGTAATAATGATATTCTGAGAATTTATTAAATGAAATTTTTTAAAAACATAAAATTTATTATTAATTTATGAAAAGAAACATTATCCTTCATTAAAATATATGTCATTTTTGAAAAAAAATATTTGACATTAGATCGATAAATAAAAGAAATAAAGGAAAATTTCTTTCATAATTAATTAATGGTAATGAGTTAAGTATTGTTATGTGATATTAATATTTTTATTAATGAATTTCTAAAACATATGTTTAATAAAAGTAGGATTTTATAAAAAAAACAATACACTTTAGTATATTTTATTGATAAACAACTATATTTCTTTTTATTAATTATATTTTATAAAAGATATTTATTACTTATATAGAATATTGTATAAAATTGTTATTAATGTTGAAAATTCTTAATTAGATATGATAGTAAGTAATTTTTCTTGCATAAATTATAAAAATAATAGTTATATTAGTAATCTTGATCTATTAACTTTAATTTATATTCTGCCTACGCTATCTTTCATGATAATTGTAGCACAACAATCTATTCTAAAAATAGTAAAAAGTGATGTTATTTTTTGTAATGAATTTTATCCCATAGTTTGCCTACGAACGATAAACGATATACTTTATCATGTTGCAATATTCGTATTTATTAAACTACCAAAATGGGGCTTAGTTTGTGATCTTTTCAAAAAATACAAAATAATGGCAAAAATTTGTTTCTTTATTGGAGCATTCTGTGTTTGTGAAACATTTTTATATACATTTTTTGTTTCTGTAATTAGGTTTGCTGCAATAAAACATCCTATATCTTATCAAACTATGTTTTCTTACGGTACTATCAAAAAAATAATTATTTTTATGATTATTTTTGGAGCATCTCTTAGTGCAATAACTATATTTTATGATTCATGTTATGTTTTTAATGAAGAAAATATAATTATTGTTCCTATTTTTCTCAATTCTAATATTATATATTTCCAAATTATTTATTCAATTTTTATATATGGAACTTTAATTGTAGCATCTCTTTGCTTAAATGTACTCTCAGTATATACACTATGCTTAAGAAGAAAACGAAGACAATGCATTAACAAGATAGAAGTTTTATATGCTACATATAGTATATTTACTTTTTTAACTTCATTATTGATGGAATTTTACTTTGTAATGAGAATAATAGGAAACGCTTCAAATGTCAATACAAGTTTAATTGCACAAGCCAATCTTAATCTTTTATGGATTGGAGACATTATTTCATTTGGAGATTTTTACTTTCTTTTAATTACAAGGTTTGTAACATTAAGCTACTACATAATTAATTTTTTTTAGTTCTTATATAAGAAATTTAATTTATTCATGGTTTAAAAATACATTCACATTAAGACCACAAACATCAGAAACATACTCTCTTTAAAAAAATTTTAGTTTTATTTATATTAAATAATATACAAGAATAAAATATGCTAAAAATCCAAGTCCAATAATACATAAAATAGACCATATTAATTGCATAAAACTTGAACAGCACATTCGTTTAAAAAGTCCTCTCTGTAACTTTTTATGGTATTTTTTTAATTTTCGTTCATTCTTTAAAATTTCTTTAAATTGTTTCTTGCTTTCATTTACCATAACAGAAGGATGCAACATTTGTGGAACAAAATACTTAGCAGCTATCATTGTAGGAACATTCGAATAATGTCCAGTCAAATGGCAATTAGATTGATATGATGGTAAAGTTGAAGATTGTTTTTTACTTTGTGAATCACTTGATTTTGAGATATTTGTCGTTGTTGTGGCACCTGTATGTACTGGTAATAATGGAGGTACATTAAAATTTGGAACGTCATAAATCACACTATTTCCTGATGGTGAATTTTTAGAATTTTTATTTGGTGACAAATTATCTTTATCAAAATCATTTATACAATTATCCAGTTGTATACTAAAAACAAAAATGTTTAACACTTAGAAAATAAATAGTATTTTTAATTATCAATATAATTTTTAATAAATATTAAACATACTTTTGTATACATATATTTTCTATGCGTTCTGATTCAGATCTTTGACAATTATTTGTCTTCTTCAAAGGATGTGATGGGGGAATTATAAAATGTTCTTGATAGAAATTCCCACCATTTGATATGCCTATTGTATTTCTAAAGTGTTGTTCTTTCTTAATAAATGAATCAGGATGTACATATATTTTATTAGGATGATTAAAACTACTCAAATTTTGTCCAACAGTTTCAAAAGAAATAGGTCCATATAGAGGTCTTCTATTAATATGTGTAAATGAAACACTATTTGATTTACTTAAATTTGCGACTGGTCTTGGTATATGAAATGAAGGTGAATTATAACCAATAGGTATAGGCATTAAAATACATTTTTCAGAAGGAATATTATCTGTTGTCATAGATTTCATGATTCCACGAATAGATGAATTTGTTATTGTATTTGTATTTTTGGGTAATAATATCACTGGATTATTTGTATATTGCACTACACACGGTTCGTTTTGATGGTTTGGTGGATAGTAAGTCATTTTGTAAAAATTATATAAATCGGAGTAAAGCTATAGTAAATAAAAAATTTAAAAAGAAAATAAATTTTAGAATAAAATAAGCATTTGTCAAATGAATATTCAATTAATAAAACAAAGATAGTTTTTATATTTTTTATTAACGTGTAAATGGTACTATATGATGAAGATGCATTTGAAGTAGGCAAACAATATTATAGTATTTTTGCAAATTTAAATATTCTGATACAAACATAAAAAATTATATAAATTAGAAAAATAGAAAAAGTTAATAAATTTTATCGACAAGTTTTATAGAGTCAAATTAGGCAAATCAAATATGGACATATAAAAAGATCTACTTAATCTAATTTCGAGAGAAAGATGTTTATCTATATTGTATTGACAAAATATAGTGTCTTGGTACCTAATAATCATTATTATCTTTATATCGTAGTATAGCTACTTCAATATATATAAACCAATCACTTATCAATGGATAAAATTTACTATATAAAAGCTGAACTGAGATATTGTTTATAACTTTAAAAGACGCAATGATAGTATAAATTAGATCAAACATCTATTTAAAAGATCATCTTAAGAAAAGGTAAGGTACAAAAAGTAATTTTATAAAAATCTTTGTACAACAAAAGGAGGTAATATAGTATGTTTATAATAAAATAAATATCAACTGATACTCTTTAACTTGGATATTATGATCTCATATACTATTATGTTAGTACAGTAAATTATCCTTTTAAATAAAAAATGTTTTCTTGTATAAAAGTTTAACTTATCAATAAATGTTCTTTATATTTAATCACATTGAAGATGAGTGTTTTGTTATTTTTAATAATTGAAGTATCTATTTAACAGCAAATGTACGCTTCTTGAAATACGAAACATACTAATAGATTGTTTTCTTGATATTATTTAAAAACACTTATAAATAAATTTTTATCATATAAAACATTGATATTTACAAAAATATTTTGTAAAAAAGAATATTGTTAACAGTTTTTAGAATAATTAAATATTATAAAATTTCTTTTTCCTAATTATGTTTGCTTATAATTAGGAGTTAAATAAAACTTGTTTACATAAATACATTTATAAAATGATCATTAAGAGTTTAAAACTTTATTGGTAATTAAAAGAGTATAATATAATCTAAAATAATGTATAATTAGTTTTTAAAAATTTAACCTTTATAATCAACATATAAATCATCTTTGGTATCTATATCTACAGTTCTAAAAGTAATGGGAATTTCGTGAGGAAGTGCAATCCTTCTCGCATAAAAACTGTGCTTATTAGAATACTTATGAAGATTTGAAACACGACTAGTATAGATATCAGCTAATCTTGAAAGACGTTTAGAAAAACATGTCATATTATTATATGTTCTAAAAAGAGATCCAAATTGTGGATTAAATTTTTGCTTTGCTGATTCTCTAAAAAATAACTTTTTATAAAATGAAGCAACTACTTACCGTGTCTTTCTTCTTTCATTATCTAAATTTTCAAGAGTTTTAGCACAATTATTACACTCATCTTTAAGATATTGATAACGTTCATATATTTCTGTAAGTGCTTCTATCCATAAAATATTCTTAATATAATCATCTTCATTTTGTAATCTAATTTCTCTTGCTAACTCAGGTACTATAGCAGCTGTTCTCCATCCTAGTTGAAGAATTGGGTCAGCTAAATCTGAAAACATATGATCACCAAAATACAATACATTAGGATTCTTAAATTTTGCCATTTTTGAAAATGATTCAATATTACCATTACAATAAATTTTGCCATCTTCTAATTCATCTACAGGTCTAAACCATACAACATTATTTAAATTTTCATCATATAATCTAAAAGGTGTATCTTTTTTAAAAAAATCCGGCTTTTTTGCACTAACAATTATATATTTGAAAAATTTTCTCCAATCATCACCTATCATATATTTCATACCAGCATTAATAAAATTGAAAGGACTATTTGAGATTATAAAAAGTTCTTTGCTTTTACTTTCTATAAGAGATTCTAAATAAGGTCTTAAATTTTCGTTAGGATGAACAAATTTATCGATATTTTCCATTACAGCTTTATACATCATACCACTTGCATGAACTTTTCCAACAGCTTCCTTTATATCGTCATGCAATGTATATGCTATAACATTTCCTATAACATTATCACAATAGTGAACAATATTTGCAACAATTCCAGCCCATGGTAAAGAAAAAAGATCATTCAATTGTATCATTTTTTGAACTTTAGAATCAGGTAAATTAAAGCTGTTGTATTGCTTTAATATTTCATCATCGGTTAATCTTCTTCTTCCTCTATAAACTGAACCTGATTGGATTGTATTGAAAGCATCAATTTTGAGTAAGCATGAATTTTCAATATCAAAATGTAAGCCTCTAATAGCAAAATCAAAATCATATGGTAAAGCTTTCAATGCATTAGGATATTTTTTTTCTTCTATTAAAACTTTCATCGTCATATTGTATATTAGCTTATTTAATTCCTTTTTATAAACACAAAGAGTATAGTCATAATCAAATCCAAATGCACCAATATGTCTGAGATTTAATTCATTTTGTGCAAAAACTTCTCGTGGGTCAATTCGTTTTTTCAAAGAGATTCCTTCAATTTGTCTTTTATTCAAATCATACAACTCCAATATTTCTTTATGCTTTACACAATTTATGTAATTAGAACTACTTCGTTTAAAGAGAAGGCGTAACATAATTCTTAAAAAAATCTAGAATTTTAGTATAATTAGATTATATATAAAAATTTGACATTCAAAGAAAGGTATAAAAATATTTTTTTAAATTTTTTTAAACTAAATATATTAAGATGAAAAATGTATTTCATAAAAAAGTATGATAATTTTTTTCAAGGTAAAAAGATATTTTATAAGTTTATGACAGGAGGCAATTTAATGTCTGACATTACTTTAGAAAAACATTTTTCCAAAAAGTTGGCAATGAATGATTACTAAAGTTATATTAGCAATTGAAAAGAAATATAATTTGTTAAGAAAATAAATTAGTTATTTCTTTCAATTTTTAGCTTCCTCTTTAATATTAATTTATTAAAAAATGTATAGATTGAATTTTAAACAGGTTACACAAATTAAAAATAGTTTATATACATGTTTTAAAATCAATTTATTATTTTACACTATTAGTAATAGTGATATAAATAAAATCATTTATTATCTTTTTTTTTAAACAAAAAGAATCAAAAAATTTATTAAAAAATTCATTTATATAAAAAATAAATTTATTTTATAAGTGAAAAGACTATATTGTACAAATAATTTTAATGGATTACATTTTAAAAAACAGCATTGAGAAGTTTTTTAAAAAGTCATGAAATTATAAAATTCAATAAAATATTTTCTTATAGTTTCTTATCAATATTAATATTTTTAAATATATAATTTTATTGAATAAAGATCTTGACCTTGTTTGAAAAGAAAAAATTAAAAATAATTTTGAATACCACACAATTAACTTAGGCTTGAAAATATCATTGAACTTTTAAAATTTTGATGAATATTACATTACATAATAAAATTTTACTTGGTTATACTAGAATGAAATTATACTCCCTGTTTTACGTTAATCGTTTAATGTTGATGAATCATAAAATATCAACTTCAATTCGGCGTCATATTTCGTATTTGACTTAACGTATTATCATTGTTGATCTGTATCATTTCTTTGATAAAATTTTCATTTAATCTATTTAATAATTCAGATAATTCAAACTTATCACTCTCTTATTATTAACATATGCTTTGTTATATTTATATCAAATGTAAATAAAAAAAGAATTTTTTTTAACTTTATTTTAAAGGCACATATTTCAATGTATTTTTCACAAATATTTATATTTATTTCTAACTTTAATTATTTTTATTCTAAATTTAAAAGGATAAAATGATTTATCACATCAATTAGACCCCTTAAATTATCATTCGAATTATATCGTTTTAATTATTTAACATTCTTGTCGTCTTTAATCTATAATAGTATAATATAGAGGCATCATCACATTTATTTACATAATGAGAAAAATAAAAATTATCTTTATATTGATAGCACTTTTACTCATGATAGTATATGGAAACTGTGGAATAACAAATTATGAAGATATTTTTAAAATTAAAGAAGACGCAAATATAACAAAAAGATTAAAAAGTATAACTGAAAGTAAATTTAATCATACGTACTCTATATCAAAAGATGGAAAAGTTTATGAAATTGAAAATAGCAAAAATAGAATACAACGTGATGCAGGAATAATATCAGGACCGGTAGCAGTTGCTTTAGTCTCAGGAATTATTGGTAGTAATGATATACATTTTTATTTTTTTTTATGTATAATATTTATAGGATTTACATCAAATGCTTTACAAGATTTAACAAATTATGAACAACCTTTGACGTCAGGAGGATGTAAATGGTTTGGGACATCACCTTTATGTAATTATAGATGTCCAACAGAATATGATTTTATTCGAGAACATAATGGAAGATGTAGTAAATGGTGGTTATCTAGCTTTTGTGAACCTGATCCTTCATTTGGTATGCCATGTTCAACAATTCTTGGAGGTTATTATACAAAAAAATTTTGTTGTAAAAGTGATTCAAAAGACTGTTCGTGGAGTGGTAGATGGATGAGTGCTTTGACAGCAAACAATGCACATTGTCGGTATGATCATAATGTTGGAGAATGCGGAAGATTATCATGTGGAATTAACAATAATAAAATAAATGCATATAATTCATCAGTTATTGAAGGTGATGGCTGTGACACCATAAAGTTGTTTAACGTTTCTGGTAAAGCCACTTGTGGATATATTGCATGGTACAATATTGAGACAGGTGAATACGTAGATGCTTGGTATAAATCAAGCAGCTAAATTAAATAAAAAAAATTTTATTTTTTTTTATATCTTTCGGGTTACTATGTGTTACAAATAAAATGAATATTCATTTGTTTTAACAATTTATTATAGTACTTAAAACGTAATTGTCGAAAAAAGAATGACTAAAAAATATTAAGTTATTATATTTAAGTTATTAAACGACGTAATTGAACTGCTCAATTCTTTAAGCAAATGTATGTTTCATCTTAAACAGTAAACTATTCGTCAAAATCAAATGAAAGAGATCCGTATCTATTAGTTGAGCAGGTCATACAATTACGTAATTTTGTTATTTATATATCAATTGTATATCTATCGTATTCAACAATAATATTTTCAACAGAGTAATTGATATCAATATGAGTACAAGCAGTAAAATGAGTTACAACATAGTCTGTTAAGACTTGATCAGGAATAATTGGTTTCCATATTTCTTCATCTACTCTTGGAAAATGATAAATTAATGTTGTTCCGATACTATTGAAATAATTAATTACAAATACGCCACAATTGACGTATTCGCGATATTTTATTTCCGGCATCTTTAAGTTGTTTATTGAAGATTGATTAAAACAAATGATACCATAAATGAAATATCCACGTGCTGCAATGTTATTTACAACATTTTTTAAGTTGGTTGAATCAAATAATTTTTGATTATCTCTAAATGATAATATGCGACATAACTCAACTGTTCCAATTTCTTTCTGTTTACCTAATAGTAAACCATATACATGTTGAGTTGTATTTAATGATTCAGAGTATCTAATGAAATTTGGTATCATTGATACATTAAAATGAACATTAAATATGTTAAGATCATAATTATTACAAATTGAGCAACATGCGACAATTTTGTTCTGAAAAGAAGTTTCAGTACCATTTAAGTTTTCATTTGATAATGCATAATATTTTGGGATAAAACTGAATTTCGGAGAAATTAATGAACCAGCAATTTCACTAAATCTTATCTTATGGTACATAACTCTTGTTCTAAGATCTAATGCGCAGTCGTCATAATTAATAATTTCCTTTCTATTTTCAATATCTGTACGGTAAAATCTTAACAATAAAATAATTTGTTTGGCAATTTTTTGAAGAATTTCATTATTCCCAACAGATTGTTCTGGAATTTGATATAAATTTGAAATTACTAAATTTAAAAATTTGAAATAACCACTTAATACTTCAGCCTCATTATTTTTAATATTTTGGGCCAAAGTACCATTTAAATGTTCATAATATCTATAAAGAAATGATTATTATAAAATTTATTTCTTACCTTGTTATTGAGAGAGTTTTAGATTCTTCGTCATGAGGATAACGAATATTTTCTTGATTATGTTTTTGATGTTGATCAAGTTTATGCTCGACAACCTCATTGACAAGTAGCATTTTTGTAAGCAATTATCTATAATTATTTTATATGTGTTAATTTAAATATATGACGCGTGACAAAATTAAAATATTATATCTTTATTACAAAATAGATTACATACTAATAAGTTTGTTATATAAATATATATATATGAACGGTTTTACAAAGATAGGCTATATTTATTGCAAGCCTTAATAAATAATGGTTAGTATCAATTTGTTGAGGTGCAGAAAGAGAATAGCAATGAACGTGTATCAATTCGTGATCATTGAAACATATGATACAAAGGAGAAAGAAGTGTCCTGCTCATTTAGAGATCAGACAACAAATTTTGAAATAGCAAAAGAAGTGGGGATGGTTCATCACATTTGATTGCGTTTACTAAGATAGAATAAAGGCCCAGAAGAAATGTTAAACATTTGTCAAACAAAAACGTAGGACATGCAGGGAGGTGACTTTTTCTAATAGAGATTAATAAATGATTAGTATAATTATAAAAGTACGTGCTTATTTAAACAATATATTATAACTATATGAAACTTGTTGATCATTTTTCATAAACATGATATACCCAATTTATTTGTAAATAGTGCTAATATCTTAGTGTTTTGTACTTTAATTAAGCATCACTAAAAATATATATAATAATTTTATTATTATAAAATATTTATAAGAACTCACTAAAGAGACTACGAAAATTGTAGTGTCGTGCCTGAGTGAGGGGGTAGTGTTTACCCGATAAAAAATTTAAAATGTAAAAAATGTATAACATACTTCCTCTTTATAATAATGATATAATTTTATATACATTTATTAATTGAAAATTTTTTAATACTTGGTTATGTAAGATGCCGAAACATGATTAATAGTGAATTTTTTTAAGTTACCTAACTCAAAAAATATTAGGGAGAAGTGTAAAGAGTTGTTAAGAGAGAAAACAATTGAAGAATAAATATCATATGAATACTTACAATTGAAATATTATTATTTAAACTATAAAAACAAAATTTACAATTGACGTTCTTTTTAGCTAAATAGTCTTAAAATATAATAATTATAAAATAATAATACATATGGGAAATTCGTAGTTTGATAGTTAAATTAAAAAATGTTATTTTATATATAGATTGTAGAGTCATACAAATCATATTTTTATATTAAGAAACATTTTTATTTAAAACTTAATTGAAATGATTAAAAAATAAGAATTATACAAAGTTATGTCGATTGAATAGTACTATATATTGTTTAAAATAGAGAGGCTGTGATTTGCCGTATTAAACTAATCAAATGGCACAATTATTTTGAGTAAGAATAATATGATGTATTTAAAAACCATTGTTTCTTTCTTTTAATAAAGATTCATGAATAAATATATATAAATGTAAGACATATTGAAAATAAAAGAATTAAATAATATGTTTTATAATTAAAAATCGTATATTTAAAAACATAAACTTTTGCTCATTGAGATAGAGAAACTGTTTTGTACATTTTAAATGTTTAAAGTTCAATAATTAAAAAGTAACTAAAAGTAAGACTATTATTTTTGTCGTTAAAATGGAGATAAATTGTAATAAAATTTAATTTCTGGAATACTAACATAATAATATAACCTTTAATATATAAAAATAATCTTTTTTTGACAAAAAAAGAGTGCAAAATGACTTAAAGATATTGTTGATTTGCAATGTTTAAATATATAACTCAAACGCCTCTAGTAATGTTTTAATAATATAAATTTATTTATATAAAAAAGAGATAAGAGTTATCAAATAAATATATAATAATAAAATATGTTGTTGCAAATAAGATAGGGTACTGTTATCTATTAGAAATTGATATGAAACAAAAAAAAAATAAAAAGCTTTTCCTTTTCTAAATTGATTAGAACATTGACCGAAAGTGACTATACATTTGCATTTATTTGTTTTAACATGAAAAAATATTTTATATTTTCTATTTTATTATCTTTTTTTATATGCAAACTAAAATGTGATGAAAAACATATTAGCATTAACAATCATTTTATAAATGGAATTATTTTGGAAAATGGAACAATCAATGCATATTTAGGTTTAAAATATGCTTCAAGTCCACTGAAAGAAAATAGATTTATAAACAGTGAAATTATCGAAATTAATTCTAATATAAATGCTAATGTAAAAGGATCCCCTTGTTATCATTTTAAAAGAGGAAAAATTGTTGAATATGATGAATCATCTGAGGACTGTTTAAATTTAGATTTGTATCTTCCAGCAAAAAGTACACTAAACAGTAATCTTCCTTTATTGGTTTACTACACCAACAAACCATATAATGAACAATTTGTTAAAAATTATCTGTCTAAAGGAATGGCTATTGCAGTTGTACATTTTCGTGAGGGTGTATTTGGTTACTTTTATACAGGACAATCTAACTCAACAAATGACTATGGTCAGACAGATATTGCACTTTCATTACAATGGATTAATAAATACAAGTTAAATTTTAATATAACTGGGTATGTTACGTTGGTAGGAGAGGAAGATTCTGCATCTCATTTATCTTGGGCACTTGAAAAAGATGATGTAAAAGATAGTAAGTTTAAAATAAAATATAAAATTCAACAAAAACAAAAAAATATAAATAAATTATTTATAAATAACAAAATTATAAACAATAATAATATAAGCATTACTTATGTTAGCTTTTTGGTTTGTTTAGTTTTTGTATGTGTCTTCTTTGATAATATGTTCAACGTCACGAACTGGACGTGATTTTATTGCGGAATTGAAGTTCAAAACAAGCTATAATANATAATACATTACTTTTAATTTTTTTCATTTATCATTACCTCATTGCCTTCAACTTCTAAGTTAGCTACGGTTTCGCTGATAATAAAAGCAATAGAGAAAAAAATAATAAATAATTTCATCTTTTAACAAAACTTTAAAATAATTATCATCAAATAATACTTTTAAATAATTTAGTAACCTATTTTATATTACATTGGAGATATTAATTAGATAAAATTAATTACATGAACTTCATTTCCATGAACATAATAAGACACTAATATATCTTTTTTAATATTATTACATGAATAATGACATTTTTAAAATGATATAAAAAAAAATAATTGTATAAAAATTGGGGCAATTTATTTTCAGATATGTTTAATAAAGTTTTTCTATTTAATGGGAATAAATTTTCTCAAAGATCGATCCCATCAAGTAGTGTTAGAGCGTATTCAGCAAAGTTACTAAAACAAATTGATTGTCATATTCCATCATATATACAGGCAACAGATTGTTTAAAAACTAAATCAGTAGAAGAAATTAAAAATGCTTTAGATGCATTGTCATTTGATGAAATTGATGGAATACCATTTAGACCATATAACGATGTACAAGAGAAATTAAGACTTAAAAAAAATTATACAATCATCCTAGGAATTGGAAAAAATATAATGTCAGAGTATAAGTCTATTGATGAATTTGATGAAACTTATACATATAAAGACTTTAAAATATTTTTACATAAACTTATAAATGAAAATGAAAATGAAAATGCACCATTAATAAGGAGATTAATATTACATGATTACATGTATGCTGAGGGGAATAAAACAGATACTTATTACATGTGGAAAGTAACAAGAAGAATTTTACTTGATAAAGTTTTTCGTTCACCATTGAGAATTTTAGCTTTTGATATATTGGCTAAACAAAAAAGTTCTAAAGTATGGTTACTAGAATATGAGGTAGAAAATGCATTTGAAAAATGTATACAGTCAGAGGTACCAGATTATTTGGAAAAATTTTGTTCTCGTTTAAATGGATATGTCATTAGGTTCGTCTTAAAAGGTGCACCAACTGAAAGTTCTTGTAATCCAGAAAATCCTACTTTCCCACGAATAGGATCAACTAAAAGAGATTATTTTCTTCAATTAAAAGAAGATGGATCTGTAGAATGGGAGTTTGGATTTTATCAAAGAAAAATAGCTTTATGGAATGATTTAATTCCATTTATGAACAAATTAGAATTAGTTGGAAAAAGGGTTCCAATGAGTGATATTCATAATGATTTATTACTTGATAAACAACTCCCAAACTTTTATGAAGAAGATGATTATCAAAAGTGGCACATAGATAATAATGAAGGACATTTTGAATTATAATTTTTTATGCAAAAATATGTAATTTGTACTAAATAAAGTAAATTATCTTTTAAAACAATCAAATAATTACGGTTATACAATTTTCAAGCTAAATATTTCTGCCAAACCCGTATCATTATTTCTATCTTTTTTAGTTTTTTGGGAAAAACATGTTTAATTATTTTTTGGCATATCTGTTGTGTCATCACAGGTATAATGAGTCGCAGTATAACTTAATTTTCTTGATGTTGTGCCATTATTTGAGTAATAGGATGGATTTTTATCCATTGAATTTGTGCCAGGTCCATAGTTTAAAGATGTTAATGATGAATGTTTAATACATGATGGTGTTGGTAAAGAATCTCTTTCGGTATTAATTGATGCATAACTACTAACAGAAGAATTACAAGAATCTACAGAATATGTTCTCTTTCTTTTAACTTCTTTACATTTCTCTTCTTCAATAAGTTCATTCCTATGATTGTTTAATATATCTTCAAAAGATAATGTATTTGTAAATAATCTTCCTAAGATAATAATGTTTGTCAAAAGAATTGATATTCCACAACATACAATAACAACAGTTGGTACAACAAAAATCTTAAAATAAAATTAGAAATATTGTAATAATTAACCTACAATTGTCATAAGAAATTTCTTTCTATGTTGTTGCCATGCATAGGAATAGAAAATACTAAATACAAGCGTCCACAAAGCTAATTGTGCTTGAATAATGTCACTTGCCAATGATGTTTTTTTCTTTTGTTCTTGTTCCGATGATGCCTTTAAATTTTATTAATACAAAAATAAGTTAAATTACCTCACTTAAGCACATACTTAATTTGTCTAATTCATCTGAAGAAGAATATCTTTTTGCATTGTATAAAGCGCCCTAAAAAAATTAATTTATTAAATGGCAATTATTAAAACTTACTGGTTCAAATGAATCATCTATATCAGATAACTCGGAATTAGGTCTATCTTCCAAAAAATTTAAATCACTTATAAAAAAATCATCCGTTACCATGTTGTTTGTTATAATATGCTTGTAATCGTATTTTCCTACTTTAATATATTTCTGTAATGACAAATAGATTACTATTATTAAAATAAATATATCATTAAAAAGAATAAAAAAAAAGTGGTGTGATATAAATATATTAAAAATGTATATCTTATAATAACAAATAATATCTTTATAAACTATCATTGAATATTTTGATAAAATAATAATTAAAAAGATAACTTTGCATTTAATAAATTTTCTTTGTATTTGAAAAACAATAATCATAAATTATTATTATATGTTGAAGAAACTAAACTTGTTACAAACATTGTAACGTATTGCCGAGAAATTAATAAATTATATTGTACAAAGTTATAGAAAATTTCTAACTATAAAAGGTAATGCCAACACAATGATAGAACTACATTGATTTGTATAATATTTTGCAAGCGCAGATTTATCGAACGATTCTATTATAATAGTGATTTTGATATTAGAGGTGTACCTTTGCGTAAAGACAGTGAATGTATCATAAAGCCAAGTCGGCATAAATTGACAAAGATAAAAAAGGAACGACATAAAAAGAAAAATGTAATAATAAAACGCATTTGTTATAAAAGATCAACCAACAAATTTGCATGTAATCAAATTATATATTTATAAATTATGTATGTTCAATGTTAAATTCTTACGTTTTTAATAAAATGAAAAGATGTTTTTTTTTTATTAATTAATTTTAGTAATATAGAAGGTAAAAAACTTTGATAAGATAATATGTTTTGACATTATAGCAAAAAACATTATAATAAAATTAAATATTTTACATCCATAAAAAAATAAATATATTTAAAAATATAATTAATAATATTTTGTTTATATTATATTAAACTTAAAAAGAAATAAAACTCAATAGGTTATTAATTTATAAAAAGAAATATTACGCGTTATCTTCTGATAACGTTTTTACCTTCAATATTTTTGACATATGAACTACATTAATAATTTATTTTTTTTTCTCATTTCATTACTTTTTCATTATATTAAGAAAAAGTAAAACTTATCTTTATTCATTGTATAAACAGAAGAAACTTTAAAAGATATGATTAAAAAAAATATAATAAATTTTTCTGATAGCAACCAATTATCTTTTATTTTGTTAAAATATATTTTAAAAACAGTAAAATGTTTTTTATTTGTAAAAATAGAAATATTTTAACATTTCTAAAGCCTGTTTGTTGCGATAGAAAAGTACAATATAAAAAATGTTTTTTGTTTTACATACATAAATAGATAAAAATTTATTATCCAAAAAAATCATTAAATTATAATTATCATTGTAATAATATAAAGTAAAAATTATTAGGTACTTTAAAATATACTTTGATAGCAAAAAATAAATTAAAAAGACCGTAGATATATTAGTTAGCTTTGTGTTATAAAATGGTCACGTACCATTTTTAATTGTACATTGTAAGTATGATAATAAACATTATCATGGTTTTTGTCTAAATATACTTTTTCACCTGTTTGACCTGGTATTTGCGTAGTGATCTAAAGTTATAAATTATAATAAGAAAGTTTTAAATATGTTGTAAACATACATAATTGCAAACTGTGTATCCAACAACATTATCAGATCTGCTGTAAATTGAATATATATATTGCCCTTCATAACGATTTCTTGAATTAATATCTTGAAGAAAAGTACTTTCAAATGGACAATTACCAGAATACAATCCTGTAACTTGATTACATATTGGAATTGCACTTATAGCACATCCTGGAAGTGATAAAGCACCCATTTGAAGACTAATTCCATGATTTGGACCAGCAACACCAACAAAAGTATCAACAAACTTTGTTAATGGATGTCCTAAATCTTCGTTAGTATCAACACATCTTCCTCCTAATATTGCTTTTCTACTTATTGGTACACCTAAAGAATATGAAACGACATCAACTGATCTTCCTGTATACAATCTAACTGCTACGATTAAAGCTCTAACTAATTTTACGTAATGACAGCTCATTTGATATTGGGCCCATTGTAAAGGATTTCCTTGCGCACCATTTGCATATGTTGTTCCAAATAATTCATGACTTTTATAACCGTGTTTTTTAAAAAAATTTGCTGACAATTTCATCTTGTCTCCAGCTGTACTTGAAACGCCATGTACAAAAATAACTGGTTGTTTTGTTGCAATTTCAGTTCCATTTTCTCTTCCTCCAAAAGAACCATTGTCACCTAGATCTAAACGTTCTAAGTTTCTTTTAACATCTTCTCCAAAATGAATACTTAACCAATCTCCAAAATCTCTTGTAAAGGCAGAGTGTGATAAATTTATAGAGAACAATAAAATAATATTTGTAAATAATATTTTCATATTTTTTTATTTAAAAATATTCGCTTTGACAATATATTTATCCTAACAAAATTTATTAATAAATAATTATCTTAATTAGAGTATCTATTGACACTAATAAAAGTTGTAGTAATGAAATCAAAAGTGACTATCAAATAAAAATTCAAATTCATTTACAATTATTGAAATCTGTTGGTAGTTTTATATCCTTTATCTACCTTTAAAATGAACTATGGAAATACAAAATTACATTTATATTAGTATTATACTTGATTTTAATGAGGACAATTGTTTAAATCTTCAAATTTTCGAAAAATCGGATATCTTCTTTATAAACGATGTCTAGTTATTAATGAAAGATAATTAATATTTAATTTTATTAAACACGAAAAGATTCACTTTTAAAATTTTGTACACATAAAAGTATAAATAATTTTAATATTCATACAAATGACGCCACGCTGTGTCGAATTTGTTTTTGTGTTTAATGACATTTGTTTACAGTAAACAATAAAATTTTTGTCATATTTTTTATAAAATAACAATATATATTTGATATTAAATGAAACCTGTAAAGCCTATTTGTTCGTTTTTATGGAAAATGTTAAGCTTCAAAATCCGAAAATTTATTTTTAAGATTTTTTTTAATATTTAAATACAAATAAAAAGAATAAATATGTTAACATTTAAAAAATAGTATAAATGTAGGGAAGTTATAATAAATCAAAAATAATACATTTAAAAAAAGATGAATATTATACTCTTTCTATTAATTTTCTTTTGTTTCTTTTTTAATGTTGTAAGTTGAAAAAATTTAATAATTATATTATTTATAGAATACTTTATTTCAATTGCTTCGACCTTTTAATACTTCTTATGTAAGAAGATATAGAAGAGATGTTGAAAAAGCACATGGATATCAGTGGACAAGTCCAATAAAATATTTGACAATAACATTGCCTCATAAAAAACAAAAATATATTGGCTTTGCTTTAGAAAAGATATCAAATCGCACATGTTTAAGTTTTAGTAAAATTACCAAAATTAAAATTTCTCCAAACTTATATCTTTTACATGATTCGCCTTGTATATCTATTTTTGGACGTTTCAATGAACTTCATTCAAAACATTCAGTATCTTTTATAAATATTAAATGTGATGATATTGGTTCTATCCATCAAGAACTTGGTTTAATTTTTGGATTACCTTTAGAACATACAAGAAATGATAGAGATAGTTATGTAACTATTCGTCAAGAAAATGTAATTGAATCTAAGATAGTTGATTTTCAAAAATCAGAAGGAAACGACTCAATGGATGTGCCATATGACTATGGTTCTCAAATGCATTATGGTAAAAATTCATTTGCAAAAGAACAAACTAATTCTATTGAACCAGCAGACATTAATTATTTAAATACAATAGGACATAACTTTGGATTTCAGTTTAATGATTATAAAAGATTAAATTCTTATCATTGTCATTATATGTGTAACAGTCATTTAGAAAAGGGATGTGAAAGAAATGGTTATGTGGATCGAGCGACATGTGATAAATGTATCTGTCCACCTCATTTTAGTGGAACATATTGTGATAAATATAAAAAAACAAAGTCCGATTGTGGTGAAAATGTTGTATTCAATGCAACTACTGAAGCACAAACTTTTACTATTAAAGGAGAAAAAAAATGTTATTTTTATATCAATACTGATGAAAATTCTAAAATTGAGCTTACGATTATAAACATGAATATTGGAAATGAAGAAAAATGTTTAGTAGATGAATATCTTGAAGTAAGATATAAAAAAGATCCTTCGGTAATGGGGGCTTTGTTTTGTAAAGATAAAAATAATGTACTGATGACTTCTGAAGGAAACGATATATCAATTTTTTATAAAAGTTCCTTTTCTGGAAATAATGTTGAACTATCATTTAAAAAAGTTTAATTTAATTTTATATCAACAAGAAAATAAAGCTTCCTAGTTATTTATAAAATAATGGAAAGCAAAAATTTAATTTAAATGAAATTAAAATTTCTATATTTTTACCATAAGTTTTATAAACATAAAAATAAAACTTTCACCACATTTGTTTATTATACATACATGAAGTAATAATGCAAAATAATTAAAATTATTATTAATAACAAAATTAATTAAATTAAAAAAATTACATATCAAGTTTGTATCTTTTCATTAACAAAGTATAAGTTTAATAAAACTTGTAGCTCCATTTTATTATTTTGAATCTAATTTTAGTTTTTAGTACATACTTACATTAATCATCTTTGAATATAACAAAAATTAAAAATGTTTATAAAATAATTCTTCAAATGGAGCATTTAAAAATAAATGTTTAAAAAATTAATTTTACATGAGTAAATGGTAATAATTGCGTAAAAGATTGTAATCATTAAAAATATTGTAAAATATACAATTTTTTTGCTACTTCTTAAAAATAAAAAAATAAGTATTATAAATGCAATAAATGATTAGTATAAAAAAAGCAGCTTTGTAAAATCATAGGTTCGAGATGTACATTACATTTTTTGGAATGCCAGTTTCAAAATTAATTTTTCACCGTGTCAACCGTTAATGGATCTGGTTTTAATTGCATTTCACAATCTTTATCATTTGTAGAAATAGGTTTTAACGTTCCTTTTCTTTCTCTTGTCAAAAGAACACGTTCTATATTTAAAGCAGGTAATTCTGCTACCATTGTACATATCATACCTAAAGTAAACAATGATATTATATTAAAAAATTTTAGAAAAAAACATACCAAAAAAGTAAGCTATACAGAGTTGGAAGAAACAATGTTTTAAAACAAACCATTTTGATTCAAAATGTATTGGGAATGAAACTAACATATAAGTAAAAACAACTGGAATCATATGGAATAAATATACTGAATAACAAAGATTTGATAATGGAAGGAGTACTTGAAAACTTAAAGCTTTATTAATTATGCCACCAATACCAGTATGACAAGCATATATAAGCCAACAAAGAGATAATGAGAATGCAATTCTATGGAATCCACCATAAAAAACATGATATACTGGCCATTCCCATCCTTGTAAAGAAGGATATAATCCGTATAAAGCCCAAAAACCGAGGAAACCTCCAATTGACCATCCTAAAATTTGATATTTTGGTTGAATAGTTTTCTTGTTATGTTGTATTAATGCTAAATAATATCCAAGTAATATTCCAGCAATATATGGTGAAATCCTATACCATGGTTTGTTGTACATAATCAAATGGTGGGCAATATAGTTATCATTAAACATTGAAGGTTGATTCCATAAAAATTGTGTTGGTGGAAAATTATAATATACCATTCCACACATATTAGCAATACATGATGCTAACATAGTTGCGACTGAGATGAATATTCCCATTTTAGGCATTTGACGTAGAGTAATCAAAAATATTGGACAAAGTAAATAAAATATGAATTCTGTTCCAATATACCAAGTCCATGGAAGGCAACGATTATCAAATAATGAATTTACAAAGAACATATTCTTCCACCAATGAACAGGGCATTGAACTGCTGGGTCTGTAGGTGGCCACATCCCATGATAATGAGTGACAGAAATTCTGGTTGTAACTGTAAATAATGTATACAAGTATGCGGGCCAGAGACGAACTACACGATGGCGATAGAAACGAAGCCAGTATCCATATGATGTCCATGTAGGTTCATCATTTGAAGTATTTTTCTGCCATTTTTTAAACCATGAATATGCAGTTAAAGTTGATGACAGAGTGAAGAAAACATCAACAGAAAGAGTAAAATTTGTAATCCATTGATTCCAAAAATTATTAACTAAATCTTGTTTAAAATCTTCAACATTTTCAATATAAACTTGAACAAAAATAAAACTATGGCCAATTACTGTCCAAACCATGGAAAGAAATCTTATTCCAAACATACATGTAACTGTTGATTGTGGATCTTTTGGCATTTGTATTAAACGTTTTACATTTGTTTTTGCTGAAAAGCAAAGAAGTAATTTAGATGCCAAATTTTTTCCAGTTGTTCCTTTCTTTACATGATATACAGTTGCTACACCAACAAGAAGAACTAAAGCAAGATCAAGTGCAAAATCAGCTACTGGTACAAATTGCTCATACCATTGTTTATCATATCTTGATTGAATACAAGTATGATAGTCCATGGTTTCATTTTTATATTCTACTTTTCCTGCAGTTTTTTGAAACTCATTCAACAACTATAAAAAATATTATAAAAATAATTTGTTTAAAAGCTTACAAATTCAGTATCTTTACTACATGTTCCTGGAATGCAAATAGCATAGGTATCCGATGAAGGATTTTCTGTATTTTGTGAATAACAAAAATTAAGAGGATACTGTGATGCAGAATATGCTGTTTCTCCAGCTGCCTTTGTACATTCATATGCTTTATAAATCCACCTATCCATATCCCTTGAATTATGTTGACTTGTTACACCAATACCAAAAGAACTATAATAAAATTCTCTTTCATTAGGTAAAGTATTATAATCTGTTAAATATGCTTCAACTCTATCCAAACTTTCAGCACATTTTTTTGATACCGCATTTCTAGATACATTTTTTAAAAACCCCCATACATATTGTTCCTCAAACGATTCAACCTTTCCATATGTACATTGTGTTAAATATATAAATATTAAAAATAGGATGACCCGCATTGAAAATATTTTTGATTAAAAAATTTGATAAAATATTGTTAAAATTATGAGCTTGATAATGAATCTTTTTCTTTTAAAACTTGTTTAAATAAAGATACAAAATTATGACTACCTAAAAATGACAATGATATAAATTTGTTAAGGTCAATTTGTAGACAAAGTACAAATATAATTTGACTAACCACTAAAAGTTATATAAATCGTCGACTTATAATATTAATATATATATAATATAGACGAAAAGTTTAGAATCATTAAAAAAAATTGTAACACATTTGGTATATATAAAGAAAAAAATTTAAAATGTCACATTTTAATTTTATCACGGTTTTTAAATAAATAAAAAATATTATCATTTATATAATCTATTGAAAGAATACAAAACAATAAAATTATACTTAATTAAAGTATTTTAAAAACAATATAACTATGAACATCAAGTAAATTATTTATACAAATAAAATAATCTTCAAACGCTTAAAACTTTTTTTTTTGTGTTATAAAGCGTTTTTACTAAACATACACTATATGATTTGATCAAATTATTCGCTAAATAATAGAGAAATATGCTCAATTTTTGTGTTCCGTATTTATTTTATCTTCTAAATAATATCATCGTAATGATATACAAAAGTCAAAATGGAAAATAGTGTTACTTGTTATTTGTACAATTTATATATAAAAATTATTATTTCATGCAAATTATATCTATTGAACTCTCAACAATTTAACTTTAGTTCACATCCAAGTTTTATTTTCTAATTACTTTTAAATCTCCAAACTATGAGTAATATTATACATTCCATATATTAGTGTAAAATTTTTGTTACATAAATTCTACAAGAGATTGATGTATTTTATTTAAAATGATATGATTAGGGCACAAATAGGTCAAGAAAAATGTAAGGTTATTTAATAAAACGATAGGGGATATACTGACATTTCTTTTAATTCAAAAATTTTGTATAAACAATTAATCTAAAAAAAAAAACAAATATGAATAAATATTTTTCATGAAAAAAAGAACAATATCGCCCGAGGATTTTTATAATAAAAATTATTATATATATATTATAATTATAAAACAAATGTTTAATAATTTTTAAAAAACATAAATATGCCTTTTTAGTCTAATATATAATTTTAAAAGTAATTATTCCTTTTTTTTCGTACCATAAAAGTAAAATATTAAAGCATATTTCAACTGGTTTACTTCCTTTTTCAAAAAAGAAATAAACATAAAAGATAAAAGTATTCATTTAATAATTTATGATCTCTCCTAGACTTGACATATTTTTTATATAAAAAAAAGTATCAATACTCTTATTTAAATATTTTCAATGTCAAAAGCTTGATACAAGATCGAATTTTCATTGTATTTATAACATTTTACAAACTACATTACTTCTAGACTAAGTGATATTGAGAAAATTTTAGTTCGTTAGGTATTTTAAAGAGATGATAAATAATAGAAAATTTATACAAATTAAAGTATTTTATACATAAACCATCGTAAAAAATCCATTAGCATTTTAATATATAATACATCCGTTGTAACATAAACAACATTAGTCATCATTTTAAAGCTTGATTTTATAAAGCTATTATAATTATGAAAAATCAAACACTTTCATATGTGAAAAGAGTTTAAAAACGTTACAGTTAAAGTGGTTAAAATACAAAAATAATAAGAAATCATCAATAGAATTAGTGAAATAATATTAATTAATGAAAAGTTTTGTATTCATTAACTACTTTATGACCTAACATAGTTATAGTAAAAAATTACTTTTGAATACACTCGTTAATAATACTTGAAGAAAAATAAATTTTTAAAATAATTAAAATTATTCATAAGAATTTCAAAATTCACACAACTTATGTTAAATATTTTCAATTAATTGTATGATTGAACAAAAATGAAAAAAATTGTCCATACACTAATATAACATTTATTAAGCTTATACAAAAATATTACCCTCTGTTTTGATTAAAGTAGCAAGTCAAACCTGTTTTGACATTATTTTTTGGGATATTATTTACATGCTTAAAACAAATTTACAAATCATTTACTTTAAATAGTTGTACACAAATAACATATAAAAATATCCAAAAAAATTTGTTATTTAATTATGCCAATTCATCATTCACACCATTAGTCATCATTTAAAAGAAATTATATACAATATGAGTGAAAAATACTATATATATAAAAAATGTTTCTACCTCAAACACGTTTTTATATAATAATATTAATTAAAACGCGGTAATATTTCAATAGGTATTAAAAATTTAGCGTTTAAAGGGGGTAATGTCCGCTAAAAACGTCAAAGGTATGTCATCTTTTGGTAAAAGTAGAATACAAAAATTCAGTCAATCTTTGATTATATATGGTATCGAAACCGATCAACCTTTTTATGTCCTAGTTATTCTATTATGGCTATCAAGATGCCAATTCAATACAATATAATAATAAAAAACTTCCAATATATCTACTTGAATTATTTTTGTAATCAAATATTTAGAAAATAATATTAAATTCATTAACACAATTTAAAATTCGTGTTTAGATTTATAATATATATAGTGAAATAATAATATATTATTTGCTTATTTATTTAGTTTTTGGAAAAATATGAATATTCAGTACCATTAAAAGACAATTTATATAATTGTACTGAGGTCATCATAAGTCTAAAATAACGTCGTTTAATCAAAATACACAAATTTATATCTTTAATATACTACCTGAATGGCAGTTAAAAAATCCATATTAGTTGACAATAAAATGTGCATAGATATACACAACTTGTCTACTTCATAGCAATAAATAAAAAAAGAGACAGTACTTTAAATTGTATATATATATTCAATGACCGACATTGTATAAAGTGACATCTAAAAGTGGCGTTTTGAAGCTGGATTAAGAAGATTAAGACTTTAAATAGTTATAAATACTATAAAATTCAAGATGCAGGCCAACTTATAAAAACAAGTGATCCATTATATATGTAATTAATAAATTTCCTCTACTACGTATTTTAAAATTTTGCAAATTGGATATTAATCACTGATGCGATTATCAGAACCTGTGAGTACATGATAGTAATAATTGAATTAGTAACAATATAAATAAATAATATATATATTAAAGAAGAATCAAAAAGTATATGTAATTTTTTTTTTGGAATAAATTGTTTTTATTTTTAATAAAAAAAAATTAATTAATATAACCTACAATATACAATTTAATTAAATAGTAAATAATCATCTAATTGCTGGTTAAATAAACATATCCATAAAATATATAATGTATAATCAAATAACTATTATAAAGTTTTAAAAATGGCATTATTAGTCATTTATTACTTTTCTTTAAATAATAAACATTCAACTACATACAATAATTATTCTATTTAAATATTTCTATATAATGCATTAAGTTGATTTTAATGTTTTATAGACAAAGTAGACTACAATAATTCATCAAGATAGGGCAAGGGCATTTGTCCATCCGGTCATGGCCTTTTTTCTATATGGCATAATTCAAAGGTAGATCAAATTTGCAGTATGATCAAGCGATTAGTTGATGCTATTGATTATAAACTGAATTTAAATAAATAGTTACTTTAATAAATAAAATTTAAAAATAATCTTTAAGATCTAAAATTTAAAATTAGTTTTATTAATTTTTTAAAAATTTAAAATCCACATATAGTAATTATTCATTAAATTTTATTATACATATGATTAGAAACATTTTGCTCTTAATTAATTAAAACATGTATCATTTTATTATCCACGAGGTTTATCATATTTCATTCCGACAATTTTATCTTTGCTATCATGAATTGAATATATATCAAGACTGAATGTTCCATTATCACTTACTTTACATGCATACAACATAGGTTCTTTTGAACTTGGTGCAGTCCAAACAGTATAATAATTAGGTTCAAGGTACACAAGGTCTTTCCCATTTTTTACAAATATACATGCATCAGTTTTAATTACTCCTTTACCATTAACACGTAAACAAACTTGTTGAACTTTATTACCATTTTTTAAAACTTTTGTCCATCTACAACCAAACGTTTTTTTCTCTTTATTACCATTTTCGTCAACTGCTACACAACCATTTGATTTAACACCATGAGACGTTTCCCTTATTTGGCATTGATAATGTTCGTTTCCATCAATAAAACTATCACCATCAAAAAGTTTGTCACCATCATGCATACACCCGATTACGGATATTACTGCCCTTCCTCCTTTTTGTTTACAGTAATAAACAAATTTATCATCCTAAAAATTTACAATTTATTTTTTATTCAACTTTATTCATATATTTTTTTTATTTATTATAAATTACTTCCTTTAGTCTCTTAAAATAAAATGTCATTTCAATTAAAAATGATAGATAAGTATTGTAAAATTCTAATTAATTTATATAATGTTATACAATATGTCAAATAATGATATTTTATAAAAAAAATAAATTTTTAAAGAAAACCTACATTCCATTGTTGTCCAAATTTATAATGATCATTATTTACAATACAACCTGTTGCACACATTTGAACAATACCTCCTGCTTTTTGACGGCATGTATATGTATAATTATTCCAATCAAAGTTTTCATCAATTTTTAATTTTGTCTTCTTATCATGAGCAACACAACCTCCGATATCCATACGAAGGTATGGTCCGTCTTGCCTACATATATACCAATATTTATTCTAAAATTTAAAATATACTTAAAATGATATAAAATAAAGAACATACATTTGCATCAATCCAACTACTACCAACTTTATATTTTGTTTCTCCATCAGGGACACAATGTGTAAAGTTAAAATTTGGGTATCCTTCCGATCCCAACATACATGTCATTTCATATCCGTTTTGAACGTAGCTTTCACCAATTTTTAAACGTTTATTTTCAACGGAAAAACAACCCATTGGTTTAAGTTCACCATTATAACATTTGTACCAATATTTTCCACGGTCAATAATAGAACCTTCTTCCCACCAACGAGCAGGAAATTTATTTCCAGAACTCCAACAACTTTTTTTTCTTCTAACAGCTGTATCAATACCTCCATAAACAAATGATGATAAGAACATTTGTCCCAAACAATATATTATAACAAATTGAGTAATGCCAAAAGATATCATGATCTAAAAAATGAAATGATATTTTAGTAAGATGAAAATAATTGTTTAATTATTGTAAAATTACTTACCTTTTATACAGAAAGGGGTAGGCAAAAATTTTCGAGATTGTAACACTATTCCTTCTTATTCAAAATAAAATTAATAGTAAGCCGTCCCACCTCCAGAGCATATATTGAAGCATATATTTAAGAACTACAATGCTTTTGTCAAGACAATTGGAAATTGTCAAACAAGTTGGGAATTCACTTTATACAGTTTTGTTTGTTGTCCTATTATTTATTAGATCCATTTTTAGTAGAAAAAAAATTTAAGGATTTTTTAACACTTGAACTGTTTTTATGTAATACAAGATAAAGAATTTTAAAGAATGAATATAACAAAAGAGTTATTAAATTTGTATTGAACCTCAAATTTATTTTATTATTTTAATGTTCCAGATTAAAATACTCATGATAAAAATAGGATTAATCATCACGAATAGTCTATTTTTAAGATAAAATATATTCGTGATGAAGAATATAATGTGATCTTTAATCGTATGCGTAAAAACGTTTTTTGAATCATAAAAAAATATGGCTATTTAAATTGTTATAAATCTTCCAATAAAAAATTTCATTTTACTATGTTTTAAGATATAAAAATAACGATACCTCATTAAGAAAGATATATGATGCAATTCGGATGAAATATTTGAAACAAAATAGTGGTTTTGTTGATTTTATGAAGAAATATTTACAACATTACTTTCCTCTTAAAATATTATCACTATATTTTATATATTTTTTATTCATAAAAACGATTGTTTAAATAAAAATAAAAGCATTTTTGTTAAAAGATATATCTCATTAAACAATATATTCAATTTTTCAATATATAATTTACGAAATAAATACTCTTGAAATAAATATTAGACTTTTGTTTCAAACATATATCTTTCATAATAGAAGAACATTTTTTAAGGTTATATTAAATTTTTACAGTTAAAACTACAATATTTTTAAAATAATTTATCTTCTCTATGAAATAACATTTCCGATATATTTAATAAACTTGTATTGAATAATTTTAATAAGATATTTTCAAAGACCTTGATTTAAAATTTAATATTGTGATTAACAACTTCTAATAATCAACTTTTAATTAGTAAACATTTTTGTGATGTAAAATTTATAACATTTTTATAACTTTGCACTTTTTTATAAATATACAACTCCCTATTTTTTATATCATTTTTATTTTATTGCTTAAATTTATATTTTTTAATAGTAAAAAATATTTTTTATAGTAAATTTGTTTATATTAATTCATTTAAAAATAAGAAAGTTCTATTTTAATTTCCTTATTTTATGGTTAAAAGATTTATAATAGACCTTGAATTATTTACATACACTGATTGGTATATTCCTCTAACGAATTATTATCTAAAAAAGACATTTTACCACATATTGTTTGCAGTAATAATCATTTCTTTATGAGACCATTATATGAATAGTGTTTATTTAGCATTTTTTTGAAATTCAATAACACCATGACAACATGTATTTATTACTGCTAATCGTTAACTCATTTTTTTGTCTTGGAGTTTTTAGCAAGAATGTCCGACTTCGAGAAGACTGGGATCTTAATTCACCATGTCAGCCATATATTGAAGTAAGTATATATATTAATAGAAATTTTTTTTATAACTATGAATTGTTTTAAAATATTGACATACTATTTATCATTTTAAAATATATTTTAGAAATTTTCTGTCGCAATATCGAAAATGTCTGAGTGTGCAGCTAATTACTCATCACCTCCCAAAGTATGTACAAATTGTCATGATCAATATGCAACTTTCAAAGAATTGGAATACGATATTAAACACTTAACTAATGTCACATCATTAGATAATACAACGTGTTCTCAAGTTATCTATGGACAGTATTTGTTATCATATATACAAAATATTGCTGATTCTCTAACACATCAAGTTTGGGATAATTCTAGATGCGATTGTACGTGTTTTNTTTTAAATTTATATTATTATTTAAAAATTTTTATTTTTAGCATGTCTCAATATAGTTTGGGATTTTGAAGGTGGCCATTCTAGTATTTCTTTGGATAACAAAACTAGTGATTTTTTGGATAAAATTTTAGATTGGAGAAATTGTGCTTCTAACAAAAGTTCAATAATAAAAGATGTATGTAAAAGATGTGCCACACATTTTGATAGTTTATTCGATTTTTATTGGAAGATATATTCTAAACCAAATGATCAATTTTGTGTTGACGTAGAAACAACAATGAATGATACAATAAATATTTGGCATAACATTTGGGAGTGTCCTGATGATAGTCATAAAGATAGAAGACGTGATAGTATGATGCTTCTTGTCTCAACTTCATGTTTTGTTTTCTTTATTGTAGTTTTTTATATTGGAAGTTTCATTCAAACCGATAGAAAACCACGACGCTTAGAAAATTGCAAGTTTATATTTATTGTATTTATAACTTATTTAATTTATAGATTCTGCAAGGCCACCTATTCAAGTTCCACGATCCCGTTTATTAAGTTCTTCTACTTTCAACGATAGTAATTCAGAACATTCATATAATAACCCTGTCTTTTCATCAGCTATTTCGGAAGATTAATTTTATCAATTAATTTCATTTCATTTAATTAACATTCAATTATTTCTATAGTTTTTGAAATTCTTTATCGTATACATGCTGTTTTTATTTATTGAAAACTTAAAGCATTGTTGGACGATTTTTAATTTCAAAAAGATGTTACATACTGGTTGCCAATTATGGCGTTTTTTTNTTTTTTTATATTTCATTTTATTTTATTATATAATATTATTTTATTGTCTTTCTTGAATTATTTTTGTAATATTTAAATCATATTTCTAAGGTATCCGTTTGCGTGGTAGTGAACACGGGAATATGCTTTTTATCGTAAATTTTAATAAGCCGAAAGTTATATAACTATTCGTCTTTTTTCACTAAATATGGATACAGAGGAATATTAAAATTTAAAATTTATCTTGCTTTGTGGTCATCGTTTTTTGTCTCTTTAATAAATAAATAAATATCTTGTTTAAAACATAATCGAGACATGTTCTTCACATCTATAGTCATTGAAAAATAATCATATTTTAAATATAAAATTTATTTCATACATCATTTCCAATTATTTTGATACATTTATCAATTTTATTTTAAATTATATATTAGCACAATGTATGTAATCACTTTTTAGAGTAAAATGAAAATTATTGAATATATCATTAAGAACGGAGTCAATTGTTTATTCGCTAGATAATTAATAAAAAAATTTTATAAAATTTTTTAGTCTCAATTACTCATATTTTTTTAAAAATTTATTCAACTTATATCTTTTGACATGATTCTTACCCTCTTTTGATAATATTTTTTTAACTTTCTTTTTTTTCAAATGTGTCTTAAAATTTTCTAACATTTGTTTTAATCTATCAAGACGCTCCTTTTTACGTTTTTTAAATTTATATTTTTTTTGAATTTTTTCTTTTTTCGATGAAATATTTACGACAATTTTACGACAAGACCTTTTTAACTATAAAATGAAGTTTATTGCGAAAAAAAAATATTATAAAATTACATTTGATATAGATGAATAAATTTTCCTAAAATTATTTTGAAATCTGTCGAAATCTTCATCATCAGCCTTTTTTCTTTTATATAATATTTTATATTTTTTTGATTTTTTTTTTTCTTCAACAAACAAAAGTAAAATCCTTCTCATGTTTATATTTATTTACTTACTTTGTGATTCTTCACTTGATGAAGAAGAATTTGTCTTCATTTTTTTAACTGGTATATCTTTATGGGATGTTGCAGGACTGTTTTCATCAAATTTTTTAATTCTTCTTGGATGATCTTCTTTAATTGATCTTTTTTCTTTCTTCTCTGTTTTTGGTTTTGCATTAACAATTTCGTTATCTTCGTCAAGTTCTTTGGCTCTTCCAAGAGAATGAATTTCATCCGAACGCTTACTTCTTCCACCACTATTTAAATGTACTTTTCTAGCAAATTCCTTATTAGTCTCTTCAAGTTCCTTTTCTCTATATAATTTATCAATTTGTTCAGGTCTATTAGATTTTTTGTTAAACTTGTTTTGTACTGAAAAAAAAAATTACGATGTTAGAAAAATGTTTAAAATATTTTACCTTCTGTTATTGAAGAAATAGTTGTTGTAACTTCCTCGTTCTTTTTCTCCTTCTCTTCATCATCCTTTTCATCACTTTCATTGCTATCATCTTTATCTAGAGATAATTTTCTACGCTCTTCTTTTTTCTCATCTTAAATGAAAAGATTAGTTGTAAATATTTTGAACATAATTTTTTAATCCTACCTCTGTTTCTTTCCATCAAACTACTACCACTATTAGAGAACATAGAAGTATCTGAAATCACAACATTAAACATGTATGAAAATAAATTAAATGTATTAAAATAAGTATTTTTTTGAATTATTCATAAAATATACCTGAATATCCACGTCCTTCAATTTCTTCATTATCTAAAATGCGTCTCGATTCACTTTTGTTTTTCTTTTTGTTTTTTAAACCAGCAGAATCCACAATAAGAGAGATTACGATAACGAGTATAAAAAGAATGGTGAGAAGAGATAGCTTATTCGGCTTCATTTCTAAAAATAAAAAAAAATTTCATTATACTTATTTGATATTAAAGAGAAGGCTCATTAAAACAAAAAATTTAAGAAAAAAAATCAGTTAAAGCAAAAAAATAATATGGTTCTGAAATAAGCTATATATTTTGTTTTTATATTAATCTGAGGAGAATAGAGATTACGTTAATATATTTATAAATAAGAATGATAATAATAATAACATTTCGAAAAATATATAGATCATTTACCTATATTTTTTTCAAATAAACTTGGCATTTGTACATCATTTAGCACTTAGTTTAAAATTAGAGCAATCAAAAGACAAATGTTAAAATTAATTTTTGATCTAAAGCATTATTTGCAAATTGTGAATTATTTTGTTTAAAAGATGTTATTATTATTATGCATATTTATCATTAATTTTAAATTTTTTAAGCATTTAATTTTTAATTGCTTTTTAATTTGGCTTATTAATATTCTCAAGTTATCCACAACTTTCTATTAAATTTATTTTTATCAATCTTAAAAACCTATTATACATTTAAATTTTTTTAAAGGTTTTTTTAGAGTGCATGTTTACATTATTTATTTTATAATAAATATATTGATAATTTCATAGATTAAAAAAAACATTATATTCCTACAATATAATATTTGATAAATAAAATATGCATAAAGTGCTTTAGGTTTATCTTAAATTTTCGTTATATTTCTTTAAAGCTTTATGTTTTACAAACTAAATATTGCCCCTGACAATGAATTTATTGAAATGTTATTTTAAATATGAGAATAGCTTTAGACAAAAGTTTAACAAAAGAATATTTGAATTAACTTATAATGATTTTTTTTTGAAACCATTAGATTTTTTTTATTATTTGAATATTTCTTATATAAATCTTATTTTTCTTTTATACATTCTTATACTTTTTCTCATTAATTCAAATTTCTTAGAATGAAAAATTTTCTCTGTAAATGAGAAGTTTGAGAAAAAATTATAAAAAGCTTAGTTTTCTTAAAAGACATATTATTCATTGACTTAAGCATTACCATGCAAATACATTTATAACATTTTAATATATATTATATAAATATTTTAAATAACAAATATGTGTGCTTTATTTATATTATAATATTCATTTATTATAGTTAATTTTTATCTTTATTGGTATATAATTATTAATAATTATTTAGTTATTTTATTACTTCTAAACTTAACGATAAAGCATATGAAAAATGGCACAACATTTTCAAAGAAGAAGAGCAATTGTTGCTCCATCGGAAGAATTAAAAATGAAGAATTTATTAGGTTAGTGTATCGTTAAATTACTTTAATATTAATTTTTAACTATTTTTAGAATCAAATAATGATATTGTTCAAGCATTAGAACAACAACTTAGACGCCCCGTTAGTTTAAATAAATTGGTTAAAGAAAGTAAATTTACAAAAAGAGAGGTAAAGGCAATTTACAGAGCATTTAAAGAAGCGTCTCCAAATGCTTTAGTAAAGAGAGACATAATTAGAGAAGCCTTTGTTGAACTATTTCCTAGAGGAGATACAGAGCATTATGCAGACATGGTTTTTAATACATTTGACTTGGATAATACTGGAATGATAACATTTGAGGTTTTTTAATTTCTCGTTATTTATGTAATTTAATCTTTTATAGGAATTTATAAAGAGTATGTCAACTTTATGTAGAGGAACTTTAAAAGAAAAAGTTGATTGGATATATAAAATGTATGATCCTAGAAATACTGGGCAAATAAGTTGGGAAAGATTATTTTTTGTTATTACAGCAATGGATGACTTGATAGGATATGACGCAAAACCTCCAGTAACACGTGAACAAAGAATAAATCATACGAATGAAATATTTAGTGTAAGATATACAAAAAAAAAAGTATTAAATAACATATATTATAGAGATTTGATCCTGAAAACACTGGATCGATAACTAAGGAACAATTTACAAATTTATGTCTTAACGACACAAGTATTTTAAATTCAATAAGTCATCTATATACCATTTTACCAACAGCTTAGAGAAAAAAAAAGTCTTAGTACAAATTTTTATTGCGAATAAATGTAAAAAAAAGAAAAAGCATTACATAAATCAAATTTAGTTACTGGTCAATAATATTCAATATGTTGCAGCCATAACTTCTTCATAAAATTGACCCTTCTCAGTATTAGCAACTTCACAAAGACGATTCCATTGTACTTCAGCGGTTTCAACTAACATGTCAATAGCATCCGTATACATTTCATCTAACAATTGTTGAGCTTTTGTTGTATCAATTTCTTCAACCTTTAACTTGCTGTCAGTTGCAATGTCATAAAATTCGTTGTTCTTATGATGATTTTCATGATTGTAATCCGTATTATTTTTCATTAAAAACAATGTAAGAAACATAAAGAATTCCTTTTCTTGAACAGTCATTGCTTGTACTTTTCGACGACCAAGTCTTGGCAAGAATGAGAATATTGGACTTCCTTCCTTTAATACATATTCATATTCAGAAGTGAAATTGATTCTATCCTTCAATAGAGATACTGGAACATTCCCGTCAACAACAATTGTCTCCCCTGGATAGCATTGTGGTTTGTAATGTAAAGCATTGACTTTATAAGCAGCAGATCCATCAAGAAGCATAATCCATTCTTTATTGTAAATAACTTTTTTTTCATAAGCTCTGATGACATTACATTCTGATGAGCAATCCCCTGATATTGGTTCATAAAAAGTTGCAACATCTATACGAATTAAATCAGTGTTAAATTCCGGACATTTAAATGGCTCCGAATATACTTTGGGTCCACATTGACGATTGAGGTAAGATAAAGATAAATCAGCGCCAACATAGGTTATCAAAGATAAGATAAAGCAAGTCAATAATAACATAATTATAAGTTAATGCAAAAAAAGTATATGAATGGTCATCATTATATGTTTCTTATATAAGCAACAGTTTTATTACAAACCTCCTACATTTGACCCGGCTTGTTTTTTNTTTTTTATTATCTTTAGACAGAAAGAATATAGCTTTGGAATATCTTTAAGTAATAAAACATTGACCTAGATAACAATGCTTGTTAGCGGTTTGCTAGTTGACATACTTCTAAAATTGATGATACCTTTTTTTAAAATTTCTTTATAGTAGTAATAAAAGATTACATAAAATTTTTTTCAAAGCTTTGTTGTTTCTTTTATACAAAGATGATGAGATAAGTATTGAGTAACATTAAAAAGAGATAATTCATATTTATATTTAAAAAAAAAGTGTATAAACATTCAATGTAGATTATAAATTATAATAAAAGTCTCGATATCACATTGTTGAATAAATAAAAACAAAAGCACTTAACTATTTAAAATTTTAATAAACTGTTCATATTTTTGTTTACTAAAAAATTTCAAATGAAGTTAAAATTTAATGTTATATTTTAAGTAATTTCATACTTCAGTGTAACATATGGAAAAAAAATTTTTAATGTTACTTTATTTTATTAAAAAGACATGCTTTCATTTTTAAAAATATTTTAAAGAATAGAATTTTGTTAATTAAAAATAAATGAATAATATTTTATTTGTCATAATCAATATGTTATACAAATTGTTTGCGGCCAATTCGTGACAAAAAAATATAAAAGGGAATACAATATAAAAGGTTAAAATAAATGTTCTTTATGTAAATTGAAACATAAATTAACAAAAAAAATATATTTTCTTATATTCACAAAAACCGCAGTTACAGGATAAATAAATTCTTTTTTAGTAGTTTTCCTAAAAATAAATAAGATTAAAAATGTATTGTTAAATTTTTGAATAGTAAAAAATTAAAAAAGCTTGCAACTAGCAAGATAGAAAAACAAAAAAGCATTAAAATGGTTAAAAGTTAGTGAAAATTAGTAAACACCCAAGTTATATATTTTACCATGTTAAATTACTTTTCTAATAATAACGTGGATAAATCATTATTTGATAAGGGAAGAAGAATGCAATAATAATAAATAATAGTAAATAATCTGGTATTGCTTCTTTGTATTATGATTTAGCTGATTCACGCTGAAAGTTTTGAAAAATATATTAATTTTTTTGGGAAGAAGTTAATATCTTGATATAACATTAATTATGTTTACTTGTATTTCTAAATTTGTTAGTATATGTGTCTAAACTTACGTTAAGATAAGATGAAACTGTACTGCTTAAGGATGAGAGTTTTCCAGCAACTTTTGAAACTCCTTGACGAACACTATCTTTAATGTCAGACATTTCAGGTACATGTGAATTGTATGAGTAACTATTTGAGTAAGCCTGACCATTACCAAAAAGATCTGCACTTCCAAGACTTGTAGCACCATCAAAACGAGCTAAATTAGCACGAGTTTCAGTATCCATTTCATTTTTACCGAAAAAGGCATCTGAGGAAATTGATTTTGCATTGCCGAATTTTTTTAATGCTTCATCTGAAGCAGGTGCTGATGAATAATTTACTGTGGGACGTGAATAAGCGGTTTTTTCTGTTTTCTTTGGTTCTTTCCATGTGTCGAAAAAGTCATCATCTTCGCCGCTTTTTTTGTTGTCATCATTTTTTTCAGTATCATCTAACATATCCCATGAATCAAGGTAGCTAGATTTTTGTGATGGTTTTGATTTTACTCCAACTTGTTTAATTGCATGAATTCCTGATGAAACGCTATGAGAAATTCCAACATTTTGAATACCTCCCATTCCTAATCTTTCAACAACTTCTGCTTTTTTAGGATCAGCAGCTGCACTCTTAATGCGTTTTTCATTGGCTTTCTTAACATCATCAAGATTTTGCATCATAAGACGACTTGATAATTTACCTGTTTCCTCATCAATTTCAGGTTCACAAATAAATTTAGAAGCAGCTTCACGTTCTTTTTCAGCTTGAATAGCTTTTTGTTCAATTTCACTAAAGTTTGTTGAAACTTTAGTTGCTCCTAACCCTTTTTTATTTCCTAGTATAATTTTTTTAGCTGGTTTTTTATTTATCAAAGAAGACTTTATTGGTTGAGATTCAACTGCAGAAGTCTCATCTACTAATTCGTTCTTTTCCTGTTTCTTTGGTTCAACAATTAACTTTTTTACTGCTGGAGCAGGTACATTAATTGGATTAAATTTTTGTGTGAAAAAATCTTCTTCTTCCTCTTTTTCATCAGTAACAACAACACTGTCGTTGTTATCAATAAAAAGTTTCCCTTTACATGTTTCATGAGCAAGTTGGGCCATTTTTGCAACCTTTTCACGATACATTGTAGCAGCACGACTTTTATATTTTTGTTGACTATCAGTTGTTTCGCATCCGTGTTCTTTGAAAAATTTAGATGCATTGACATTACCACTAACTTGCATTGCTCGTAGTTGTTGCCATGTCCAATTTGTATCCAAATTTGTTGAACGTACGAAAGTTATATGTACGCCCAGGTTTCTATGAACAGCAGAACAATCGATGCATATGAATACTCCGTAGGTTACAGTTGCCCATGTTGGATTACGTGCATTACAGTCAAAGCAAATTTTATTACTTGGTTGTGCTTTAAGTTTTGAAAGAACTTGTTGGATTTCTTCAGAAGATGGTGTCTCGGTGTTCATGCCTAAAAATATTAGATAAAAAAAAAAAGGTGATTTATTTTAATAAATGATACAAAATATTAATAATTGTGAATGATAATAATTAAAATGATAAGAACACGTTGTATTGAATATATATTTTATTAATGTACTAACAATACATTTAAATATATATAACTATTTCACAAATCAGAGTTTTTATAAATAGAATACACAATACTAATTAATGAGTATTAAAACTGACCTGACTGTTAAATAGATATTTCTCTGATTGTTCTTCTCTCTACACGTGTAACAGAATTGGTGCATTGTTCCAGGAGTCTGAATATTTTCGCTTTAAGAAAAAAGAGTAGTCGAATGAATTTTATTCATTATTTATGTAGCTGTTTACAATCCCACGTCATCAAACTCTGGTGTACTTTTTGTTAAAATTTAAAAGATCATAATAGATACCATATACATATTTTAAGTTTTATATTTTATGAAATAATATAATTATATATTTTTTGTCAAAACAAAATGAAATAACAGATTTAAAAGTTCAAATTTAAATAAGGATATTTTCTGAAAAACATTTTTTATTTTAATACCATTGTATCTTTAATTTTTATTTTATTACATATTTTTACAAATCTATTTATTTTATAATAAAGAATATTTTACATTTTTATATTGTACTTAATAAATTTATTTGATATAAATCTAAATTCCCCTAGTTTCATTAAATGATTCTTGATTTAATCTTATTTACATAATTATTAGAAATTATTTAACATGAATAAACGAGTTTAACTCCTATTAATATTTAAATATATGTAATTCTTATATAATTTTATAGGTGTGTCTTGATGCTGAAGCTGGATCTCCAAATAAAGCTTTACAAACAGTGGTGTGGAAATAGGTTTGGTAGATATTTAAATCCTGCAAGCATCACGACTATTTCTCTAATGGCTAGTGGTATTTTTACTATAATTTTATTAATATTATGGATCAAATCTTTTATAGCAAATGCGTTTTTTGATTATGGTTTGTAATTCATATATTAAAATCTTTTCAAAGTTCTTACATTTTTAGAGAGTAGATATGGTATAGTAATTGATGCGGGATCTACGGGTTCCCGATTATTTTTGTATCAAATAAAACCTTCCTTAGATAATACGTTAGAAAATATTATACCAGTTTTAGATGAATTTAATAGTCCTGTCGTCAAAAAAGTTTCTCCCGGTTTAAGTACATTTGCCGATAAACCTAATGAAGCTGCTTCATATATCAAACCATTACTAGATTTTGCACAGAAATATATTCCAGATATTGTATCATCAAAGGTTCCAGTTTATATTTTTGCAACAGCAGGTATGAGGTTAATACCATTAGAGAAACAAAATAAAATATTAGATAATCTCAAAATACATTTACCTTTATATTCAAAACTAAAAATTCTCTCAGAAAATATAAAAGTTATAGAAGGGAAATGGGAAGGAATATACAGTTGGTTAGCTGTAAATTATATTCTTGGAAAATTTCATTCTATTGATCTACCAACTGTTGGTATGATTGATATGGGTGGTGCTTCATGTCAAATTGCATATGAATTACCAAGTGAGGTGAGCGATTTTCATTCTGAGAATACAGAAATTATTTCTTTGAATAGTAATCAAAAATACAAAATTTTTGTTACCACATTTCTTGGATATGGTGTAAATGAAGGTCAAAAAAAATATGAAAATTTTATTGTTAAAAATAATGTAGATACAGAAAAAATTAATATATCGCAACAAACAATTAATGATGATTGTTTACCACAAAAAATGTCAAAAGTTTCAACATGGAATAAAAGTATAATTCGTGTCGGTACTGGTAATTGGGAAAAATGTTTTGAGAATGTTGGAAAAGTTATAACCGAAAACGAATTTAACACATGTTCAGAAAAAAATCAATGTTATTTTAATTATATTCAAGCTCCCCGTGTTAATATTTCAAAAATAGAATTTTATGGTTTTAGTGAATTTTGGTATTCATTTAATGACATCTATAATTTAGGTGGTATTTATAAATATAATAGCTTATTAACAGCATCTAAAGAATATTGTAGTCAGTTATGGCCAAGTATATTACAAAAGAAAAGAGTTCATTGGTATCAAAATGCTGATGTTGATCGTTTACAAAATAATTGCTTTAAAACTGCTTGGTCCATGGCTGCTTTACATAAAGGTTTTGGATTTGCTACAAAAGATATTCTTTTCCGTAGTACTTTAAAAATAGATAATCAAGAAGTACAATGGGCATTAGGTGCAATGATTTATCATATGAATGATGGTATTCATTCAAAAGATAATGAAGGATCTACATTAAAGAATGAAACTAATTATGGAGACTTTTCAAGTTACATTCTTTTTTTTATAATAACAATAATATGTTTTATTGTTATAGGACTAATTTTTATCAAAATGAGACCAAAACAAGATATACTTCCAACGCATATGAAAAAATCTTATTCATTTGGATATCTCAAATTATCTCCTATTGGAAACAATTCATATTCATTATACAAAAATTAAGCCCAAAAATGAATATCACCATGTGTGTGAAAAAAAAAACATATTCGGGTTATTATAAATTATAAATAAAATATATATTCTAACTATTTATTTTATTAAAGTTTTATTATATACAATAAATTTAACATTAATTGTTCTTAATAATAAATTCTCTTGGTGAAATATCTTTATGCCATATGTAAGAAATGATCCTCATTTTTTTATAATAGAAGAGTTATCGTTTAATATTTTTAAAAGTTATATATTTTAAATAAAAATCTCATATTTAAAGAAAAATCTTGTTTAAAAATAATATCACAGTATCATTTTCAAGAAATATGATTTTTAAACATGTGGTTTCTTAATGACAATAAAAATTAAAACTTTTTGGTTTATAAAATTATATACTATGAAAACAAAAACACATGTGCTTCATTAATTTAACATATATCTTTATTGCAAATATAAAAATGTCGTCAAAGATTATTTAATTGCGCAATATATTATCTTACTACAATATATATAAATTATAATCCTTATTCTTATAAATATTTACTCATTATGCATTGTCCAGCCATTTACTCTGAACAATGAATTTTGGCACCAGAAGAAAAAAATTAGTGAGCAAAGATCTCTTTTCTTAAGTTATATACTAATTTTTTTATATTTTTCAGATCTTCTTTTTTCAGTGTATTATTAAAAACAAATTTTTACTTTATTTTTGCCGGTTTACCGAATGTTATGTTATTTTATTTTTGATTCACGTCTCGCCATTATATCATGTCACCAGTGATCTTCTAGATGAAACACTACTATTAAAACTTCTGTTACAGTTTTATGTATCACTTAAAAATCATTGTCAACTAGAAAATGAAGTTATCATAAATGTTCTTAAACTTTTCTTATAAAAACATTTTCTATTTTATTTAAAAATTTTGTTATATAATCTCATATAAAATGTTTATTTAAGACGTGTTAATTTCTATTTTTACAAGAAAATTAAGTTATTTTCATATTTTTATAATTTGAGGCAACAAATTTTAAATAAACATAAAAAGGGTATAAAAATTTTAATGTTTATATTAATTTTTTNTTTTTTACTATTATTTTCTTTACATGGTTGAGTAATTTTCCTAAAATCTGATATTTAAATAGCTTATTAATACCTATTTTTTTTTGTCATTTAATTGTTTATACTTTTATATTGCGCAACAAATACCAGAAATTACGTTGTTTAAAAAGTCTCGTTACTTATCAAATTTTAAGTTTAACTGTCAACCATAATTTTAATTTGTTTAATAGCTTAACAATCAAGTTCAAAATCTTACAATTTTAATCACTTTTCATGATGACTGGCATATAAAGTTTTCCTTCTACATTATTTGCTGTATAATAAAATTATATTATCTTTTTACTATGAAAAATATGATAAAACATTTATGATTAATATTAAATACTGTTGTAAAAATGAATCAGTAGACAGTTACTCATTAATATTTTGTTTCCATCTTTTATTAAATTTTTTTATTTACTCATGAAAAATTATATTACTTTTTAGGAATAATGATTCTTTTTACGATACTTTTAATTCCTTATATTTTGGGCGCCAATGACTTTGAAGAGTATAATAAAAATAATTGGCAGGATAAATCTAAAGATATGGTTCGTTATGACAATTATAGTGTTATTCGTATCAATTGCAATGAAAATACATCTCCAGAAAAGTTAAATAGTTGGTTAGAAAAGTTTGAAGAAAAATATGCAAATCACAATAATGTAAGTTCTTTAATTTGATGTTTATTTACTTCTCTTTATATAGAATAATTTTCAAATGGAAAAACATTCTTTTGACATTTGGGCAACTGCTCATAATCTTAGACGATATGCAGATGTCTTGGTATCTCCCGATATTGTTTATATGTTTAAACAATCTTTGATAAAAGAAGGCTTTAAGGACTATAAAATTTTACACAAAAATGTTCAAAAGTAAGAAGAAACATTATTTGATTAATCTATCATAAATTCTAGACATTTGGAAAGAGAAAAACGTACTTTAAAGAGACATGAAAAAAGATTTGCAAGAAAAAAAAGAAGTATAAATAATTTTAACATACCTTTTAATATATATACATATAATTCTGTAGATAATATTAATTCATATATGTTATCAATGGCTAAAAATAATCCATCACTTGTTCAACTTTTTAATGTTACAAAAACCTATGAAAAACGTGATATGCTAGGATTAAAAATAGGTATTCCAGGATTATATAAACCAGCAATATTTATTGATGCTGGTGTTCATGCAAGAGAATGGATTGCACCAGCTTCAGCTCTCTATGTCATAGATCAGGTACATTATTTTTCTTTGTTTAACATCTTTACATTTTTATCAACTTACAGTTAATAACAAAATACAACAAAAACGATGATATTAGATATATTATAGAAAAATTTGATTGGTACATAGTCCCACTAGCTAATCCGGATGGTTATCAGTATAGTATGGATCAAGATCGTATGTGGAGAAAGACAAGATCAATGAATAAAACAATAAGTAAGTGGTGTATTGGTACTGATGCTAATAGAAATTGGGGATACAAATGGGGAGAAATTGGAGCAAATAGATCTCCATGTTCTAATATATATTCTGGTAGTGAACCTTTTAGTGAAATTGAAACTAGAGCAATAAAAGATTTTATTACATACAATGTAGAAGATCCTCAAATATATATTTCATTACATTCCTATGGACAGGTATTTTTGGCTCCATGGGGTTATACGAATGATTTACCATCAAACCATAATGATCAAAAAATTGCTGCTTTACAAGCACTAGAAGAGATAAAAAATATTGGTGGAGCTGAATATTTATTCGGAACAATAAGTGAAATGATGTATCCAGCATCAGGAACAAGTATTGATTATATGCAAAACTATGGAGTTCCATATATATATGGAATTGAATTAAGACCCGGTGATGACGACATATATGGTTTTAATATTCCTCCAAAATATATAGAACCTACAGGCAAAGAATTATTAGGTGCATGTATAAAATTATGCCGCTATGCTCTCTCAAAATCAGGCTTTAATTAAATATAAATAAATATATGAACAGTATTGAAATTGGAAAAAGTGATCTAATAAATTGAACTCAAATAATTGTTTTATTGCAATACTTTGATTACTTTCAATAATTAATTGTTCGATAATAATAAAATATTTTATAAACTAGTATGAAAGTATTTCTAAAAGTATTTCTAACAAGTGCCCTATAAATTTACAATTACATGTCTTTGTTCATTTTAAATTTTTATTACAGTTACTAAAACAAATTTTTTTTNTTTTTTTTATATGGCTATATGTTCCTGTGTAGAGATACTAAAAATATATATAGTTTTTATTCTTCTTTCCAATATTTAAATTATAGTCATTTTTATTCTTCTATGCCATTATACAATCAATGTATATTTAAAAATACTCTCTATAATGCTTATTATAGCATAACATGATATTTTGTATGTTGTTACCTATAAAGATTGCATATTATTGTTTGTATAATATAAAACCTTTTTTTATTTTTTCCTGTTACCAACATAGCTAACAACAATATATTTTTTCGTGCCATCTAACTTTCATGATACCAAGTTGAACGCAAATGATTAGACGTACAAAGATCACATAATTGTATTTGTTCTTTTCAATGAACGCATTTTTACTATATGTTTGCTTTTGAAGAGGTTTATCACATTGTATCAAACAACTCCCATTCTATTATAAATTGCTTTTAAAAGAAATTTGTTTAATAATTATATTTAATAGAGACTAAAAATAAAAGGATAATATAATTTTATTTGAACATATAAAAATGATGCATTATCGTTAAAGTAAATTTATTAAAAAAAATAATTCTACACTTTATAGTGTCTAAAATCATATAATATAAAGTATCTATTATATTTTTATGTATCTTGTCAACTATATTATAAATTATCATTTCTTAGTTTTTATATATAAAAATATAATTGAATTATATTTTAAAAAATTTTAAATAACGGCAATACAGCTTTTTTTTTAAAATTATAAAACTTGCTTTTATATTGTTATTTATTTTATATTGCTCTTAACTTTTTGTATACAATTTTATGATTGATTTTCTTTACTATCTTTTTTATGATTCAGCTATTTCTTATCTTTTTCCATCCTTTTGACAAGTCTTTTTAATAGAATTTATAATAAACGTTTACAAACATTTCATAAGTTTAGTTTTAGTTACTATATGAAAAGTGCGCAAAAATCTATCACTCAATATATTATAAATTCTATTCAAAGCTTAAATAGTTTTTGAATGTCAATTATCTTTTAAATTTAAAAAAATATTTATTAGATAGTCAAAACAACTTAATCTTGATTAAAATATAAACTTTTAAATTCTCTTTTTTAATCATTTAATTTTAACATATTTTCCCTTTTATTTGTGTCATGAGTAATCAAAATGTATGTTAAAGATGAATTATACAGATATATTATATAAAAATACATTTACTTTGTAGTTTTTAAACCAAGAATATTTAAAAACACATTTACAAGTACTCTTTTTAATTCATATAGATACCCTTCCTTCATTTTATATTTACTAATTTGTTGATTTTTCTCCTAAGTGTTCATTATTCTATTTATTTTCCATTAAATAATATAATCATTTATAATGAAATTTGCAAATTATTACTAAATATTTATATAATAATCGTATGCTTTTTCAATCAAATATAAGAAAATAACTAGCCTTATAATATTTTTTTTTTGATATACCCTTTCAGTATATTTAATTCATTATCATATAACGAATTTCTACAACAAAATTTTAGTCTTATAATATTATTCTAAATATGTTGTTTATAGTAATATGATTTTATTCTTATTGAAAAAACTTATTTTTTAGCTTTATCTATAAAATGTGTATAGTTGACTTTTATTCGATATAAACAACCTTAACTTATTAAATTCTAATTATAACTGCTAATAAAATATATTGTTATAAAATTTTCATTAAACAAACATATATATATTTATTCTCAGACATTTCTTGATTATCAATTTTTTTTGTTAAAAAAAGTAAGTTATCCATATGCATCTGACATTACAAAGTTTTTATTACATCACATTCTTCTTTTTCTTTATTTACCATTACATTTTGACTCTTACTTTGAAAAATAATCAAACAGTACTTTCAAAAAGTGCACAAGAGGAAAGAATCATTGAATAAAATATTCTATTGTATAGAATGACACAAAGAAACGTATTCATTTTTTGCCGCATTTTGTCATATAATAACTTTAAATTTATATATATGTTATAATAGAAGTAAACTATTTTGTAATACATATGTGCCGTTTAAATATCCTTTGTATCATCCATTAATTTAACTTATTATAATAATTATGAAAAGATCATGACATTTCTTAGTTACATTACATTTGTTAAGATTTTAAATTAATGAATATAGTTATAATATATTATACTTTTTAAAAAAGAATCAAAATGTATTGTTGATAAATTTATTTGACGTGTATATTTAGATATCGTCCCTTTTATAATTGACCATTTTATTTCTATATGAAATATCTTTATATAAAAACTTTTTTTGAAAATAAAACTACGTATATGTTAGTATTTTTAACTTGTTCCTTAAAAATATGTGTTAAACAAAATATGTATTAGAATTTTTTTAATGACAATTTAAATATTTATATTTACCCATGATTTTTGTAAAAAAATTTTATAAATTCAAATAAAATCAAATTATTCCTTTGTTTAGTAATTGTTGCTCGTTACATTAATGAGAAAAATTACAACTCATCGTTGTTCAAATATATATCGTACCTTTTTTCAATTGTTTATGTATTTAGTTTTATAACTTCTATAATCAGTTTCATTTTTTTTTACCTTTGTTAAAGTAAAAAAGCAATTAAACAATCCATTTTTCGCCCAATCGCACCATGCTGAAAATTATAAATCTTTCCATAGTCTGGCGCAGATTATTTTTACAACAAAGCACTTTTATAAATAGTACAAGGATACATTGCATTTTATCATTATAATACTGCCCTTTTTATATTTTTTTGCAAGTCATTGTTATGGCATTTGTCACTGGTAATTTTATTGTTCACAGTATAAGGCTGTTCATGTTGCTGAACAACATATGAATGATATTTTTTATATATCATAAAGATTCCTACATAATTTAGAGTATTCATTTTAAATTAACTACTATTAATGTTTTATTTTCTTAAAAATAGATATAATTTTTATTATTTTGTAATTATGCAATCTTTTTATTAATATATAAAAATGATTTATAAAATATAATGTTTTATATTTCTTTATGACTTTTATTTTAATGTTATTAACGCTTCGTTGAATGTTAATATATACAGCTGATCAAACTATTATAAACATAAGATTTTATCAATTATTAAGAACATAACTTCGACATCTATCAAACACTATAAAAACGTGTCAAAATATCAAACATATTTTGTACCGATAGGAAATGACCGTTATATTCATCATACCAATATTTTATCATTTAATGTTATATGCGCTTTATTTACGTATTATATAATAACTTATTTTTCATCTCTTATCCAAAATAACAAGTTGCTGTTATATATATATTTGATAGTTCCAAATAGTATAGTTATTTTACCATATAGTCATAAAAGATAATTTGCCCAATGTACAATATTCAACACCACTTTCCTCCTTTATTCAAAAACTTACGATAATATAAAGATAGTTGTAACTTTGCAGAAAAGTTAATCTTTTGTTCGAGTATCTTTTATACAGTATTTTATTTATACTATAATGTGTAATATAAAAAAATCGTAAAATATATAATAACGTAAAAATTATAGAATATTATTGTTAATAATTTAAAATGACCTTTTTATTATATTTTTAAAAATATGCTTATTTTATCAATATAAATATATTTCGTAAAAATTATTATTAAAGATATTTTGAAAAAAAAAATGAATACTTATTTTAATTTAACACTGAAACAAACAACATAAAATGAAATATATTAATTGTAGAGTGCGCGAGTACAATGTCACAACATATATATCTCTCTTTTAAAAGCACACTCTTAAGGGACCAACTAAAAAGAGAGAGATACAGCGTTTGTGCATCACCATTCTGTATAAATTCTATATATCATAGTAATTCTATAGTTCAATCTATTGCTTTCACTTAATTCTTCGTTTTATTTCCATTATAGATTGTCTTACTTTCGTGTTCTTTATCACAAAAAAGTAAACCTTCACCATATATTTCGAGGTCGTTTATATATTTTGTCACTTTTGTAGTCAATGTAACATTCACAATATATGTGCGTGATTCAGATTATTATTTAAATACTTGCCATATCTCATAATAATGAAGGACAGATTGATCAATTGTTTTCATTTAAATTTATAGAAACATCAATATTTCTCCCCAATATTTTATCGTTTTCTTTACAGCTTTAATATTGGCATATTTATCTTTAATAATCAGATGTTTTTAAAAAAGTATTTAAAGTTTTATATTAACAAAAAAGTTAAATTTTATCTTATATTATTTTTCTTCATATCAATATATATACGGCGCTTATATTTTTCTTTACATACATTTTTATTTAATGCATATAGAAAAAGAGATTGGGCAAAAGGCACTTTCACCTAAATTTCACTCCCAGGTTTATTCTACTAGTCGACCGTATGGACAGCTATAACTAGCAGTCGGTCACAAAAATACAACAATGTATGTAAAACAAATATAAAGTTGTGAGTAGGAAGGCGGAAACGCGTGTAGTATTTTACTCGGCGTCTCGACTCTCATATTGATTTAAAAAAATAAACTGGAAATACCCATTACGATGAGAGAAAATTGGTGCCTGGTACGGGAGATCGCGGAATGAGCTACAAACAGGGTAACAGCAGACCTGCGTTTTATGTCTATGAGCTGTGCTTTCTGTAACAAAACCTCAAAAATCGAAAAACTCGTCCTTTTTTAACAGCCGCTTTATCTTTTATTTATGCGAATATTTTCTTGATTTCTATTGTAAACTATTTATAATATTAAAACATAATTTTTAATAATTTATAAGCTAAATGACTTTTTTTTTATTTAGACAATTGTTGATATTAAAACATATTAATAGCATATTAATACAACAAATACAAACAGTGTATTAATTATTTATTAATTAAAAAACTAACTCAACTTATTTTTATTATTTCTATGATTCTGCATGGCAAAAAGCCAAAGACTACCAATTAGAGGTTGGTTTATATATTTTATGTAACAAATTGATAAATATTTTCATACATTTTTAGAAGAGACAGGATTTGGTGATCCTTTAGGAGACTACTCTGACGGTTTTAACATTCTTCAATTTATTAATGATAACGAGTATGTTTGTAATTACCTAACTTTTTATATAAATATTTTTTAGACCTCAAGTAGATAGTTCTCTTGAACAAAATCGATTTCCTTCTCAGCCTCATGTTTATCATCAAAATAATATAATGAATTGTAATCAAAATAATTACATTGCTAATAATATTCAAAGACGTAATGTTGTTGCCACTAACAATCCTGAGTCAAATGGACTCAACTCGCAAGTAATGTATAATGGAAACACACGTCTTCCAGATTCTCCACCAATAACCGATATATCTGGTGGTAACTCTTCAGGATCTCCTTCATCAACATCTGATTCACCATATTCTCCGGATCATTATCAAAATTATGGAATAGTTCAAGGAACTCCCGTAAATAATAGAAATCCTATGATAGTTGAAATGGCTGATGGTATGCCGCAAATGAATATACCTCGAGAGTTAGTAAACCATCAAGGTCATATAATAAATAGAATACCTCAGCAACGTGTCAATACAGGGCAAAATGAATATTTAAATAATTATGTCATACCACAAAATGTAAACATTGGACAAATTCAACAATTAAGTTCAATGAACGTTAATGGCAATCGACAAAATTGTCCTGTAAATTATATGATGCCTCAACAAGGTTATATTGTTAATGATATTTATGGGAGTAATAATCAATTATCTAATGCAGAAACACAATCAATAAGATCAGTACAACAACAACAAAGATCTGAAGGACCTGCCAATAAGAGAAAAAGAACTGAACCTCATCATCAATCAACTTCGAATATAAAACAAGAAGCTATTAATAGTAACAAAGGTTTTGTAATGCAACATGCAAATATTTCTAATAATTCATCACCCAGAACACCTATTCATAATGTGCCTCAACCAATACCAACACCTGGACCTCAATTATCAGATGATGGAGATGAAAATACAACACAACGAGCAATAAGATTTCTTAAATTTCAAGAAGAATTTTGGCATCCATTATATGATGAAAATCATCAAAGATTATGTCTTTTAGAAGTTCATGTCGTTGCTGATAAAGGCTTCAACTACAGTCAAATGGATGGTTGTTTTGTTAATCAAAAGAAAAATCATTTTCAAATAACTGTTCAAATTGAAGCACTTGATGCTAATCCTCCTGCTTTTGTTAAAGTTAGTAATGAAATGCGTCGTATAAAAGATTTCAAGCTAGCTTTTTGTGGTGTTAAATTTGAAATGCCAACATCTGAAATACAGATAAAGCAATCACAAACAGATAGAAAGCCTCTTGTCCATGAACCTGTATTATTAGAAATACACGAGCGCCGTATGACAAAAGCAACTGTTCCACGTCTTCATTTTTCAGAAACAACAATGAATAATCATAGGAAAAATTATAGACCTAATCCGGAGCAAAGATATTTTCTTTTAGTTGTTAAATTATTGGTTGTTACAGAAGACGGTCAAATGGTTCTTGTACAGGCATATCAGTCTGAAAAAGTAATTGTTCGTGCCTCTAATCCAGGTCAATTTGAACCTCCAGATACGGATGTTACGTGGCAGAGGAACAATAATACACTTCATTTTAATGGTAATGTCGCAATTGGTACTGAAAAAGCTGTTGCCCCTCTTACTGTAAATGGAAATATATTTGTTTCCGGAATGATTAATAGACCATCAGACAGAAGAGTTAAGGAAGACATTACCGAAATCGATACAAAAGAATCACTTAACAGATTAAATAACTTGCGCATTGTTCAATATAAATATAAGGATGAAATTGCTGATGAATGGGGAATAAAAGAAGGAGATAGACATAGGGTTGGTGTCATTGCCCAAGAATTAGCTGAAGTTCTACCATTAGCAGTAAAAGATAATGGACAATATTTAACAGTTGATGATTCACAATTATTTTATGATACTGTAGCTGCTGCAAAAGAACTTTGCAAATTGACAGATAACCTTGAATGTAAAATTAATAAAGTTGAAAAATTTTCTCAGCATCTGAAAAAAGAAGTTAAGAAAAGAGATCGTTATGCTTCTATATCTTCAGGTATTAGTGAAATATCTTCTTTATGTAATAATGGTGAAAAGAGTCTTGCTGTTTCACAATATTCTATTAATACAATTGGAACAATACAAAATTCTGAAGATGATTTTCAAAAAGATCTACCTAAAAAAAGACGCCAGAAACGTGTATGTAGTAGTCGTTGTCGTAGACAACCACTTGAAACAACAACACTTGTTTCAAGAATTGCTCATATATCAATATCTATTCTAGTTTTATTAATGTCATGTTGCTTAATTGCTATGTCTGTTCTTTATGTTATGGATTGGTATAAACGATCAAGTTCACAATATTATAGAAGACAAAATTTTAATGGAACTGGATATTATTCTAAAAATAATGATATTGGCCATTTATATGAAAATGTCACAATTCATAGATTGATGCCATTACCAACACATCAACCAAATGCTCCATTATTATTTGGTGAATGTAATTCTGAATTTTGTGAAGAGTATTGTATTTTAAATAAAGGAAAATATGATACTGTAGATCAAGAAACAGAAGAACTTGATGGAGTAGTTTCATTACCAGATGATAGTGATGTTGATGATTATCATTTTAGTTTATCTAAATTATCAACAGGTTCTGGAACAAGTACACCTTTATATTCAGGAGTTGATATTTTCTTACCTACATTGAATGTTTCTATTGATAGTGATTATTGTCATGAAAATTCATGTAATTTTAGCACTGGACAATACGATCTCTATATTCCAGTATCAACATACATGCCAGCAATTAATATAGAAGTTCTTTTCCGTTACAATAATAGTGTCTTTGTTGACAATTGTGGTCCCGTTAAATTTTTTGATCATAAATTATGTCCAAGTGGAGCTGTTGGAAAAATCAACGATGATTTTGATAGCGTTACACCATATTCTGATGAATTTACTGATAATTATTATGTTCTTCCTATTGGTCAATATGTTCAATCAGCATACCGTTTCCGTGTAGGATTTACAAGTAATGCTTGTAAAATTGCTGATGATCAACGTGGTCATTCATATGATGAATATACATTAGTATTTTATAGACACTGGCCATCCACACAACAAAAAATTACGGGACTTGATAAGAACTAAAATAATTAGTCATATTCAAGAAACATATAACCAGGTACTGATGGTGTCGCTGCACATAAAACTCTAAATTATCAACATCCTGCAAACATAAATTTATTATTTTATAAGAGGACCATTTATTTAGAATTATGTACATATATATCTGGTCAATGCATATTTGTAAAATTATTTACCATTTTTTCAAAAGATCTTTTAAGGTTGTTAAGAATGAATTTTTTAATGTATTTTAAATTTGATATCAAAATATTCAAAATCACATTACGCTATTTAATTATCATTTTTAGCACTTTAATTATTTAAAAAAAAATCATTTGTTTTAATTATTATTGTAATTAATATATTGTTATTAAACGTTCAATTAATTTAATTTTTCTCTCCTACTGATGACACTCTGTTGTTGTAATATCTTACTCCTTCAATATTATATTATTTTTATCTTTATTATTATTTTATAAATCAAATAAAATTATCTTTTATATAATGTAAAACAAATTTTATTTTATTGTGACAACTTAAAAAATGCAAGTAATATATATTGTAAAAGTATAACTTAAAAAATGACAAATTAAGATTCATTAACATTGTTAAAATATCATTAATGTATGCCAATAACAATTAAAGTTCAGTTTTTTCTTCAGATTTCTTTGATTTCTTCTCTTTCTTTGTTTCCTTATTTTTCTTCTCTTCCTTTGTTTCTTTATTTTTCTTCTCATCCTTCTTTTCTTCTTTTTTCTTTTCATCCTTCTTTGGCTTCTCATTTTTATCTTTTTTCTTTTCATCCTTCTTTACCTCTTCTTTTACATCTTCTTCCTTAGTTTTTTTAACTTCTTCATTCTTTTTTGGTGCTTTTTTTGGTTTGCCAGATTTTTCAAGTTCAGGAACAGAAATTCCATAATATTTAAGAACTTGCTTCATTGTAGCAACCATATCTCCGGGAGCTGAATAATAATATTTGTAATTTTTTTGTTCGCCTCTTTTGTTTGTAAATTCTGAAAGAAGATCACCATTTTTATCTAAGAATATTAAACGTGGAATATATTTTCCATCTGGTCTATATTCATCTTCGTATGGTTCTTCATCATCCTCAGTATTGACCATAATAAAGTATTTTGATAAAATTTTAAAAGCTTTACGAGCATTAGATGATTCAAGTGTTTTTTTAAGAGATTTGCATGCATGACACCATGTCTTATGAATTAAAAGAAAAATTGGTTTTTCTTGTTGTTCAGCAAGTTCAATTGCACTGTCCCACGATACCCAATCTATATCTTCTCCAAATCCTAAAAAATGTATATAAAAATTCTAAAAAGAAAACTAAAATTACCATGAGAGTATGGATTTTTGTACATAGATGTAATATCTGACTCAACAAGTAAATAGCTGGAGCATAGTAACAAAAGAGATAAATACAACATTTTTGTAAATCTAAAATGAATTAAATAATTTATTAATTATAAATGCTCTTATATGCAATGATTTAATCGTTCTCAAGAGGCAGGCTTAATAGGTAAAGCGTTTATTATAGTATGGATGATCGTATCAAGGAAAAGTATTCATTACATAATGAACAATATATCGTGAAAAACAATCTACGAAATAGTAATTAATGATTTATATAAATTCAAATCTTACACGTGGAAGTGTAAGAAATAGGCAGTCATGAAAATATATTTAATTGTTTCATCAATATAAAATTACATCAGAAAATATATATGGTATTCGTTAATTTTTGCAATGATTGTAATATACATACTCTTGTTTTTTTGTCATTAAATAAAGACAAAACTATCTTTTAACAGGTTCCAACAAAATGATCATTTCTAAGATTTCCTTTTTCTTTATACGGCAATGCATATAAATAGTATTAGTATTCCGAAACATTCATTTATCATATATTACAAGGCTGAATATATAAGGTAAAAGATATAGAATAAATAAAAAGTCCTTGACCTATTGAATTTGCTTTTGAAATAAAATAAAAAATATTGAAGATAGTTATTATAATAGAGATTAAAAGTTATCAAATTTAAATGCATTTTTTTAAATTATCGACAATGAAATTATTATATTTAATGACATATTCATTTTTTATATAATTTTAATAATATTTTGACAAAAATGATTGTAAATTTTTTTTTATTAAGAAATGTTTATAACTTAAAAATAAATAAGGTTTAAGAAATTGTAATAATATACAAAAGTTGAATTGTTGTAAAAATTATTATTTTTGTTTTCTTCTTCAATGATAAAGAATTGATCAAAAATTGATTTTGAAATTATTAATTCTTCACTTTGTTAGGAAGAATCGTTTACAAACTTCATAAATGAAACAAAAAAAATAAAAACAAGGCATCAGCGTCACAAAAAGAATCTAAAAAAAAAGACTTATTATGTTAAATTATTATCTTACATCAAATGAAAAATCTGACGTCACTGTTTTTGTATTTGAAGGAGCATGAGAAGATATTTTTGATCGTTTGTTTGATTTTTTCACTTTTAATTTTCTCTTTTTATTACGTTTTTGCCTCTTTTTTATTAATTTTCTTGATATACCTAAATAGCTGCGTTCAGAGATACTACTAAATCTATAAATTAATTTCTTTTTTTTCGGTTCTCGTGTATAATTGTAATATATATACGGTGATAAAGAACTTGATGATCCATCAGAAAATTCACTTGTTTCATTAATTATTTTTTGATGATATTCTTTATTTTTATTTCCATATTGTTGTGATTCCACATTCTTATGATTTTGAAAAATACATGGAATTATACTATTTACAGATTCACTTTGAGACTCTTGATCTTCATAATTCATAGAATTTTTATTATTACAAAAATGATTCTTATGTTCATTTTTATAATTTAATATATTATGTGTAGTTATATCTAAAATTTTTTGATCGGTCAGTCGTTTAAAATTTCCAAGATTTTCAGTAACATTGGTTACGTTATTATTTATTTCTTTGATAGATAATTTATTTAATTTAACTAAAACTTCATTGTTGTCAATTATTTTCTGGTGATTATTTAATTTATCATTGATAACATTAATACTATGATCAAGTTTGTTGATTTTTTCATCTAATTCCTGCAACTTTTTATCCATTTTTTCCTCAAACTCTTTGTGTCTTTTAAGTGAATTAATATAAGTAATATCAATGTCATTATTTTCATTATCTTTAACATTTTTTTGTAAAGGATCAATAGGATATTTATTTGAATATGTCGCTACTTTATGTTCCAGTTTTTGTATTCTTGGTAATAAACTTTCTTCATTTATAGATGCACTCCAAGAAGCTTCGGCTGCTTTAGTTGTTGCTAATAAAGCTTCTTCTAATGCTTCCAATTTTTGTGTTAATATATTTTCTCTAAAAACAACTTCTTTAACAAATTGTTGTAATTCAAATATTTGTTGAGATTCTCTGTTATTGGACGATAATTTACTAATTTTATTTTCATTGTTTTTTAACGGTTTATGTTCAGTAACATCTATTTCTACACCATATTTATTTGCAAACTTAACATAAGCTATAATACATTGACTTACAACTTTATTGTTAAAATCAACAATTTCAACTCCAAATTGAATAATATCACCAGTATACAATCTTTTCTTAAAACATTTACTATTTGAAGAATGTAATTGGACACCATTTAAATAAGTTCCATTGCTACTATTAGTATCTTGAATATAACATATACCATTTTCATTCCATATACAAGCATGATTTCTTGATAGAACCTAAATAAAAAATTATATAAATTAATAAAATATAAATACTAACTTTACAATGAAAAATAGCGTTGTCTTTCTTCGCAACATGATTCCCAATATTTCTTCCAATAATAATAGCTGAATTATCTTTATAGGGAAGATGTATCTTTCTTTCATCAAAAAAATAAGATTCTACACATGGTGTTAATATTATATAAGTAATATCCTCAATGTTCATAATAAAAATTATGATATTTTGCGACAAAACTTAAAAAACAATTTCTAAATAATTGAAATGAAAATCAAGTTGGTAGAAACTTTGATACTAATATTAAATAGAGAAAATTTTATTGTTTTAATATATCTGGTTGTTAAAACAATTGTAACAAAATTATGAATAATACATAAAAATATACGATAATCTTATTTAACTTTAATTTTGATCTTTGGAACAGGTGAGAAGTAATTCTATTTTTATTTAAAACATTATAAATCAGTGATGTAACTTGTTATTGTAAGAAGCTTATATTTAATTATATAATTTTGTTTAATATTTTTTTCTTTCTTTTAAACAAATTCAAAAAGAAAAAAATTAAGACTCTTGTCAATTCTTTATTAAACTTATACATATTAATGTAATATGTCAAATGATTGTGGTGAACAATTAATTATTCATACAAATTATTATTTTAATTTAAAAAATTTATAATATTAATTGTTTTTGAGTATGCTCCAAAATTAATATCTGACAAAACAGCAAATTATTCTTTTAATATAAAAATAATAAATAAAAAATTGTATTTGAAAAAATTAATCACTATAAAATTGATAAAAATTATTATATTTTTAAAATACTTACAGTAAAATTAACATTTCCTCACTTCCTTCTTGTAATTCTTCTTTTTTTTCCTGTTCATTTAATGGTTCCGTTAATGCTGCGTGTGTAATAGCATTTAAAAAATTTTCTTCATGAGGAAAATTATTATTCAAAATCTTTAAAGCATCTTCAAAATTATCTTTAAATGCTAAAACAAGCTCTTTCAATTTAATTGCCAAATCTCGATTATGTTTTTCATTTAACATTTCAATTTTTATCAATGCTCTTTCACGTAAATCAACAAATTTATTTTTTGCAATTTCTCGACATCTTAAAATTGCACGATATTCATAATTACCATATTCTAAACGTTCTAAATAAAAATGATTTTGAATACTTTCTATTTCCTCATCTTCCATTTCTTTAACTTTTAAACAGTATGAAAGATATTCAAATTTACTATCTAAATATATTTTTAAAGCATCTTTTGTATCAGGAATTGCTTTTTCGCAATAATTTTTTAAATTTTCATTTATTAATTTAATTTTATCGGTTAAACCAAAATTTGACTTTGATAAACATCTATTTCCATCACCAAAGGAATTATATAAAGAATTAGCAACACTATTATTTGACTTTGCCGCTATTTCACATATAGCACCAGCAATATTGTTTTGCGCATGACTAATGTCCGTTATATTTTTAATTATGCTGCTTAAAGTTAAAACCAATTTTTCATAAAAAACAGTATTCCTTTCCATTTTTTTCAAACTTTGTAAAAGCAAGTCGTTACATAAAATAGCTCTAGATAATCCTAAAGCATCTGCAGTTTCAGAATCTAAAAATTCAACAATTCTATGTTTTACTTTTTTAAAAGCTATATCCAATGACTGTTCTTCATTTATAGTTTGTTCTAATGGCAAATATGTAATTTTAACATTATCTAAAAATTAAAAATATTTGTTTTTTAATTAAAAAATGTACCTTTTGAACTTTGAATTAATTCAGCAACTTGGCCTTTAGACTTCCTATCAACCGATATTCCATTTATGGCCAAAATATCATCACCAACTTGTAACTTTTTGTTTTTTGCTGCTGGACTACCCTCAAATATTTGGACAATATAAACAGAAGGGCATATAGGAAATCCACCACCTATAGCTACACCGATATGACCCTTTGAATCTTTTTCAATAATAGCAACATTTGAATTTGTTCTCATTATATAGTTAATATATATATTCTAAACAAAATATTAGCCATGCATAAACAAATGCTTTACCACAGCGAATATGGAGGATACGAATCGATAAGATATTGTGCCAATAAATTTATATTGTAGTCTCATGATATATAAAATTGAGATGTTAAAATAAATTAATTTTCATAAAAAAAACTCTCAAATATTTTATGCTTTTAATTTTATAAATCATATATTACTTGTTAGAGAAGTAATTAAAGATATGGTAACATAAATAAGAGATAGATATATAATACAAATTTTATAATCTTGTTTTAATAAAATAAAACATAATATATTACACTTTTAATATGACTAAGAAAGGTTTGAAAACTATTCTTACTCTTTGTAAACAATTTTTTTCTTAAGTACAATATATCAAAGGCATTTGAAAAAAGAATTATTAATGTTAGTTTAAATTAATATGTGTTGCATTTAAAATGTTCGCATGGATATATGGAGCCATTTTTGCGGTTTTTATACTTTGAATCTACGGCATGATCAAATATGTAATAAGAACATTAAATAATAAATACAACTACACAACTATTATAGAAACTTTTTGTTATTTTTTTAAAATAAAGTATTACAATTTAATAATATTACGAAAATTACTTTATGCCAAATATGAATATTTTGTAACATTTATGTTATCTTTTTGTAAAACATAAAATTTAACTAGTATATGTGTTTTTTTTTCAGATATATAAGCTTAATTTTATCTATTTACTTGCATGATAGAATATTAAAAAATACTCAAATACAAAAATTTATACTCACATAGATTATATATACTCCAATATTATAAGAATAATAGTTAAAATTTATCATGTGAATTTCTTTAGAATATTAAGCTATTAATAATTTAAAAAAGATTTAAGTAATTATATTCTGGTAACATATCTTAAATTGCTTTTATAATTAGTGTTATTATTATTTAAATTATATTCTTGCTTTAACTCAAAAATGGTATCATATTAAAAATTATTAAAAACCAAACTATTGTTAGGAATACCGACACTTTATTTAAAAATACTGTTGGCTCCTGTATGAACAATAATAGTTAAAAGTCGTTTAAATTTAATTAATTGCTACTATAAAAATCACATAAAAGCCAATATTTCGGAACATCAAAAGAATTTGCCCTTAATTGCCTAGCAGCAGAAAAGAATTGTTGCGAATAGTCAGTTCATTGCATATTATAAATCTTTTCATATTTTAAAATTATTTATTTTTATCAAAATAACTACAGGATTGACATTTTAATAAAAAACGTTTTAAATATTATATTCACAAAATTTTGTTTTCCACGTCTCAAAAAAATTTATTATTATTTTTTATTTTATAGTTAAAAAAAAATGTCATTTCCGTAAATCTTTTAAACTTTATATGAACTCTTTATTATGATTGACGTTCAATATTAGTTATCCTTGAAGGAAAAGGATATATTAGTTAAATTTTTTTAAAGTGTAATTACTGTAATTGCGATCAAGCAAAAAGAGAAGAAAGTCTTTATCTTCTAGCATGGAATCATCTATTACTAATTATCTAAAAACTTTCCCATCAATAGAAACCAATTGAGTATGTAAATCTGTAACTAGATCAGCGGCATCTTTTACATTGTATGTGTAACTTCATTTAATTCATACATTTGTCTTTCATTATGCGCAGTCACATCACTTTTTCTCTTCTTTAACTAAAATATAACCATTAGTTGAATTGTTGAGATAAACTTATTAAATAGTTTATACTTATCAATTTTTTTTTTAAATATTGCAAAATTTTTTACTTTTATGATTGTTTACATTCAATTCTATCATTACTACTTTTTTGATAAACATGGGAAAGTAAAGCTGTTGAGAACTTAAGGTATGATAAGAATTGATAACTAATTTCGTTTCACACATTAATTAGCTTTAAAGTCTTTTTATTAAATTTCTTAAACTCATTTTTCTTAGAAAGTACTTTTTGTATATACATATATGTTTTTCAATGTTAATTAGTTCTATTTAAAATAGAGGTATACTTTAACTTTCGATTTTTTTATTAAAAAGTTTCTTCTATTTCCTAAGAAACGATTTCCATATTTTTTCTTTTAAAGTTATTATTATGAGAAATACACCCTTAAAGTTCTATCACCTACATATTGTTAAAAATGTTTTTCACTTATTAACGCAGCTATCATTTTCGCTTCCGTTCTCTTCACATTTCCACAAAAAATTTTTAAACATATTTTTCACTGTTTATAAAGCTTGGAGCTTTCTTACTATATCCTAAAGTACTTTTTGCCATGTTACTAAGGTCGTTCTCTATTAAGTCTACATATTCTACTTGAGAAGAGTTAGTTTCTCATCAGTTAACAAGGCGTACTTTATGATCATCTCCGCCTTGAACATTCTACTATATATTTATTATTTAATTTTATATTGAACTCATTTTTTTTNTTTTTTTTCTAATTAGAATAAATAAAACAAATATTATATTGTTTATACGCGTCTTTTTAGAAAAAATATATTTTTACTTAATATTTTTATAATTATTTAGGCTTTCAAAAATGATGAGCAATAAATTATCTCCTAATATGTTTGATGAGATGCCTATGGACAGAAAAGTAAGTAACAATTAGAAAGTTTAAACATTAATTAATTAATTTTAGGATAAAAAACCTTTAATGGAAAGAAAAAGAAGGGCAAGAATGAATGATAGTTTAAATGAATTAAAAAATTTAATTTTATTCATATCACCACAATTAAAATCTAAACTTGAAAAAGCCGACATATTAGAATTAACTGTTCATTATTTTAGACAATTAGTGTCTCTTCAAATGAACTCATTATCGTCATTAAATGTTCCACCTGGATACATTGAAGATGAGGGAAAATGTTTAAAAAAAGAACAAAAATTAGATTACAATCTTATAGATAATAAGTTACTGCAGACACCAAATGGAGCATCTTTTTTAAGTCCACCTTCCTCTGTTTCTCCAGATTATGATACAAATAATACAAACTTATTTTCATTAAATGGAGATACGCCGAGTTACTATGGAATAAATAGAAAAAGAAAACAAAAGTTTGATGAATATAAAAATGATTACTTACCAAATACGTTACACTCATTGGGGAGTGATTTAAAACATCAAAATTTAACGGTATTACAAACACCTTATTACAAACAAGACCTATCTTTATCAGATATTTCACAATTTCAAAAATTATCTCTACCTTTTAATTTCCCTCAATCAACTGAATCCATAGACAAGATTGAAGAAAAGAATAAAAAATTAGTATGGCGACCATGGCAGAAATAATTCATATATATTAAAACATAATGTTGTATTTTACGCAAATATATGTAATCATCTTTAAAGATATATAATTTTTCTTTTAATTTTGGGTCTCTTAATCTTAATAATGTTGTTTACTTTCTCAGCTTTTTCTGTTATGATTTTGATTAGAAAATGAGAAAACTTCTGCTTTTGTTTTCATGCACTTCGGCATTTAAAGAATATATCAAAGAATTGTCAGTGATACTGTGAAACAGATGTTTACATACATATATATGATTGTGATAAAGTTTTATGAGAAAGTTGAGTAAATTATTAAAAATTCATATTTTATATTTTTTTATAAATATACTTTTAATATTAATTTTTACAAATATATATTTTTTACTATTAGATAAGATACTTGATATTATATTTTTATTTAAGTTATCTACGTCATTAAAATACAAAACATTTTCAATTTCTTAAATATAAATTCACTGTATATTTCTAATTATGCCTGTCAATATGCTATTATATAAAAACGGAAATCTTTCTAAAAGTATAGGTATACAAACTCCATGTTACAATTTGAAATCATATACCTTAAACTTAGCTACTGTCCATTTTAGGTTTAATTGCCCAGTCAACCTTTCATTTTATGAAAAGTCTTTGGAACAATAAATGTGTATATAATATTTTAAAAATCGAGCCTGAAATAGCCATTGGCTATAAAGATTTTGTTTTCCGTATTATTAAACGGAAAATAACGTATTTAATAGCTGAATGGATTGATAAATTTCTTAAAATATTAAAATGTATTTTAAAAGTTTGTATAAATTTTGGTTTTGTTATATAATTTTTATAAAAATGTATTTTAAATTTTATTATTATATTTAGATATTTTTATGACAACATACTGTATTACGCTGCATGGATGGTTGCTTCAATAATTCTATGTTAACTTTTAATTGTTTAAAAATTTTATTAATCAATTTGTTGGTTATTATTAATTTAATAAACTGTCAATGGCTAAGTATAGACTGTAAGTGTTTTTTATAAGTTTATTATTTAAAAATTAATTTAATTTAGCTTTTAAAGCTCGATTTTCTTCACCATGTTTTAATAATACATTTAATTGTGGTGATGGTACTTGTTTATCAATGAAAAAAGTACATGATTCTTATCCTGATTGTAGTGATGGTAGTGATGAATGTAAGTTATACTATTTTTTATATTTTTAATAAGTTTAGTTTGTTTTCCCGGATATGTTAAGTGCGGAAAAATTTGTGTTGAAGCAAAAAATGCTGATAATTGTATTGGTTTTGATAGTAAGTATTATATTAAAAATATTATAAACATTTAAGATTGTTATGAATCGAAGCTCATTCCGAAATTTTGTCCTTATTTAAAGCAAAAATTATGTAATGCTAATGGCACTTTTCATTGTAAAGGGTATGGCGAATGCATTTTTGTCGAGTGGATGTTTGACAAAAAACAAGATTGTTATGATGGAAGTGACTTAGGTATTTTAAACTTGTTATTTAAAATTTTAATTTTTTTAAGATATGGAATACGTATCAATCTTTAAAAAACTTATTAATAATCAGTATCCTGAAGAATTGCTTTATCATTCTAAAAGTATTGAAACAAGTACAACATTTTCGGTTTTAAAGCCAGTTACAACAACCTATATATCCACTTTTCCTACATTATTTCCCAATAATTTTTTAATACCAATTGTTAATGAACCATTTAATGAGCCTAAAATAACAACAAAGATTCTAAATAGAAAACCTTTAGAACCACCAAGTGGGTTAGACTTAATGAGTGAATCAGCAATTATAACGCCTGCATATAATTTTCCAACTTTAATACCATATCAAGTATCAAAAACCAAAGTTGACTTTATTGAAAAAAATAAACCATATTTAAATATACTAAGTACTACTATTAGGCCAACGTTATCAACTATAATTTATCCTTTTTCAACTCCAGTAAATGAAAATATTAATGGTCATTTTCAAACAACTTTAAGTGCTAATTATTTAGTAACACTTGGTAACGGTAAAAAAATTTTAAACAATGGAACATTATATGAAAAGTTGAATTTTAAGAGTGCAATTGAGAAAAATATAGGTCTGGATAATAGTCTAAAAACGTTTAAAGGAAATGAAAGCAAATCATCAGATGCTTTTATTGGAGAAGCAAATAAACAAATAAATAATAACGATAATTATCAGAAACTTGAAACACCATCTGACAAATTTGGAAAGCAAATTGCTACATCTGGTACTTCTACTAATGATATGTTTTATAGGAATCTTTTTGGAGACGAAAAACTAATTACAGATAAAGAAAAGAATATACAAACAACAATTTCATTGAAAGAAATTTTGACAGATGAAAAAATTGACAAGGAAAACATGCTTTCTCCGACAGAGAATAAAATGAGTAAAGTGGAAAATGGAAGTGCATTTATTTCTAATTTTGACAAAGTAAGATAGATATTTTTATAATATATAAAATATTTTCAGATAAATGAAAATAATATTAAAAGCCCTAGTACACAAACAAAATCTCAGGAAAGTATAATTGCAAATATAAATAATAAATCAATTACTAATTATTACTCAACAATCAACACACCATTTAATTATTATACCACACTACCAACTATAAAAGAAACAGAAGAAAAAGTAGTTGGATATAAATTACCTTCATCTATTGAAGCAATACTTAAATATCAAAGTTCATCACAAAAACCCTCAGATAGTTTTGAAAATGTTCGACCTTCGACTACCACTCATTTAGAATTAGATTTACATGAAACAACAACTATTTCTGCAAAGGATAGAACCTCAATAATTGATTTAAAACAACTCTCACAAACAACATCATCTATAAAAAATATAAAAGATAATAAAATTAGTGAAGATAAGCAAATTGTTCCTTTATTGAGTAAACCTAGCTCTGAAGAATTTGGAGATAAAATTAATTATGAAAATCCAAATATTCTTGGTAAAGGATCTAAATTATCTCAAAATTGGAACTTCTTTGGTATACCTGTAAATCATAGTGATAATGATATATACTTTGTTAATAAGTCGCAACTTAAATCAAAATCAACAACAAAAGTTTTAGATAGTTTAAATGCGATTAAAAATATTTTTACTTCAAATGAGAGTACATTACCTTTTGAAACAATTACAACAACAAGTGAGCCAATAAAAGAAAAAATAAATGATACGTTAGATGTTAAAGGAATGATTTTGCCAATAAACAAACCAGTTGGTGATTTTTTGGAAAAACAAAATATTTCCAAAGTAAAAAGTTCTAATAAAACTACATATGACGAAAAAAACCAACTCGTCACAGATACTCAATTATCAACAGAATATAAAATTGAAACCACGACTGAAAAATTTAAAACACTCAATGAAGTTGAAAAATATAATAATTGCGTTGTGAAATCAATGCAGGATATATTTTATCGTCCTAATATTTTAAGCGATACCATGTGCAAATGTCCACCTGGAGAAATATCTGGATTCTTAGGTATCTGCCAATACAAAAATAATTTTGTTGTTCTTAAACTTCATTTAGAAAAATTTTGTGGTCAAGAAATATCTTCTGATATTGAAAAAAGAGTTACACAAGGCATAATTTCATCTTTAATGAATGAAGATGATATAGAAAATGCATGTTTTCGTAAGACAAAAAATTTTACATATGTTGCTGAAGTATTTTGCACAAATTGTTCAACAACATCAATAAATGATTTGTTTCAAAGAGGCAGTTTACAGAAGAAGTACAATACAAATTTCTATTTTTCAGAAGGAGGTCAAGAATTTTGTGATAATTCTGATTTAAACTTTTGTGATAAAAACGCTACATGTATACCTTTGAATGATAAGTACCAGTGTGTATGTAATAATATAAATGATAAAACATCAGAGCTTGTTAAAGTCGAAACTGAATATGGAAGAAATTGTAGTTATAGCAATGTATGTACAATGATTTTTGGAATATGTATTATGTATTGGTTGCTCTTGATACCATTTTTATTGTTTTTCATTCCATGCATTTGTTGTCTGTTGTATCGTTTAATTGTAAATTATGAAATATGTGGATATAAAGGGGAGAAATTTAAAAAGAATTTTGCTTTTAATTTTAAGTCAAAAAGAAGGAAATCAAGAAATGTAATTATTGAAGATATGAAAGGAGCCCAGAAATGGCATCCTGAAGATACAAGACCAAGTAGTGTACATTCAACAAATGAATTTCAGTCAACTTCTAGACGGAAAAGTTCTATTACCTTGATTGACGATGAATTTTTATCAAGAAAATCTCTCAAAAGTCGTACTAGTTCTATTCATTCAGCTGAAGACTATATGATTGTTGATGATGAAACAATGGATCAGCAAGATCAAATTCCAGGTATTATGGAAACAAAAGCGGAAATTCATGATGCTCCAACGTCTTCACAATCTGGTGATGCTTTAATTCAAGACGATTCGAACAATACTAATAATAAATCTGCAATTGAAAGACAAAAAAGTACTCCACTTTTTAAAAATATTATCCAGTCAAAACCAAGTTTCCATAGTTTATCAGAGTTTAAAGAAGGTGAATTGGCAAAATCTTTAAGAACTGAAATATTTAAAAGTAGATTAGTTCAAACCTTTACAAGAAAAGGTCCACCATCAGTAGATACAAATAAAAGTCATGTTGATAATATAAACCTTCTTGATTCTTCACTTGAAAATGTTTCTTCAACTGTAACTGAAGAAAAAACACCAGAAAAAGTTATAGAAACAATTCCGACACAAAAAAGTACTGAACAAAGTCCAAAAAAAGGAACACAAAAAACAAAAGAGTTTGAAAGTATTTCAGCAAGGCATTCCTTAAATTCATTGCTAAGCAATCAACCAATAATTGAAGAAGAAGAAGAGGAACTACCATCTCGTGCTCCTCAAACTTTTTTAGACAAGTTGGGAGGTGTAAGACATATTTCTGATGAAGCAATGACAAGTGAAGCAACAAATAATTCTGTTAAATCACTTCCTTATGTTAATAATGATCAAAAAAATAATGAAATTAATAGACAGTCAATCTCAGCAACTGGCGCAAGAGCTAAATTTTTAAACAACAAAAGAAATGTTTCAACAACGTCTTTATTAAATACAAATGTAGAACAATCATCATCAGAAACAAATCTAATACCTGTAGCTTCTACATCAAAGGATATGACATCAACAGATGAAACAAAGGAAAGTAATGGAGATGAGACTCTATGGGAACATTATAAGCATCATCCAGATACAACAGAGTTTAGTCAAACAGATAGCATGGAAGAACTTGAAAATATGTTTCTTGCAAGAATAGAACAAATAAGCGAAGATACTTCATCACCTTCTAATTATGTTTGTATAGAAAAGACAACTGAAAAAGAAGAGCCGGATACATCTTTGTCAAAGCAAACATTACAACATAAAGATTTGTCAAAAGAAGATAGTTATTTTTCTATTAAAGTAGAACAAACTAAAGAAGAAGCAGAAGCTAATCGTGTTGATAATCTTCTAGAAGACATTACAACAGTATCTGATTATGATTACAAAAAAGATGATTCATTTATAAATATAAAAAAAAGAATAACGTCTGGTGAAAACCGACAAAATCATGAAGCCAAACCACCGGAAAAAAGTTTTACTGAGAAAAAACTTGAAAAAAATAATGACAAAACTATACAAAAATTAAATTTAAAAACAAAAAATGATGATGATATTAGAAAGAAAAAGAAAGAAAAAGATTCATTAACTCCTGAAAGATCGTTAAGTAATTTATCACGAAAAAGTTTACAACAATCACGTACCTCTTCTCCTTCTATTGATAGAAAATCTATGTCTCCACAAATAACTAGAACAAAAAAGGTATTTCAACATAAAAATGATAAAGAAGGTTCTTCAGCAAAACATGATCAGGAATTAGGAAAAGATAAAAAAATTACATTAAAACCTCCAATACCAAGATTTAATCTTTCTCCAGTTAAAAAAGCAAATTCTGAAAAAAAATCTTTATCAAAACCAATAGAAGATAAGAAAAAAATATCAACTACTCCAGGAGATAAATCTCCTATAAGACGCATTATTGCCGTAAAGTCCCCGACAAAATTTAAAAATGAAGGTGAACAAAGTAGAACATCTTCTTCAGCAAAGAGTAATGTTCATTTACCAGTGATCAATGAAAATCTTGCAGAAAAAGTTGAAACAACAAAATCGAACAAACATTCTAAAAACATAAAACTTCCTTTTATTGCTAGTGATTCACATTTAATTTCTAAAATAACACAGTTGAAACCTGAAAAATTATCAACTAAAGTTGATCAAAAACCTACTTCTGTAAGGAAAAAAGATAAGAATGATAACACTGATATTGTGAGTCGTAAATTATCAAAAGAAATAATTACTGAAGTAACAAAAAAACTTGCTCAAACAACACAAAAAGTGTATAAAGATTTACATGATATAAAAAATATTCAGCCTACAAAAGTAAAAGAAATAAGTGATAAAAAAAAGAAGAATGTTTCAGATGTTGTTGTTACTGTTCATCGTTATAACAAAAATGATGATAAAAATTTATGTGGATATTGTCAACATGACACATTAAAAACAAAACATGGAATGGGTAAAGAGGATGATGCAAAAAAATCAATGTCAATAAAGCATGAAAAGGAAAAAAATAATTTGAAACTAGAACTTCCTTCAAAAACAAGAGAATTATCATCAATATCGGAAAAGTCAGATGAAAATACAAATGGAATAGGAGAAACTAAATTTGAAAGTCTTAAAAAAGATATGGACTATGATGAATATTATCCAGAAGAGCTTGTAATAACAAGTCAAAGAAGTACTTTTGAATTATCAAGAGAAAACAGTCAAATACCTATTCATTTTGATGGAAGGTGCACTGGACTTCCAAGTGCTAGAGAGAGCAAAAAAATTCTTGAAACTGAAGGTGATTATTATGCGGGAGACGTGGATTTAGATTTACCTGGTCCATTCATTTTGCCATTAACCAAAGATGATATGAGAAAATGTGTTTTTAACGAAAAGGATATAAGGAAATTAAAAACTAATTTACCATTTTATGATTGGGACCGTCATAGTGAAATTTTAAAACATGAGAATTATTATAAAGAAAAGCTTAGTCATTCAATGTCAGAATCAAATTTAGGAAGAAAATATACATCTCCATCAAGTTTAACAAAACATAAAATTGGTAAATCAACAGATAAAAGTGAAAAAATGCATTTTAGAAGTCAAAGTCAATCGCCTCATATTTACAGTAAGATATCGTTTGATACAAAAAATGTTTTCAAGCAAACATCTGATAATAAAAATGTTTCATATCCAGTATACAGACAAAAATCTAATCTATCTATAGGAAGTTCAGAAGATCGATGGAATTTATCTATTGTTCATGAGGGTGACATTGATAAAATTCCCCTACCACCATTGTCACATTCACACCAATCATCATCGAGACAACAATGAAAATTTATCAGATACGAATTTTTATCTGTGCCTTTTCAAATATTAATCACAAAAATAATTTCTTTCAACAAAAAAAAAAGATTTTAAATTTTATAATCTTTAAATTTTTGTCTAATAATTATAACATTCAATATTTTAAGCCAAACTAAGTTCTTTCACATATTTGCTTATCTAAACTTTTATTTTAATAATTGTTTCTAATATTTTTTAATTAAGTTTCTATGTTATTTTAATTCATCTCTATATAAACTTTTGTTAAAACTTAATAATAAAGAAATTAAATTTTTATAAAAATCTTTTGTGTATAATATTATTTAACAAAAAGAGAAATTTTATTTGCCATGATATTGAGAGTCATGCATAGATAGTCATAACCTTCCAAGAAGAGTCATTGAAAATTATTTGTGTTTGAAAAATCATTGATGATTTATTGTAAAATTTTTAGATATTTTCAATAAAACATAATATAATTTAATTCTCGTTATTGCATTTTGAAGTTTAAAAGATATATTTTATATTGATAACAGGTTTTAAAATAGGACTATAGATCTATTTATTAGTATAATATTATTCTATGTGCATCTAATAAGAATACTTGTTATATTATTTTAATATCCAAAAATATATTGGTTAAATATGTCAATAAAATAAAGAGAAAACACACGACTTTTTTGATTTTCAAATTTATAAATTTAAAAGGTAAAATGATGTCATTGGCTAAATTAATAAGAATTTTTATATATAATAACATTTTGATTAAGGAATTACGCACTTTGAATCTAATTTATAAACTAATTAAAATTGATGATTTTGTTTTATAAAAATATACAATTATAAGATACATTATAATATAATGCGGAACATTGTCAAAGACAATAATAACAATATTATTTTTATCAATCTTTGTTTTCGCGATTTGCGGAATAGGTTGACATTCGGCGAGTTATAAGATTTCCTTCATTTAATGGTATGAAACGACTGTATTTACGTAGGTCTCCAGAAAAATCTAGTGATCCTTGTCTTGGTGTTGAAGAAAGTTTACCGTTAGAACGATTATCTAATGTTGAAAGAGCACTTTGAAGATCAGGATTGTATTGAAATGAAATTGATCTAAAAATAAATAATAAAAATATTTTATATTAAATAACATACGATGATTCCAAATTTTCTACTTCATCAAGTTGAATATTTCTCATCTTTTTTCTATCTTTTGATCCTTTTTTTGAAAAAAGATTCATTAATATTTTTCCAGGAATTGTCAATTCTAATCTAAAACTGTTCTCTCTTGATTCTACACAAAATTCTCCCAAAGACATCAAAGCAGCAATTATTAAGCCTGCTAGTAAAACATAAAAAATTCCAAATACACTTTGAAATGATCCTTGGCCACCACTATTTTGTGAACACTTCTTTACTTCCCGTCTTGATTTCCACCACTTATTTTTTAATGCTTCCAAAATTGTTCGTTCTTGTAATTGAAGAACAGTCTTTGAAAATATATGTCGTAAAGGTGAACCTTTTGGTAATGCTATTCCATAACCTTTTGAATCTAATAAACCACCAATTGTTTGAAGTTCACAATCTTTTTCCATATAATATTCTAACATAGAACTTTCCATCATATATGCATAGTTACCAGCTTTAACTCTCGCAATACCTTCTTTGCTACTATTTACAAATGAAAATGGTGAATTTGATTGCATTACCGACCACATTCTTTCATATATTGGTATTCTAGATTCTCTAAAAAAATCCATTGTTGATCCATTACGTAAAGTTCCAAATTTTATTTTTTGTTGCGATGCTAAATCTGCAGCACTTTCTATTGGAGTTGTCATTCTTTCAACTGTCAAGAATGCTGCTAATTGAGCAGTATAAGTCGAAATAAGAATTAATGTAAACATCCACCTAAAAGTAATTTAAAATGAATTGTCAAATTATTTAATTTACCAAATAACTGCAACTGTCCTAGTAGCAGCTGCTCGAGGAATTACGTCTGATCCTTGTTGCATAAGTGATCCCACCGCAAACCATAAGCTATTTAATAATGAAAATTGATTTTTATGATTATCCATGCTTTTATCTCTTTCATCTATTTGTTGAATATCAAACCATTCGTAAGGAGAAAATCGAGCTAATAGCCACATTGTGCATGATACGGCAAGGTATGCGATTAATAATGAAATCCAAACAGAAAATGATAACGGTTCTAAAAATGTAAAAAGTGTGCTTTTTTGAGAATCATCTAGTTGTTTTCCTAATAATATAGCAATACCAAGATGCATAAATGGTAGTGTAAAATCTAAATATAAATAAAATTTAACATAAAAAAAATATATTTACCAACTACGGAACTTCTACTATAAGTTATTGTAACAGCTGAAACTGAAAGATCTGCTTCATGTCTTTGTAGCATTCCAATAACACCATTCCACCTTCCAGCATCATCTTCTACACCATAAGCACCATCTTTAACTTCAAGAATTGTCCATGTAAAATTTAATATTAATGACATCTCTTTTAATAAATCTATACAAAATCCTTCATATCCAATACTATTATTTGCTCTCGAAACAAAAGGTTCTTCTAAATGTACAACAATTTTTAAATTTTGACCATTAAAACTTGAGGAAGTACTATCAAAACCGTAATGCCATGTTTTTTGAAAATTTTTATCAAAACTCCAACTATTCGATTGTGTCCAGTTCCCTATCTGTATTTAAAATGTATATTAATTTTATTTTTTATTGATATGTATTTTAATGTTGACATATTAAAACTTGTTTTATAAAAATTTTAAAATATAAAATTGAAATTTTTTTTTAAAATCTTTTTATGAATAGCTTTTGTAAAAATAGAAAAATTTTTCTATGTAAAGTATCACTTTAAGTTTGCCAAACAATGTTATTTAGTATATGTATTTTTATTTTAAATATAGTTTTAATTAATTAAAAGTTAAAAAATTATTCTTAAGATTAAATACAATTAAAAAGTCTTTGAAAGTAAAAAAAAGTAATTTTTGTTCCAATTAAATTAAATAGAGATACTTAATTATAAATTACTTTGCAAAAGTAATTAACAGTGATCTAGAAGTAGTGATAAACAATTTTCAAAAATTTACAAGTTCTATTTTTTTTAAATCGGGAAACTATTGTGTCAATGCAACTATTGTAATATAAATTTTAAACAGGTTAATTTATTAAATATATATTTTTTAGTAAAATCTTTTCTTCAACTGGGCTAAGTAAATTGTAACTATTATATTCAATCGGTAAGCAAATAAATCTTTAATATTTTTCTAAAATCACCTTGAAACTTTTACTGTTTCATCTTCCGCCTTAAAATTATTTTTAACAAACATATACACTAACAAAACGCATTATTTTAATTCATTTTGATATTATGTTTTTCATATCTAATGTAGCAATGGATGAAGGCGTGTTTAATTTACTATTCACAATCACATTTTTCCCCTTGACATGATCAATGACGTGGGATGACTCACATTTTTAGGAGAAGAAACTTTGTATAAAAGGAAACGAAAAATGAAATCTTTATCAGATTCACTTGTACTCACTTAACTAACAAAATGTTTAAATACGCTATTTTATTCATCTCCCTTGGAGCTGTTGCTTTTATTGCTGCTCAAGATAATGGTGTTCCACCATTTCTCGCTGGAGCACCACCAAATGTTGTTTCATCATTTGGAGCTCTCATTCAAGCTAACGCTAACAAACCTGATTCTGAAATTGACAAAGCTGTAGAAGCTTGGGTGGCTACACAAGATGCTTCAATTAAAACTAAATTTGCTGACTTTAAAAAACAAGTTCATCAAATGAATTCTGAAGCTGAAAAAGCTCATCAAGCTGCTCTTGCTAAATTTTCACCAGAAGCTAAAGCTGCTGATCAAAAGATGTCTGCTATTGCCGCAAATGGTGCCTTAAGTCCTCAACAAAAAGGAGAACAAATTGATGCTATCATGAAATCTCTTCCACCAAGCGTTAAGTCCGAAATTGAAAAAGCTATGCAAGGATAGACGTTATCAAGTATTAAATAATAAGCACTAATTAAAATTAAAATAAAAAACGCAAATGAAATTTGCACTTTAAAGCTATTTTTTTATTTTTTAAATGTTGTCTGAATAAAACCTTACCTTAACAAATGTTTCTGATTTTTTTGTTATTCCATGTATCATAAAATCTTTTCTTCTCCCAAAAAAATCAAAACTTACAGGACCAGTATGACCTAGTGGTAAATGGAAATTACGAATTATATTAGATAAGATAATACCATTATCCCACGAGTCCCCTGCATCACAAATTAAGCTTTTAGGAGAGAAATCGTCATTTTCTTCTCTTATTTTAACTAAGGCAAAGCCGATTATATCAACAGCGTCCATTATCATTGCCATGTCACTTCTCATTGGTGGTTCTGTTAGTACCATTTGTAAACCTGTTATGTTGCATAGATAAATTTTTTTCATGTTATTAAAAAATTCATCTAATAGGCATAAATCCTAAAACATTTTGTTTATTA
>LM523159.1:1818464-2016102 GCA_000941615.1 Parastrongyloides trichosuri | reverse complement strand
TTTAATTCTGATACTTAATAATATTTATATTTAGTTTTAAATCAAATTGGACAGTGTATTGTATTTTGTATTCTTCGTGTATCTAAATATAGTGTTGGAAAATTAAGACCAAATTTTATGGATATCTGTAAACCAAACTTAATGAATATTCCTTGTATTAATGGCTTTTACAAATCATATCAATGTAATTCAACATCAACTGATGATCTTATTGATGCAAGATTGTCTTTCTTCAGTGGTCATACCGCTTATGGATTCTATTTTGCTATTTTTATTATAGTATGTTTTTCATTAGTTTATTATATATATATATTTTTAGATGTACATGTTTATTCAAAGAACAAGTTTAAAAGGAAAAAAATTGGCATACATTTCAACACCACTCTGGATCGCTGTCGCTACTCTTGTAGGAATATCACGAGTAACTGATTACAAGCATCATATATTAGATGTCATCATTGGATTTGTTGTTGGAACATCCGTCGCTATTGGAATAGCTCTATATTTTGAAAAAAAAATTAAGGAAGAAGAACAAATATTTATATGCAACGATACAATTGATGATAAAATAACTTTTAAAGCTAAAAATAAACAAATTTGTTGACAACATTATTAATCAATACATTTGTATATTATTCTTTGAATACAAAAAGTTTATCATATCAAACTGTAAAACATTACTAATGTCATCGCAATAATTTTCTTAACAAAATAAAACATATTTCCAATGTTTTATTTAAATAAAACATTTTAAAATATTATCTCTTGTTATTACTTTCATCAATATTCTTTAGGTTCCTTTTAGAAATCTTGTGCGTATTTATAATGATTGAGGGACAGGGTGACTCTAATAATTATGGTACTATAAATAACACCGAAAACGAAGTCCAAAAGTAATTTTTTTAATCAAACGTTTAACCTTATTAAATGAATCAAATTATAACATTTTTTAGTGACATAAAATCTGGATCCTGTACAAATATGTTGGTACAAATAAAGCATACTTTTATATTTAATATTATTACATTCTTCTTACTTTGTAAGTTTGTCATACATTAATTTGTTTTATTAATTATTTAAGTATGTCTATTTTTAACATTTCAATTTTGGATTACTCCAACAAAAAGAGGATTCTTTTGTAATGATGAGACTATTCGTTATCCATTTAAAACGGATACAATTTCTCCGAGTACTCTTATCATATTTTCTATTCTTCCAAACATATTAATAATTTTTTATGGTGAAGCCAGTGATTCAAATCGTAATAAAAATTCAAGAAAGTCAAGTAGTAAATTATACATTCAAATTATGTTTCAAAATATTGGAAATTTTTTATGGGGTCTTATTCTTTTGTGTTGTTTTATTAATGTGATTAAAGTTAGTGCTGGAAGATTAAGACCATTTTATTTAGATGTATGTAAACCTGATGTGTTGTTATTGAATGGGACATGTACCGGTTATGAATACATTACAAACTTTACATGCACAGGAACTAATAAAGCATTAATTAGAGAAGCTTCATTATCCTTTCCTAGCGGACATTCTGCTATAAGTTTTTTTGCTGCTACATTTTTTATCGTATGTTGTATTAATGAATAATATATATAATTAATAATATTTTAGTTATACATTCAAAATAGAGCATTAGTATTAAGAAAATATTATTTATTTCCTTCTGCTCTTCAATTTACAGCTTTACTTGTTGCTTCCTTCACAGCTGTATCAAGAATTTTTGATTATCATCATCATCCTGAAGATGTAGCTGTTGGAATTTTTATAGGAGTTTCATTTGCTTACTTTTTCTTTAATTATAATTCAATCGAAAAAAACTATAAGGATTCGCAAATTATAGAATTGGATTCACCAGATGAAATACAAGAACAAAACAATTCTCTTTTAAATAATGAATTAAATGTTTAATATTTTAAAAATTTTTTTAGATATTATACAAAGCTAAATATTTAAAAAATTATGCTATACAAACAATTTATATATAAGTTTTTCTTTTGGATTGTACCCAGTAATTATATTGTTGCCATTTTTTTGCTACCGGCAAAATAAGTTAAATTTGTTGTACTTATAATTTAAATTCAATTATAATATCATTCAAGTTTCAGAATATGAAATGGCATTTGACACGATATCTCTAAAATATTTAGCTGCTGAAAGTTGTGGTATTCTTGATACTGATCTCGGTATAACTGTATGTCCTCTCCTTAAATTCCTTTGATTCGAAAAATTTATTTCTTGTGTTAAATTTCTCCAAAATTCTAATGGATTGATATTTAATATCATATTTAAAAATATATCATTCTCATCGTCATCATCCTCAAATTCATACACTTGATTATTAGTGTCAACAAACGTTGGAATACAATCTTCATTTATTGTATCAATAGTTGTTAATTCTTCTTCAATCAAATCATAAAAAAATGAAGGGATAAATTGAGGATTTTCAAAATCTGTATTTACTAAAGTATATTCATCAATTAATATAATATTGCTATCATTTAAATCACTATTGTTTGAAGAACGATAATTTGATGCTCTATCCAAAACTCTTTCATTTGTTAAACCAGAAAATGTTAAGAAAGGAAACTTGTAATTAAAGAATCCTGGTTCCACTTGACCATTAAAATATTCCAGTGCTACATCTTCAGACATAATTATACATAATGCTAAGTCAGATTTTGAAGGAAAATGGGTTCCTGATATCAAATTAAAATTATTTTTATATGCTTTAGGAATATTTATTTGTCCTTCCTCATAAAGAATCATATTTGATGATTCTAATTTTAAATGTGCCATGTACCACTTATTATCCGTATCCTGAGCAAAGTAATAAAAACCATTATTATTTGTACGTATATCTTGAATATTTCTATTATTTCTTATTATTGTTTCTTGTAACAAGTTTTCTAACAAAAAGCAGGTAAGTTCTAAATCATGATATATTTTTATCATTGTAAAAACAATAAAAATTGTTGATACAAAAAGTGTTAAATTTGGAAAATAACCATTTGTTCCATATTGATAAACATAAAAAGAACAATGTGATAAAAAAAAGTAACGTAACCAATACTTCTTTGATAGCGGATGTCTACATACAATGGCATCAAATTGATCTGCAGCCCATACAATCATAATTACATAGAATGCTGTTGAGGTATTGTGAAACACTTCACTCATAATAGCCTCCATACCAACTAATGCTAAAATAACAGTAATCAACGGAGCTATTGGTGAGTTAATTGGGACATTCAATTCAAACATTCTCAAAATACTCATTATAAAGACAAATATTTGTTGATGAGAATATCTAAGTAAAAGAGAAATTAACAAAGTGAATAATAGCATTGATCCAATCGCAATAACAATGTTTCTTTTAGGATGACTAAAGTAGACAAACTTAAAATATTCCCCACTGAGAATATCTCTGAAATATCCACGTTCCATTTCAGAACCTGCCATATATTTCAATGAAACAATGAGCGATTCTTCATAACCAATAAAATTAACCATTAATTGAGCTTTATCAATATGTGTAAAACATGTGCTATTCTTGGGATCTAATCTTAAAGTATGGACTGGAATATTGTATTTTTGGCGAATAGTTGGATGTAATCTTAATAATCCATGGTAATAAGAAAATTCTACAATACTAACAAAATTATCTTTCATATATGGTATAAATTGTGGATCAAAACTATCATAATAAATTTCATCGTTATCCGTTCCAAATTGAAAATAATGATCTTCTGGTTTTAAATTATATTGTGTAAGAATAGAATTTATAGCATGATTTGTGTATGTTTCTTCAATACCAACAATAATGTTTACAATAATATCTTTTATTTGACGATACCACGGAGTCTCGTTACTCTGTTCATCTTCATACATATCAATTGCATTATTTGATCTTATCTCTGAAGGTAATGCTGAAGGCCCATTTATTAACACATTTTTTAATTCAAAATATGTAGCCTCTGTCGTTCTATTATAAATAAATAATTTTTCCATTTTAAGAACCTGTTCTAAATTCTTTACTACTTCTATTCGCAATATTCCTTCTTTGGGCCAATCATTGCCTATTTCTTTTAAACAGGGTTCCGGAATTGAATGCAGAACAAAATGTAAGTAGGTTAAAAAACCACATCCTACAAGAAACTGAAAAATAAACAATAAATATTGTTATACAATAAAATACTTACAAGATATAATACTGAATATTCTAAAAATTTGCGATTTCGTTTTGAAACATTTGTCAAATATAAACTTGATAATTTATTTAACATTGATGTAAAAAGACGTTCTCTCATAACAGAAAAGTTTAATTCCGTCATATTATCTGCTATATCCATAAATTCTCCAATAGGTACATTATTTTCTTGCTCTTGTTCTATTTCCATGGCAATTGGAACACTGAAATTTATGATATATGATTGAATGAATATTTTAAAATAAATAATTAACTCGGAATTAATATCACAAAAACAATATAATATATAAAATTATACATAGTATTTGTATTCACCAAATGTATATTAATAATAGTATGTACTGTTTACAATATATCTTTTTATAGTATTATGCTAATGATAAATAGTAACAATGACTTGTTAAACGTTGTAGTTGGTATAATGTAATCTTTTCTATTCGTATTAAGACAATCCAATACAATGTGTCACTAATTTTTGAAGAATTTCTATTTTAAATAAATTAATATTTGATTTTAAGGATATTGCCACAAATATTTTATTTTTTTTATTATTAATAAGGATATTTATAAAACATTTAACGAATGAGAAGAATTCTATATTTTATTGTATTTTTAATATGTATTATTATTACAAATGGAGATGATAAAACTACAAGCTGTGATATTGTAAGTTTATTATTGTTGTATTTATAATTTTATATATATAATGGTGTAAATATTTAGAAAACATTAGATCCTCATGCTATTACTTTAATTTCAACAATTGATGGTTTAATGATAGCTGTAAATACTTTTACTGGTAAAGAAATTTGGAGATACAAAGACAAACCTTTATTAGAAACACCAAAGATTATAAATAAAAATTTTTTATTTCTTCCAAATCCGCAAGATGGCAATTTATTTGTGTATACTGATAATAAATTGAAAAGATTGCCTTTTACAATACCACAATTAGTTCAAACATCTCCATGTAAAACCAGTGACGGTATCCTTTATGCAGGTAATATTTATTTTAATAAATTTTTAATACATATTTTATTCAGGTGCAAAGAAAGATGTATGGTTAAGTGTACATTTTGATCGTGGTTTACAAAGTGAGGAGATCAGAGATTCATTGAGTGAAAATATTTGTCCTGTCAGTAAAGATGAATTAGTTTATATAGGAAGAAGTGAATATCAATTAACAATGAGAAATTCTTCAAACAATAATGTGTGGAATGTTACATATTATGATTACTCATCATATATACCAGATGAAGGTATAGAAAATCCTCCATTGGTATATATTTCAAAACCAGGAAGTGGAAAGATTGTTTGTATTGATACAATGTCAAAAACAATAATATGGGAGAAAAAATTCCCTAGTGTTATAGTTGGAACATATCATTTAAAAAGAGATGGATTACATTATGCTCCAAATAGATTTGTAGGCTCAGAAACTTTAGAGGCTTTTATTGAAGTAAGTTTTGAAAAAATTTCATTATAATTAAAGTCACCCGTATTAAAACGGACGAAAACATTGGGAAAAATAATGATAAAATATAATTATCACGGATTAAAAAATATTATTTACCAAAAAAATAATATTCATTTTTCTTTAAATAGATTGGTAAGACCGTTTGAAGTAGATGATGATTTGCTATTTTCCATAGTTTCAATTGTAGCAATTGATGAGATATCTCTCGTTGATGAAGTAGCTGACGTTGAGTGTTTATCTTTTTCTGGTATACTTATAGTATTTTTTGTTCGCTTATCTTTATTATTGCTGGCGACACATGCTGATTTGGATGAAATACTTTTTGATAAAACATTATTTATATCCTCAGAATTTTTTGTTTTTGAAACAATTTTATCATCAGATATTTTATCTGATTTGCGCTTATTTATAGAATCATTCTTTTTAGAGAAATCAATATCTGCTGAATTAGATGATTGTAATAATGATTCTTTTCCATTACTATTTGATTGTGATCTTTTAGAATATAAATTGTTGATTCTAACTTCATTACCTTCATTAACTATTTCCATATCATTAATACTATTTGATTTATCTGCATCAGTTTGACTATAAATTTCTTCTCCCTCAACATTATCATCATCTTCTTCTTCATCATCATCCCATTCATCAGCATAAAAATCATCTTCATAAATACCTCTCGCTCTAAGAAGATAACCATGTTGTGGACATAAAACTCTCATAACATCAATATGGCCATAAGCATTGTAAGAACAAATACATGGTAAATCAGCTCCCGGAGGAATATAATATGTAGATGATTTTTGAATTTCAGATAATGTTTCTTCTGTCTTTGTTTCATCCATTTCTTGGAGAACAGATTGTCTTGATGATTTTTCTGAGTTTATCACTTTAACTGATTTTTTTGATAAAGTAGCTAAAGATCTATTTGATGACAATTTTGGAGGAGGTGCACTAGAAATAATGTTAATATTTAAAATAGTTTAAACTTACGATTCTAATTTTTTCTTTTGAACATATGCCTGTGTTGTGTAAATTATTAGAGCAACAATTTCTAAAAGTGAAACTACAGATGCTCCAATCCATAATCCCGTTAAACCACCTAAATCTGCAAGTGCACTTGTTAATGAATATGCAGGACTTTCTGTTAATGTTTCGAAATTTAATTCTTCATAGAATATTTGTACCATAGCAGCATTTTTCTTATATTTTTCCATACATAAATCATTAGATGCTTCACATTCCATTATTTTTGATGTACCTGAAGGCCATCTAGCAGCAGAAAAAGATATTTCATAACCACTTTCTCTATAACATAAGATAAAAAGTAGGATTATTTTTAAACATACAAACATGGTTGATGACATATACACTCTCTGTTAAGACCATCAGATATATCTCTTGCTAGTTTAGAAGTTGTATTTTGAATACATGATCTTGCTATAGGATCTAAAACACTACAAACTTCAGAATCATTGAAAATAGGATACATAGGATCTGAACAACCACAAGCTTTAATTACTTCCCTTTGGGTACAACTTCTGTGACAACTTTCCACAGAATAATTGTACCCACGATAAATATGAAAATTTTCATCAGCTTCTGAATGATCTAAACATCTTCCATAAGGTGCTGGAAGTCTTATAAATTGTTTCATTCTAACTCCAAATGAGGTCATAAATCCTGTTGGAGCACTATAACCAAAAGCATCTGGAAATGGAGTTATCCATTTATCATGAACTGTTATTCTAAATCCTACAGATTCAGTTGTAGGAAGATATTCTGATATATTTGCAAATAACAATAATCTTAACCCATAATTAGCACCAGCTCTATTAGCTGAAACATTTCTTGCTCGATTCCAATTAAATGTATAACAATTACCGTATGTCGCATCATAGTGCAATTTAAAATCTCTATAACATCAAAAGTATAAATATTTTTTTTCTTGTTATCTTACTTTTTAAAATCACAATCTCTCTGATTGAAAGAGCACTTTAAAATCAATTCACTCATCGTCTGAGACATAGCAATTTTTTCACTCATAGGTTTTGCTCCAACGGCAAACATTAAATTTTGCTGTGCCTGTGTTGTAATAGCAATTTCATCCTCCAGTTCCTAAATTAATAAAAAAATATATAGTGAATATAAATATTTATTACCTCAAGTCCTAAAGCTTGTATTACACTAGGTGCTTGTGTAGTTGTTGTTGTAGTAGTAGTTGAATGTGAATAATGTGGTGATAAATAATCTCTTTCCAAAACATCATCCAAGCTATCATTTGGAACAATTTCTGGGATATATCCATTTTCTGGGTTCATAACACAATGATTATATTCTTCATGACAACGACATTCAACTTTTGAAGAATTTCGAAATGTATTTGAAGATAATTTCAATGTTTCATTTAGTTTAGGAGTAATTTTTGATTTCTTAGAATTTTGTATCATATCTCTATAATATTTTCTTCTTTTGTTTCTTAGTTTTTTATTAATATATTTCATTGGACAATGACCAAGTGATTTTACACATTTACTACACATTCTTTTTTCCCAACTATTTTGTGGAAAACAAGGCCATAAGGTTTTTGATACGCGATCAAGTTGGCAAAGGCATTTGGATGGATGATAGTTATGTAGATTATTTCCACTGAATGTTAATGAAATATTTCCCTTATATGCTGCAAAACAACTACCTTTTTTTCGTATACCTGATAATGTACTAATTTCACAATAACATTGAGCTAAAACTTGTAAATATCTTCTAGATTCATTATTTGACTCTTCTCTTTTTCTTCTCGCTATTGATTCACCTTTTGCTAAAAGTAATGTATTAATTTTTTNTTTTTTAAAATTTTTCAATTTTATCGACTCATTAATCAAACTATTTTCCTATGTCATTCATAATCATACGCTGAATTATATTCTTGCGTTGATTTGATTGAACGACTTTAAATTAAAGTTATCTCTCTATTATAATTGTAATTTAATGATAAGCCATCAATCATTAATGATTATATAAATAAGTTGCTTTACTTGTCAAAATTTGTATTAACTTACCCGCTGCTAATTCATTGGCAATACCAGATATTGCTGAAGCGCCTCTATTCATTAAGTTTGTGAAAGCATCCATTGTTGATTTTGTTATTGGATCGCTTTGAATAGCACTAGCTTTATAAGGATTTAAATTACATATTGTGACAGCCGGAAAAGGAGCACTTTCAAATTTGAGATCTAAATCAACTGTTTTTTCATATAATCTGTATCGTCTAATTAAATAGAATACTTGTATAATAAGAGCTAAAAAGCATATGGAGAATGCTGAATACCACATAATTCTCCATTTATAATTAGGAGCAGTTGCGGCATGACAAATGCCATGAAAAGTACTTTGTTTTTCAAATCGACTAATTATAAGTCTGTAGTCAAATTGACCACGAAAGCGTAATGGTAAACCACGATCTTTAAATAATAAAAAATTTAAATAATTTTAATTAACTTACGATCAGCTAATCGTGATATATCTGCTCTTGAAAATCTTCTAAGTCGATGAAAACCATTTGACGCCAAACCATGATATTTTTCTTTAAATGATCCTATATTACGAAAACCATTTCTTGATGAACTTTTCCCATATGATGGATCATTATTTACCGTCAAAGTATTAGAAGGAATTTTACTAATTGATCTTTTTGAATTATTAATACCATCATAACGTAAATTGCTTCTAGAAATACTTGTTTTTGGAGAATTATTAGATGTACCAGAAGTTTTCTTTGATAATTGTGTATGAACTGAATTAGTTCTTGGACGATGCTGTAGTTTGACATTGCTAAGTTGCGTATCAGTACTTGATGGGCGTGGAATATAGTTTGTTAAACCCGAAATATTATTAGTATTGCTCATTTTTTTGATTTGTTAAATCAATGTTGTACATGATACTAAATTTTAAGAATAATATAATTATACCTAAAAATATTTAAAAATAAATTAGAAGACAAATTAATAGGCTCAAAGATAAAACAATAGTTCAATTTATATAAAATATGATTGTGCTGTTACAAAGTAATTCTTCAGGCTACAATCAAGTCTTGTGTTCTGTTAAATACTTTAATAAATATCATTTCTATCTTATTGTCTAAGTTAATTTCATTCCAAGATATGTAATTTTTGCTTGTCTATATTATTTCAATTTTTCACCTCCTCTTTAATTTAGATATTGAAAGGGAGAACATTTGGTCGAAAAATTATTGGTTTATTACATTACAGGCATCAATCAAAAAAGCTTTTTATTCTAGATGAGTTTCAACATATCACACATAGTTAAAAATTAATCATTACAATGGGTCAACAATATTAACATGTGAGATGTATACTTAATAATTTAGAGCCTATAGTTTAAAAACTCTTAACATTCCGTGATAATGCAACTTATTATACATTTATTTAGTATATAACTTAATGACAATATGTTTTGATAACATTTCTTTTGATGATTTTCATCAAATTTGATTTATCTTTTGGCTTTTTAGTTTTTTTTTTCTTTATTAAATTTATAAAAATGTATGTAAAATATGTGTTAGTAATAAATTTTAATAAATAACAAAGAAAAATTGCCTACCTGGATGAGGAAGCTTTGAAATGACAAAGTTTTAAAAAATTAACCTATATAATATTTTTCTTTATACAAAGGATAATGATGTTTATTTAGGCAAGTATGACAGATTTGAATATGTATACTGCATTATATAATGCTATCTTCTTCGATTTCAACAAAAATGAAATAAAATCTCAAAGTTATGAACCTTCATTATATATAGGTCGTTCAGAAGAAGCTATGTATGCCATCCCAACATATATTAGTACAATGTTTGATAAAAAAGAAATTATTATTGGTGAGGGAAAAGATAGATCAATTGGATTCAACGGTGGGAATATGGAAAAAATGAGTATTATTGAAGAAAATAAAAATAAATGGGATAATGATATTGCTATTGGATATCATGAAATACCTAAACTTTATGCTTCAGAATTAATTCCTGTTATTAATGATATTAATTCAAAAATTAATATTTATAATAACAAACGATTACCGTACTTTAATTTTGACAACAAAGGTAAGAGAAGATCTAAAGGAATAGGACGGAATGGTCCAAAAATTATTGAATTAATAGAAAGTAAAATGAATGATATCGAAAGTGATAGTTGGGATTTGGAAGAAATTCTTCATATAATTTGGATGAAATATCCTTATTATATAATTGTAACAGTTATAACAATCACTCTTATTGTTGCATTACTTTTTGTTGCATTTATTTTAAAAATAATTAGAAAAAGTCGTCGATATGATGAATCTATTCGAACGAATTCTGCAGAAAATTCTAGAATAAGTTTATCTGAATCTTCTGCTTCAAGAAATTCAAAAACAAATTGGTCATTTTTTTCAACATCTGATAATTCAGAAAATATTAAAGAGATATTAGAAGATGGACATTTTATGGTTGGAAAGTTACAATATAATCCAAAAATTATTTTAGGACGTGGATGTGAAGGAACTATTGTTTATAAAGGTACTTTTGAAGGGAGAAACGTTGCAGTGAAACGAGTATTATCAGATTTGGTAAAAATAACTGATAGAGAAATAAATATGTTACGTGAAAGTGATTCACATGTTAATGTAATAAGATATTTTTGTTCTGAATCTGACAGGACTTTTAGATATATTGCATTAGAATTATGTGATTGCTCTTTGGCTTCATATATTGATAATATAGAATATCGTAAAGCAATAATATTAGATAAGTTACAAATATTACAGCAAGCAACGGATGGAGTTGCTCATTTACATCATTTAAATATTGTTCATCGTGACATCAAACCACAAAATATCTTGTTATCAAAAAATAATCAGACCGGACATATTAGAGTTTTAATATCAGATTTTGGGTTGTGTAAAAGATTAAAAATCGATGCAAATTCAATTAGTCGTGTCTCTGGAATGACAGGAACAGAAGGATGGATGGCTCCTGAAACATTAAATAGTGAGGCATCAGTTACTGTAGCTGTTGATATTTTTGCTCTTGGATGTATTTATTATTATGTGCTATCAGATGGAAAACATCCATTTGGTGATACAATTAAGAGACAAGATAATATATTACATAGCCGTTTTAATTTAGAAATAATAATGGGTAAGATTATTTATCATAGCAATATATATAATATTTTATTTAGAAAATGATGTCGCTGTACATTTAATTGAAGCAATGATTCACAATTCTCCATTATTTAGACCATCAGCAAGATCGGTTTTATCACATCCAATGTTTTGGTCAAACGATCGCAAACTTCAATTTTTTATGGATATTAGTGATCGTATAGAAATTGAAGAGGAAGGGAGTATTATTATTTCAGCTTTAGAAAGGAATGCTTCATTTATTATTACACGTAATTGGAAAAATATTATTTGTAAATACTTGGCAGAAGATTTAAGAAAATTTCGATCATATAAACATGATGCTGTTAGAGATTTGTTAAGAGCAATGAGAAATAAGAAACATCATTATAGAGAACTTCCAGGGGAAGTTAAAGAATCTCTTGGTGATATACCAGATAACTTTTTACAATACTTTACAAAACGTTTCCCTAAATTGTTACTTCATGTATATCGTGCAATGAAATTATGTAAGCATGAATCTATTTTTCAATTATATTACTCAAATTCACATGCAGCTTTTTTTAAAGAACCATTTGATCACCTACCAGATATAAATGATGAACTGGATATATATACTAGTTCGTCAATATTTTCAAGAATTAGTGAACACCCTGAAAAAGAAGGTAACAATGATGATAATGACGATATTCAAGTACCTCTTTTAATGAATAATCCACAAAATGATAGAAAAAATTTCAAAAATAATGATGGAACATTTAAAAAATTCGGCAACATAAAACGTCGAAAGCCTTTTCAATCAAATAAATAAATATAATAAAGTGAACTTTACAATTTTGCCTAAAGATTATCAGAATAAATAACGCAAAAACAATAATTTTTTAAAATTATAATTATGATAGTCTTAAAAATATAATTTTTTTGTGTCTAATTAATTTTTATTATTAACTACTGGTATTATAAACAACCTTTTTTATATTTATTATTGTGTTGTAAGAAATATTTGTAAAATAATATAATTTTATTAATCTATATTATTTTAATCATCATTTTTGTGAATGGTATTTTCATTTCATTTTGAATTTCCATTAAATTATTAAAGCAGAGTCAAGAAATGACAATTTAGGAAAAAAATTTGATGTCATTCTCCGATATCTTTTGTATAATAACACATTCTTTTCATTCATTGTTGGGTATGGCCATCCTGGGTTCCATATTAAACTTAAAAATGTAATATTTGGTGCACGTCTTTGAAGTAATTGAAAAAGTATACTAACATTTTTAATCTAAAAATGATTACTTTTTAATATTTTATGAATAATATTGACTTACTTTATTTGAGTTTACTGAGAGACTTTCAAGATTAGGAAAATAAAATTCTTTGAATGAACTCTCATTCAAATTATTTCCATCTAATATAAGATGTTTTATTAAATGTGAAATATTTTTTATTTCTGAAGGTATTCTTGATAGAGAACTGTTTGATAAATTTAAAATAGCAAAGTTATTATTTTTACATTCCAAAAATATATCATCAAATTTATTATTTCCTAATTTTTTTGATATTCTTTTCCCATTACTACAACATATTGAAAGCATTTTAGTAAAAAAAAATATAAATATTTATATATATTATATGGATGTATTCAAATCTTTTCCAAACTTTTTTTGGTCATTTTTTATTCTTCTTCTCTCTTATATAATTAATCTTTATCATAAGATCGTTTTATCATAGTTCAAAGTAGTATCAATATTTTGATTAATTATATTGATAAAATGTTTAGTGATACCTATCATTGTTAAAAGTGTAGTGAAAAAAAGATATATTTAATATTAAATTATTAGTGACCATTTTGATTAATTTGATAAAAGTTATATTAAAAGGTAATTAAATATTATTAAGATTGTGTAATCTTTATATTTCCTGTTTCTTGGCATAAGTTATAATCAATTCAATCAAAAGCTATCATAAAAAAGATTATTGTTATTTGATTTAAAAATTGGAATATTGTTACTAGATGAGGGACATATCAAAATTTATATTAAAGTATAATTTTTGGTCAATAACCTTTTCTTTATAAATGAATTAATAACAAAAGGTTGGTAATTATAAAATATTTATTTGCATAAAAGGAAAACATAAATGTTATTAATTTTTTACAAATATCTTTTTTAAAATGATGACTGTTAAAAGATGGAACTTGTGTCATTTTGTTTTATATATAGTGCTGAGTAGAATGAAACTATTTATGAGTTTTAAAATATATATATTAAATATCGATAAAAAAAATATTAATTAAAAGATAAAATATATTTTCTTACTTTTATAATTAGTAAAATTATGAAATATATTATTCCTTATTTTATAAGAAAAGATGAAAATAATTTTTCTATAAAAGAAAAGTTGTAAATGTGAAAGTACATAAAAGATCATTATAAACAAGAAGTACAATTATTATACGTAGATATAAATATAATAAAGTTATTTATATATTATTTAAATGATGTACTTTATAGCTTTAAAATACAACTTTTTTTTTTAATAATTCTAGCTGATTACCAATTAAAAACAAATTTTGTTTCATATTTTACTCATAATTTTTACCATAATAACTTTATGTTATTTAACATTATATATATATATATAATATTCATTTTAGAACTGAAATTTTTTCTTGTGATTTAGAAAATATATATTATTTTTAGTTTATTTTAGCTAAAATATGTATTTTGTTTTTCCTCTACATATATGTATATATATATATTTAGATGTTAAAGACAGCTTGGAATGTAACTTTTATTATTTTATTTTTGAATTCTTTCTGTTATTTTTTAATAATAATATATTTTTTTATTTTGTGTTATTTTTGATAAATATAATAACATTATATATTTCCTTTTTAATTTAATTGTATAAATATAATAAAAAAATACAATATTAAATTTAATGAACTTAGTATAATCTTATTTGTAAACTTAAATCTTTCATTATAATATATATAAAAGTTTTGATAGAGCAAATAACTCTTTTGTTTATTCCTTCATATAGTTCTCACGTGAAATTGATTTTATATTATTTATTGTAATAATAAATGTCCTTGTTAAAATCTCAATTTTTGTGCTAAAAGAGTCAAAGGAACTGCCCAATACACGTCGCATTTGGTACCTCATCATCACATTTCTATTTTTAATGCCCCAAAATTATGTGTCTCTTTATATGTATTTTTATTTTGGTTGACAATTAAAAATTACACATATATTACTGAGATGTCCAAATATTAACATTTTATTGATTCAATTTTAACAATATTTATCTAATATTTTATCTTAAAGAAGCATTCTACTGATTTAAAATGCTTTATAAAATAAAAATACAAAGTGAAAAGAAAATATTCTAATACTTAATTTTAGGGAGAAAAATACTTTACTTATTTTGATAATTTAAATATGTAATATCTATTGACACATTGTTTTTATTATCATTGATATAAATAATATCATGACAAAACATTCATGCATTAATTCTTACTTTATTTATTCTTAATCGTAAGTCTAATTTTAATGTTCACATTTCCAAATTATTCTTTTCAAAATATATTTTAAAATAATAAAACATCATTTTATCTTAATATCATTAATAAAATACAACTATCCCATATTATTTATATTTTTATATTAATCTTAACTTATGAGAAGTTGTATATATTTACTTTATTTAATTATTTTTTTATATTTTCTTACATTTTAAGATTGTCAATCACATCTTAACATTTCTATGATTCATTATAAAATAATCTATAATTCATGGTTTTATTGCATTTATCAGTCAATTTTTAGGAAAGGTGAACATTATATTATATGAGACATTTTTTTGTCACTATTTGTATTGGTTGTTAATCTGTGCCTCCTATATAACAACAATATTATAAAGGTTCAATATGACGCTTCGTCTTCAAAACGATACTTCTGTCAGCTACTCTGTTATTTCATCATCCACAAATATAAATGAAATGACTGATCCAGAGGAAGTAAAAACACCACCACCATCACCCGTATTAGAAAGAAATAATTCTAAACCTGGGTTTGTTTTATATTTTATAATTATTCTTTAAATATATTATTATAGATTGTTTTCATTAGCAAATGTAGCTGTTAAATTAAGTGATTTATGGTCTAGTGCAAAAGATAAATTATTAGGAGAAGATTACTGGATTCCGTCAGATCCCTGTGAGGTTGTTTATTTTCCTGATGAATTATTACTAGGACATGAAATTGTATACCCAGATGTAATTGCCTCCAATAAATCATCACCACCTTCGTTGAGGGTCGTTCAGGGAACAATTAAAAATGAGCCTTCAAAACCATTACATCACGTAGTATATTCATACCAAGGACAAGATAAGATTTTCAAATCAATGAGTTTATTTCGTTCTCAAGAATTATCAGAAGCATTGGATTTTTATCGACGTAGTTTGGAATGTAAAATACTATTTAAATTTATTGACAAATCAAAAGATTGTCGTAAAAAGATACGTGATATAACAACCATGTTTCAGGTACGACCTTTGTGGAGAGTTTTACATATAGCAATTGCTTGCCAAAGAAATGATATATTTACTCCAGAAGGAATTAATTTTCTAAAAGCAGAAAATCATGATATCAAAGATTTTATTAATGTTATATCATTACCGGAAGGGCAATATCCACTAATGCTTGCAATACAAATGAATCAGCAAAAAATAGTTAAAGTATTATTAGAACAAGGGGCAAGTGTTTCACAGGTTGATATGAATGGGAATAATGCTTTGCATTATGCTGCTTTAGTTTCATCAAATATGATTGAATTATTATGGGAATTTGAAGAAACGAAAGCAATTATAAATGCATTAAATAATGATGGCTTTACTCCAGTACTTTTAGCTATAAGAAATGCTAATCCAATATGTATGACAACACTTTTACGTTTGGGTGCAGAATTAAATCCTAAAGGATCTGGAAAGAATGCATTGTTTGAAGCAATTGCTTCAAAAGGAAAAGGTCAAGATGTTATTAAAAGTATATTAGAAGCTTCCCCTAATCTACTTCATGATATTGATTCATCAACTGGAAATACAGTTGTTCATGTTGCAACACATAAAAATCCTCTCAGTAATTTATTATTCTTAAAAGCTCAAGAAATAAATTTGAATATATTAAATAAAGCCGGTCAAGCTCCAGTTCACATATTTACAAATAGAGGTGATCTTGGCATGATTATGTGTATTGCATCTTATAACTGTGATTTAAATCTTCCTAATGGAAATGGTGATACAGCTTTACATATTGCTGTATCTAATAGATATCTTGAAGTTACCAGATTACTTATATCATTAGGAGCAGATGTTAATATATGTAATTATCATGGAGATACACCAAGGCACGTCGCAGCAAAATTAAATGAGAAAGAAATTTTAAAAAGTCTTATAATATGTGATGCAAAACGATGCCCACCCACAAAAGCAGGATGTGTTTCTGGGTGCGTTAATGAAAAATCAATGCAATTAATTGCAAGGTCAAGTAGATCTATGTCACGTGAAAGTGGAAGCACTCCAAAATTTAATTTTTTAGATGAATTAGAAAAGAATGGTTTAAGTGATATGACAGAAGAATATAATTCAATATTGATCAAAAAGCAAGAAATTGTATATGAAGCATTAATGAAATCACTTGATGAAATGGAGAAAGATATTCAAGAGGGCAATAGTAATTATATTAATTTATTGTCTCTTGACGGAGGAGGTATTAGAGGACTATTATTAATACAGACATTACTTTTTATTGAAAAAATTATGGGTGAACCTATAGCACCATACTTTGATTGGTGTGCAGGAACATCTACAGGTGCCTTAATTGCATCAGGTTTAGCTCAAGGAAAAGGATTAAGAGAATGTCAACTTATATATCTTCGTTTAAAAGATTATATATTTGATGGTTGGGTTAGACCCTATAATACAAATCATTTAGAAGCTTTTATTAAAAAAGAAGTTGGTGAAGCTATACTTCTAAGTGACTTAAAATGGCCAAGATTAATGTTCCCAACAGTTAAAGCTGATATATTTCCTGTTCAATTAGAAATTATGAGAAATTATGTATTACCATTATCAAAGGAAGAGAATGAAAAATTAGGATACAAAGATCCAAAAGAATTATTTTTATGGAAAGCTTTGAGACGCTCTTCGGCTGCACCAACATTTTTTTCATGTGTAGATAATGCATATATTGATGGAGGTATTATATCAAATAATCCAACACTTGAATTAATTTCAGAGGTTGAAATGTGGAACAATACAAATATAATTTCAAATAATCAGGAAAAATGTGTTAAAATAGGATGTTTATTAAGTGTTGGTACAGGGGTAATTCCAACTATACCATTAGATCCCAATAATATGGAAATATCAGCAAATCCAGTGGCCTTATCAATGGCAATAAAAACATTAGGTGTAATGTTAGTTGAACAAGTAACTGCTACAGAAGGTGCTCCGGTTGATAGAGCTTTTGCTTGGTGTAGTAGTTTGAATGTTCCATTCTTTCGTTTGTCCTCACCATTGTTTAAAGATATAGCAATGGATACAAAAGATGATTTAGAATTATCAAGGATGATGTGGGAATGCATAGAGTATGTAAATAGTAAACGAACGTATATAGAGAAATTATGTGTTTTGATCAAAAAAATAGGTCCTGCCTACAAAAGAAGACATTTATTTGGCATCTATGGTAAGACAAATTGTAGTGATATGGCAACACAAACTATCACACCAGAAATGCCTGCAAACGTTGATATACCAATGATTGATGACGAGGAGTTATCAAATCAAAATAAAAAATAAATGTATTTATATATGAATTATTAATAAATTAATGCAATATTATTTGAATCAAAGCAAATTTTTAAACGATAGTTTTTTTATATTTTTTGCACTTAATATATATATGTTATTATTAACCCTGGTAACGATTATAAAATAAATCTTTTGACGGTGACTCTATCAGTAATTCTTCTTCATCATTCTTATTTTTTTTAATTGCTTCCACAACAATACGATTTGCATTTCTATTTACTTGACGATGTGGCTACAAAAAATATATTTATTAAAATAAAAAAAANAAAAAAAATGTTACTATTATAACTTACATTCTTTGGAAATAAATACCAACACCAAATACCAAAATTGATGCCTACGAAATGTAATATTAGTGACATTATAACATGTTGTGTATCAGTCAAGTCAAACATTTTTTATTATCTGTAAAATGAATAATTTTAAAATAAAAAAAAAATAAAATACAAGCTGTAAAATAATAACTATAAATGAACTTTAAATGTAATTAATTTTATTAAAAAATTTTTAACCTTATCTAAATGCTATACTTGACTTATTCATTAAAAAGAAATACTTTTATAGTATATGAAATTAAGACTATATCTTCTATTTATAAGATACATGAATATGTGACTGATTGCGGGATGAATATAATAATATAAGATTTTGTATTTTATATAGGTCGACCATCTAATCAATGTCTGAAGGATAAAATATATCTACTATTTTATAATATAAATTTTAAATAAGAATTTACAATATAAATTGTTTTAAATTTAATATTAAATTAAAAAAAAAAATTATTTATTTTAAAAAATAGCTTAAAAAGCATAATTTACAAATACATCAAAATAATATAATTAAAAATTTTTAAATGTACATCTACAACATTTGTTGAGGGAACACACCATTTTTTGAAGGTGAATTATTGTTGTGACATGGTGAAACATTTTGCATACGATTGTTTAATGTACATTTTTTAGGAGATAACGATAACGTTCCTTCGTTTTTTATTATTTTAGGAAATAATTGTAAAGTCTTTAATGATTGATTTTGAATCTGTAGTGTAGTCCTAGGCAATGATGTACTACGTTGATTAGAAGGCATTGTTGGTACTCGAGAAATACGATTTTGTGAAGACTGAACCTTCATTTGTGGAGACGTACCATCTATATGACCGTTTATATTCAATTTATCAACTCCAGTATTTGTAATTGTCATACTAGGAACATTTTTTATTGGAGAAGGAACTTTTTTCAATGTATTCATTCCTCCTACTGGAGGTCTACTCGGCAAGTTTGGAACCGTCCGTGGGTACCTTCTTTCTGAAGTGAATGTTAAACGCGATACCGGAAGATGGTTATTAGAAGTTTTAGAATTAAACACAGGTATACTTGACTCTTTGGAAGTTGTAGGAAACGTACTAGAATTTGGAATACGATTAATTTCTTGGTAGTCATTATTTTTAATTACTGTATTTAAAACGCCACATCCCATTACACCCATTTGGGGTATAACATTATCATGTTTTGTTTTAGCTAATATATTTTTTCTTATCAATGTTAAATCTTCTCTTTGGTTCTTAACAATCATTTCAAGTTGTGTATTTCTTTCTCTTAATTCTTGTAAATTTCCTGTTATTTTTATTTTTTCATCCTTAAGATTTTTAATTTCTCTTTTTAATTCTGATACTAATGTTGTATCAATTGGTATAGAAGCATTTGCTTTTGCCTCAAGAGATTTGCATTTTAATTCTAACTCATACTTAGATAAAATAATTTTTTTCCTCTCTTCCATCAAATAAAGAATCATTGTTCTGGTACGTCTTTTTTCATCTTTTAAAGATGTATCATTTCTTTCTAATTTACTTTTTAATTCATTAATTTCCGAGGTCATTGATAACAAACTATTTTTTAATTCTGCTTTTTCCTTTTCTAATTTTAAATTAATATCTTCAGAATGTTTTATAACATCATCTTTTTGTTTTCCTTGTATCTCTAAATCTTTAATTATTTGTGCTGATCTACTTTCTGCTGCTGCTAGAAAAGTTTTACAATTACTTTGATACTTCTGTTGAGATTTCACCAAATCTTCTATACCTTGAAATTGTTTCTCATAAAATGCTCTTATCTGTTCTTCATCAAATTTTGTATCAACAAGTTTAGAATCTCTTTTCAATGCTTCAAGTGGATCATCAACCTTCGGTAGTTTACCATATTTAGCATTATGAAGAATATTCTTAATTTTTTCATTCTAAAAAAATAATATTATAAATTATATTTCTTAACGTACTTTCATAACAGCAATATAACATTCTTTTGCTTGTAACTCTGCCTCTAAATAGGTAACCATACGTAGTAATTCTTCATTTGAAAAGTGTTTTGCAACAAAACATTCTTTGAGATCCATTAACTATAAATAAAAATATATTTAAAAAAATAAATAAACTAATTAATATTATTAAATAATTAATTAACAAACTTTAATTATATATTTCAATTGATAATTCTTTTTAGCAATATCCTATTTCAGATAACACTTGATAGTCAATTGATAACAAAAAAAANAAAAAAAAGTTAATTTAATTTAAAATAAACAATATTTAATTAAAACAAATAAAAAAGTTTGATATAATATTCTAAGAAAAGATAGTCTAGTTTCCAATTCAAAATGTTTGCCGAAATCATGTAGTCTTATGACGAAATGTGCCTTAAAATTTGACCTAATACATTTTATTATAATACATTCAAAAGAATTATTAGTTAGCTTGTATTAAACTATAATTTAATAGCAACTGTTTTAATAATAATAAAAACTAAACAACTATAGGCAATCTGTTGTCAGGAGAGGGAGAGATATAAAAGAAAACATATATATCATTTTTTTATTATAAAATTTTAAAGGAATGGTTGTGACAAATATAAAATATTAGTTAAATGACTTTATATTAAAAGCATTTAATTTTTTAATATTTTTTAAAAAATATTATCATTCCTGATAAATATTTCCTCTTTCCAAAAGAAAATGAATTAAATATTACTTAAAATAAATGTCGTTAGTATCGATATGATTATTAACATCAATTAAGCTTATTGATGTGACATTTGAAACTACAATATATAAATAACTAGTGAAATTGTAACATTAAAGTTGAAGGTTATTTAAATTTTTGACATTTAAAATGACATTTTGATTGAAATTAAGAATTAAATTATTTTATAGATAAAAATTGAGTATTTAAACCAAAAAATAATTTTAAAATATTCAGGTTGTTTCGAATAAAAATATTTTTCAACGGTATATTTATAATATAATAAATATACATGTTACAAGTTGATGTATCATAATAAAAAGCAAAAAAAAAATGCTGTGGCAATTACAACTAGTTAATATTTTTAAGTTTTGTTTAATTCTTTGACAGGAGTAAATGGAGCGTATCCAAAAGGATCAGTTTCAATCATATGTTTTTCATATGGCTCCAACTCGAATCCAGAATTCGATGATTCTGCAGAATTTTTTTGCGAGTTTCTTCGAAGTTGATCAAGCTGTTTGCCAAAATCTTGATCATTCATTTCCTTTCCAACAATTACATTATTATTTTTGATAAATGGTGCTGATTTAAATGGATCAATTGTGTTGATAGAAGATTCCCATGCTTCATTTGATCTTTCACTTACAGAAGAATTTGAACCAATAGATGATGTCATTGCTGATTTTATTGTAGAGTAAGGCCTTAAAAATATTTTATATTTATATTTTATTATGTATAACTTACTTAAATGCACTAGCTCTTAATAAACTATCGGAATTTGGTGACTTTACTAAAGATGTATTAGATACAACATTTCTAGCTGATAAACTTTCTTGATATGATTCAAAATCAGCAAAATTTTCATCTGCACTGGGTGTAGATTTTGAATCTGTCTGAGAGAAGTCATTTGATAGTGTCGTAGAATTTGTTGTTAACTGCAACTTTTGATTCATAGCACTGGGTCTTGGTCTTAATCTTGGATTAATCGTAGTGGAACCGGAAGATAGAATATTAACTACTTTACGACATTCAGTATCAATGATTGAATTTGAAATTTTATCAATTGTTATTGTATTTTTTTCAGTTTTAGTATTATTTAATGACTCTGACACATTTTTATTATCAGTCTCCGTTATATTTGTTGCATTAAATCGTTTTCTATAATTTACAATTATAACATCCAAAGGCAATTTTGTTGAATTTAAGTGATTTTTTAAGTAACAACTTTGGCCAGATATTTCTAAGATCAATGATGCTACCTGATATATATCTGGTCGAAGATTTGATTTAGTTGTTAAACATATTGAAATTAATGCTTTTAATGACTCGGGTATCCAATTATTTTCTGGAAAAGAAAAATGTCCGTTCTGAATAGCTAAACTACTTTCAGCAAAAGGGAGTTGAAAGTAACATAATTTGTATAGTAATACTCCTAATGCCCATATATCTGATGGTAAACCAATAGGATCATCTTCATATAAATCAATCATTTCAGGAGCTCTATAACTTAATGTTGTGTTTTTTTCGATTTCCTCAATAACATAATTTAATCCATGTGTTTTTGGAGATAAAAGTTCTTTTGTACAACTACCAAAATCACACAAAACGTATATCGGTCTTTGTTGATTTCTATTGGAATTATCAATTAAAATATTTTCAATCTGATATTAAAATATAAATTATTTAATAAAATTAAGTTACCTTTAAGTCACGATGTATAATAGGAGGATCAGCTGTATGCAATGCATAGACAGCTTTACAAATATCTTCAAATATGTTAAAAATTTCAGTTAATCGTAATGTTTGACTATTTTTTAATCTTTCATTCATTAATTGAAAAACTGAAGAAGAATAATATGATGTCAGTAACATGTATTCAGAAATACCGGCTTTATTTTGAGTAATCAAATGTGTTACATATTTAGCAATATTTTTGTGACCAGAAAAAGTTTTTAATATATTAGCTTCCCGTTTACAAGATTCAAGTTTAGCATTGTCATCACGAATCAATTGACGTTTTAGTGCATAATATTTATGACTTTTATCATGAACCAAATATACAATAGCAAATCCACCTGAAAAAAATTATATTAACAAAAGATTATAAATATTAATTTTATTTATTTTTATACCTTCCGCAATTTTTTTTTCAATAGTTAAGCTCATTTTATTTAATTTTATTGTTGATTTTTTTCCAGATGATGTACTTTTTTTAATATCAGCATTAAAAATTAAACCACTTTTAAGAGAACTAGATTTTTCTTTTTTTTCATTTGATAAAGGTTGTGGCTTCAATGAGCTTCCAGAACTGCCACCAAATAGGCTTCCTAATGGCATATCTAAAATTAAATAATATTAATAAAAGAAAAAAAAGGTAAATAAAAATGACAAAAAAAGAAATTATAAAGCACAGTAATATCTGGTATCGATTGAAAATTTTACAATATTTCATGTAATTATTTTTCTATAAAATTAGTAACCTTAAGATAATGTTATTTTTATAAATAAATAAAGATAAATAAGCATTATAAATTATAATAAATAATGATATATCAATATAGCACTTATCACAAAACGTTTAACATTCCTTTAAACTTTTACGACGACTTTTGTTTAGTATTCATTTTGAGAGATGTATCCTTTTATACTTAATAATAGATTATTGAAGATATATATTATGTCATTGTATAATAACCTTGAATTATATATAAAAAAAGTTTCACTAAATTAATATTATTATTAAGTATATTTAAAGGCTGCAAATATTGTTTTTATATTTAATGATAAATTAAGTAAAATTAAATTAATTTAACTATTTTATATCAATTAAATATTGTTTTTATATAAATAATTTTTCTTTTAAAAAATCTTAAAAGATATTTGATAAATAAATGAAATATAATAAATTGAGTCTACATAAAATTTTTTTAAAATAATATTCGTTTTTTGAGCAAATCATTTTGACACGTCATACATACAGAAATAAATCGAAGAAAATAAAAATTCTCTAAATGACAAGGAGTATGATTTTATTTATTTAAAAAGCTTTTAAATTACAAATGAAAAATAGAGTTGTGATACTAGGTAACAACTGTTAGAAAATAATGCACACAGTAAGAGAGATACACACACATATACATACATAAATAAGCTTAAAATGATGAGATTAATGAAATGAGGGCTATTTAACCAACTTCTATAGAAGGAAATATACATTAAAAAAGAATAAATACTTATGATTTCGTATACCAAATTAATTCTTTAAATAAATAATAATACTATATAGAGATATGTGGAGATTTATCTTTAAATTAATTATTTCTCATTTTAACTTGTTTTAATATAATTAATGATAGAGAAAGCTTTATATATATATATGTATAAATATATATAAAATTGTTTCTTAAAACAATATTAAATTTTTTAAATTTTTCTATCTTTGTGACATAATTAAAAATGGTACATTGTTAGGACAATATTTGCATAACTTTTTAATATTATTATAAAGATAAAATAAAATAATTAAGTTTCTTTTTCAATTGATGGTGGAATTGGTAAAGCTATTATAAATGGTCTATGATATTCTTCCATTTTTTGATATAATCTTCTATCTATAAGTGGCTTTAAAGTTGTAGTTGTTATTCGTTTGTAATAAGATTTTAATTGATTGTATTTATTTCTGGTCATTATACCATCCCTGTTAAGATTTCTAACTTTATACTTATACCATGGACGTTTAGGAGCTCTTGTTACAATATCTGAAAAAGGATCATCAACTTCAATTGTATTTTCTTTTTCTAAAGAGCTTTTTTCTTCAGTATCTTTCTCTTCATCCAATGCAGCTATAATAATATAAAAATAAAAATATTATCATCTTATACTATACAAACCTCTTTTAATTTTTAATTTTCTACTCCTCAAGAATGGATTTTTGACCTTTTCATTGTCATTATCAATATTTGAAGACTCTTGTTCTAAAAATTTATGAGTATATACATGGTCATCTTTAGTTTCTTCAGGAAATCTTGTTTTGGAAAGCTCTTCCAACTCTTCAATAGTTGTACCTCCATACTCAAGATTAGATAATGCCAACATATTGAGATAAAAAGCATCGATAGTACCTAACTTTTTCATATCAAAATATCCATGAGGAAAGAGAACTCCCTGACAGCTAATCTTATCGATAACTATAGCTATACATAAAACAAATAAATACTTTATCTTCATACTTAAAATAAAAGATATAAAAATAAAACAAAACTTAGATAATTATTTAAAAATCATTCCTCTAATATATACTTGATTCCGGATATTATTCTTCAAAATAAAACTAGTTTAATATCCAATTTGTTTCTATATATGTATATATCTTTATAACAAACATTCGACCTTGTAAAAATGTATTGTATTTCTTTCTTACCTTATCATTACTTCATTGTTATTTTTTGTAGTATAAAAATAGTTTTAAAAATATTACAGTTAAGATAAATATTTTTATTAAAATCATCTCTATTTTTTTAAGTTTATCAATAAAAAACAATTGCACTATATTTGATGATTAATTAAAAGCCATAATCCATTTACTGTATATATCGTATTTATATTAAATAATAACATTTGTTTCAATACTTTTTTTTGCTACATATACATTTGCAATTTATTGACTTTCGTGTCGAGATTCTCTAAAAGTCTTATGATTATTGTTGTGTTTAACAGCTGATTCTTATGTATATAGTCAAGTCACATTAAATAAGTAGCATTTTACATCTTCTTGTTGTTGTAAAGTAAAAATATATATTTTAAAACGACAAAAAAACAATTTTTAAAACGTCATGAATTCAAGGGAAGAATGTATTGATTTGGTTAGTACAATTTTTTTTATCATCATTTCTCATATATATTACAGACTGTTGATATTGGACAATTAAAAGAAACTGCTTTGTCTATTATTCACACAATTCTTCTGCATAGGACCCTGGGAAAGGTATAGTACATCTTTTATCTCTACTCTTTGTTTAGTTTTTTAATTATTTTCAAAAAAAAATTTTTTTTTTCTGTTTATAATAAATATTTTATGTATACACTCCATTTTTAGTGCAAATACGATGATGGAAATAAATATACTCTTGGAACACTTGGGTTGGAAGAAGTCGACTGTACAACTATTGAACTAACTTATGTTCAATTAAATTCTCCAGACTTACAAAACGTTGTAAGTAAAGAAATAAATATGTTTATTGAAGATATGCATAAAAAAATTAAGGAAGCAAAATCAAATTCGTTTCAAACTGTAAGATCGCAATCTATGGGTGTTTTACATGGTGGAATAAAAGAAAAAACAGATGAAAATAATATAATTCCTGTAACTGGTACGTGTGTCTTGGAATTTTATCAAAGAAAAGGTAAACCATCAAGTTCTATCAATTCAAAGACGGAAGGAACTGTATGGGAAAGATGGTTACTTAACATAGAGGTGATAACTTGTTCTGGATCTGGTAAGTTAATATTTATAAAAATTATCTAAAAAATAAATTAATATATTTATTAAACACTACTAAACTAAATAAATATTTAATTTATTTAACAGCTCTATCACTAAAAAATCGTTTGTAGACAAACTTGCGGAAATGAAAGTAACTTTGGGAGAAATTTTAAGTGAAAAAATATTATACATTTGTTCAAAAGCTAACAGATCTAACTATCTTCCTATAATTCCCAAATTTCAAGAATTAAATAACGTATTTGATGATTCATTTAGTGACTGTCAACCATATTTATTTCGAATATTAGATGGAACGTGCATAAAGACATTACCAAAGTTAGGTGAGTATGACATAAATATTTATCATCTATATTTTTATTATATTCTTGTACTTTTTTACCATTTTAATACTCTTTCCTATCCGCTTATAATGTTATCATATACACAAGCACCTTTTTATGTATATTGTGTGAGAGCATATAGGGTAAAAGTAACCATGGTAAAATAAATATTTTAAAATTCGCTCTTTTAATCCTATTAATATTAATACATTTTATTATTTTTTTTTTCAGAATCTATGAGAGCTAATATTCAATCATCAGCAAAATCTTTTACAGCTCGATCAACTGAATACGTTAGAAATTTATTTTTTGGTAGTAGTAACTCAAATTCATCAAGTTAAATTTTGTCAATTTATATATATATATATAAATATCAACTTGTACAATCATAAATGTGTATAGGTTTTTCCCTTTTCTTTATTAAAACACTTATTTAACTGATTTTCAAATATTGATTCTTCTTTTGTTATTATTAAATGATTTCCCAAACTATATAATATTTTTGTATTAAGAAGACAAAAGTGAATCATTTTTTCTAAAAAAATAATACTTTTAAAAACATTTAAGTTTTATTGTAAGAAAAGAATGTTTATCATGTGATATTATTATGTAACCTTTTTGTAATGTTTTTTTAGAAAGAACATGTCATCGTCTTTTAATTTTAAATATTTTATTGAAATTAAATGTTTTAAGACATATCAATTATATATAAAGAAGAAATAAAATTATTCAATTTTTGTTGATAATGAAATACATATCTTGTAAAAACAATTTTATAATATTTTATATTATAACGATTATAGGCGACATATTTTTTATAACTTACTTTATTCCTAATCAATTTGTTTATAGGGCATTCTTTTGAAATAATTACAAATTAATATGAGTTCTTCCAACCTAGAAACTGGCAACCCTACAAGAATCAATGAAATAAGAAGTCAGGTTGAAGATGTTACTGACGTCATGTCACAAAATATACGTAAAATATTAGAACGTGAAGAAAGATTGGAGAATGCTGAGGCACGTACAGCCAATCTAATTGAATCAGTAAGTTAACATTCTTCTCATGATTACATTTACAATTTTTTTTTATAGTCAGATCAATTCAGATTAGCAGCTCGTTCTGTTTCTCGTAAATATTGGTGGAAAGATTTAAAATGGACTATAATTATGTACATTGTTGGTATATTAATTATTGTTGCCATAATTCTTATCATTCTCCATGCATGTAATGTCATATAAAAAATTATAAAAAGTTTAATTTTCAAAAATAAGCATCTTAACAAAGAGTTGATATTGAATGGTGGAGAACTTAATTATGAATATAAATAATCTGGTTTAATCGTAATGTATTTTTATATATTTTTTGTGACAAATTAAAACATTGTAAAGTTACCATCGGTTTAAATAAATGATATAAAAATTTTATATTTACAGATAATATCTTAAGAAGTTTATACAAAAATATTATTGTTTAAGAAAAAAAATTGCAAGTGATAGATCTTATTTCAAAACATTATAATTAAACATTAAGTAAAGTATTAATTTATACTTGATATACTTAGTTTAACTTGATTCATTAAAAAGACAAACATAATATTTATATAAAAGAAAATCCTGTTGAATATATGTTCTGTTCTTAAATAAATCTATAATTGTTATAAGATTTTACCTCCACAAGGTTTGAGTAAATGGACAGATTTGAAAGATATTTCTAACAGACTGTAAACAAAGCTCTTACATTGCTTGGAAAGAAGTGTAGAAAGCTTTAAGGTAACTAGTGATTATTGAGAATATTAGAACTTTCAATGTCCCATAGAATAGGTACTTACTCACGAGTTATTTATGATGAAAACTTAATACATATTGTGATATAATGAAGCAAACCGCTTTTTCAAGAATAACAAAGACTTACCTTAGTTTGTTGAATAAGCTAGATGGTCAACTGAGAAAGAATAAAAATGGGAGATTTGAGGAAAAGTTGGTTAGATGCAGAATGTCAGCTTCAAAAGCATTCTCTTCTATTTTTCTTATATTATTTTTTACATGCGGTACAGTTTTAGGTCAATATGACTATGACTGTAGATGGAGAAAAAATGTGAGTGATGTATCCGAAATTGCACATCATAAATATCAAATCCTTGAAGATTGTATCTATTACAAGTTAAGTTCCGAAGCTAATAAAGTTCAGGGTCGTGGAAATTCTATTATGACATTACCACCAACTGTTCAAGCAGGAGAAAATCTTGAATTAGATGTTTTAGGTGTTGGATTTAGAAATATATGGATGAATGAATTATGGAAAACAATGTCAATTAGTGGTTACATAGTCTTTTCTTGGAGAGATCGTCGTTTCAAATGGGACAAAGCTGATTTTATTACTGATGAGATAAATATTAAAAGTTCTTCCAGAATTTGGATTCCAGATATAACTACAGATAAAACATTAATGTCAGCTCAAAATTCTGACTTTACGTTCTTTAAAGACATCAAAGCAAGAAACACAGGAAATATTACCACAAGAATGGAATATAAAATTGAAGCAGATTGTAAGACTGATTATTCAGATTTCCCTGATGATAAAAAGCAATGCTGTTTTAATTTGAGATCAAATATTTATCCAACATATTTAAAATACTATTTATATAATGAACATATTGATCTTACCTTACTTAAAAGCAACTGGCATGTAGCACGAAGTCATATTCATATTAATAATGAGGATAAAGATCCAAAAAAACAATATCTTAATATATGTATGGATGTAAAAAGAAGAGCACCGATATTAAGAGTAGAATTGGTTCTTCCTATGGTTATTTCAGGTTTGATTACTGTCTTAGCACCATTCTTTGGAAAACTTGAAGTTCAAGTTTATGTAAAGCTATTTGCTTTACTTTTACATTTAATGTCATTTCAATTTCTTTCAGAAAAAACACCTCAACTTGGATTTGGGGAAACTGTCCCAAACCTTTACGTGTTCTATATTTTTACATTTGCAATAACTTTTGTCAGTATTTTCTTAACTCTTATTGCTTCAGCTCTATATCGCCTTCCCAGAAATCTTCCCCCACCACATGGATTAACATTATGGACAAATCTCTGTAATTCAATTTGTTTCTGTTCAACTGAACCTCCATCTTCTGATGATATTGAAAAAGGATCCAAAGATTACAGAGATAATTGGCGTCAAGTATACATGGCATTAAACAATTGTTTTTCAATAATTGTTTTGATCGTTTATATTGTTGGAATATGCGTTATAAGCTTTTAATCAATTTATTTTATAATTTCAACGAAACAATATAATTATCTAAATTATTTTATGAAGAAGAGAAAGATGCCTTATCTGTATAGATAATTTAATATTATCTATTTAGTTAACTTCGATTTATGAATCTTTCTCATGATCACATTACTTGTAAATTTTTTTAAAATATTTATAACTTTTATCAAGTAATGATAATAAAATCCTGTTTTACAATGCTATTGCTAAGTTATAAAATGTCTTAAATTTATGATATTGATACTTGATAAAGTTTCATTTGTTTATTAATATTATGTGTTAAAAAAATGAAAGATTTATTACCGCATTATAAAAATTGACATGCAACTATAAAATATTTTGTATATAAAGAAACTATTTCTGAACGAAAACACTCATTATTTCAAAACATTAATTCTTTTTTCTTTTTTTCTTCAAATTTGTTTTTTACTGATAAAAAATTAATTTTATTTAAATAAAATAATGTGGTGAAAGATTAAATGTCATTTTAATTTTATAATAAATTTTGACTGTCAAAGAAATAATAAAAAAATAATTAATTTCTTTTATGATCAATTTCTTGTATTAATTTTATTGTTTAGTTATATTTTTTTTAGGTTTATTATGTTGTGAGAAGACAAAAAGATAGTTAATTTTAACCAATAATTTACTTCTATAAAAATTTTAAGTTATCACAAGGAATTTAGTTAATTTATTTGATAAGAAACGCCTTTAATTTGCTTCACATTTGTATCATGTCCGGTACTTATTATTTAAGGAAAATTACTTTGATCACATCATTTAGTTTAGTCACGTTGCAATCGCAATATTATCAAACTTGTTTTATATCATATTATTATAAATAAATTGGTAAAAATTACTTAATATGGCTCCTATTTATAAAGCACCAGTTAACTTAGATGATGTCGTACGTAATAAGTTAAAATATACTTATGAAATAATTTTTCCAGATGCATTCAGTCGATTCCTTTATTGCTGATATCAAAGAAGCACCAGGTCATACTTCTGTTATCTTTACATTGAAAGAAAAACCTGGTGCATTAGCAGAGACATTAAAACTTTTTCAAGAAAAAGATGTTAACATTACCCATATAGAATCTCGACCATCTACAACTTATCCAGGTTCTTATGAAATTTTAATTCAATTTGCTGATGATGAAAAGAAAGATGATATTTTGGAGATTGTTGATATTTGTAAGAAAAAAGCTACAAATTTAAAAACATTTGATTTTAATACTCACAAACGTTTTAATTCGGAATCTCATCCTTGGTTCCCAAGAAAGATTGTTGATATTGATCAATTTGCTAACAGAATATTAAGTTATGGAGCTGAATTAGATGCTGATCATCCAGGTTTTACTGATGAAGTTTATAGAAAAAGAAGAAAAGAGTTTGCTGATATTGCATTTAATTATCGTCATGGAGAAAAAATTCCTTATATTGAATATACTGAACAAGAAATTGGAGCATGGCGTACAATTTACACAGAATTAGCAAAACTTTATCCAACTCATGCTTGTAAAGAATTTAATTATATTTTCCCATTACTTCAACAAAATTGTGGATATGGTCCTGATAAAATTCCTCAACTTCAAGATGTATCTGATTTCTTAAAAGATTGTACAGGATTTATATTAAGACCAGTTGCAGGATTATTATCATCAAGAGATTTTCTTGCTGGTTTAGCATTCAGAGTTTTCCATTCAACACAATATATTAGACATCATTCGGAACCAAAATACACACCAGAACCGTATGTTTTTTATTAATAATATTGTTAATTATTTAATTCAGAGATATATGTCATGAACTATTAGGACATGCTCCATTGTTTGCAGATCCTGATTTTGCAAGATTTTCTCAAGAAATTGGACTCGCTTCATTAGGTGCTAGTGATGAAATGATTGAAAAGTTAGCTACACTTTATTGGTTTACTGTTGAATATGGAGTATGTCTTGAAAAAGGTAAAAAAAAAGCATATGGAGCTGGTTTATTAAGTTCATTTGGAGAACTTCAATATTGTTTAACTGATGCTCCAGAAGTCGTTCCATTTGAACCATCGGTTTGTTGTGTAACAAAATATCCAATCACAAAATTTCAACCAAAATATTTCCTTGCTGAATCATTTAATGATGCTAGCAATAAATTAAAGTAAGTTTACAAAATAATATTTATCAATAATGTATCTTTAAAGAGAATGGGCTGGAACAATTCCAAAGGATTTCCAAGTTCGTTACAATCCATACACTCAATCTGTTGAAGTCATTGAAGATCTTAATGCAGTAAAGTTATTAGTAAGAGATATTAAAAGTGACTTATCAACTCTTGAAAACGCAATTTCTAAACTTGAATAACGTTTTATTTTTGTCGTCAATGTTTTATGTTACACATATGTGTATGAGTTTATTGCAAATAAAGACATTTTTAAAATCAACTTTGTATATTAATTTTTGTGACATAATTGATTATAATAAACTACGTTATATTCAATTTAATTTAATTTTTTTAAAATAAGAATTAAAAAATTTAACGTGATTATGTTTGTAGTTAAGTGGAAGGAACTAGACATCATCTTGAAAAATTATAGTGTTATTTTAAATATAGATATAAATAGGTAATTTTAAAACGATAATTAATGAAACTTTTTAAATTAATAATAGTATAAAATTTTTAAAATATATCTTATTATTTTTAAAAATATCTTTGAAAATTATTTTAAAAAAATTGAAAAAATAATGTTTTTTTAATGTTTTAAATTTATTAAACTATTGAACATTATTTCACTAAGTATGTTTGAATTATGTATTCAATTTGCATTAAATACTATGCAAACAAACTAAACATAATACAGTGATGCCAAGGAATATTAAATTACAAAAAGTTTTTTTATATAAATCTATTGACGTAGTCAGAAAGGAAGTCAAACATTTTATAGTAGAGAACTTTGATATATGTTGTCTTTTAAATATTTTTAACATCCTTTTATTATTTGTAATTATTATTTTTAAATGTATTCGTCTCTTTTTATTGAATCTAGGACATTTTGTTATTTTTTCCGTGTATAAAAATGAAATTATTTATTATAAATATTTAAAAGCATCGGCAGGATTAATAGAAAGAAAATGTTAATAATCATTGGCAGGAAAGATTTAAAACATAATAAAAATTACAATTGTGAGAATATAGGTTGATACACGTTATACGTTATTGCAGAAAATAAAAATTATGAAGCTATAACTTTTTGCATTGAATCAGATCTTTGTCCTGTACCAAATTGACATTCTAAAAATTTAGCATATTCTGATTCACTTAACATTGTATGTCCTTTCTCAATTTCACGTTTTTTAACTGAATAAATGCCACTCCTTTTGTGAGTAATGTAACAAAGACAACATAATGTAATCAAAGACATAAAAAGTGCAATTAAAATTGCTATAAACCACATAGCTTTTTGTAAATTTTCTAAAAAAAAACATAAATTATTTTTAAATATTGTTATATTTACCTCTATTTAAATGTGACAATTTTGAACGACCTCTAGTTCTTATAACTTTTGGCATCGATTTTTTGATTCTATCTCCATCTCTTGATACACCAACAATATAATATTCTACATCTTCTTCTAAATTTTCTAAATGTATCGTATCATGAGGTACATTAATTGAAGGGGATATCTTCCATTCATCATTTTGGTCCATTGTATATTCTACATAAAATGATGACCCTGACATTCCCCAATATGTTTTATTTGAATGTTTCCATGTTGCTACAACATATCCTAATCCTTTATTTGAAAGATCAAAATCTGGTGTATCTGGATCAGAGATAGGCCATGTTTTTACTGGTCTTACAATTTTAGGACCTTCACCACCATATGTTTCTGCCCATACTGCAACTTTATATAATGTATCTGGATGAAGACGTTCATGGAGATAATAATGTTGCCTATGAAGAACGTATGTTTCTTCAATTTCTCCATCAAATGAATTTTGAAATGTAATAAAATATCCACGTATTCTACCATTAGTTTGTAATGGTGCTTCCCATGTCAGGAGAACACTACTAAATCCGACTGCTCTTGCTTTAAAATTATGTACTTTAATTGGAATTCCTTCTGGTGTGGAAAAAGAGATAATTTCACTTTCTGCACTATCAAAGTGTTTATTTGATATCTTAACAGATACATTATAAGCTGTTATTGCTTTAAGACCATTGATAATATAACTTGTTTGAGTATTTGAAACATTAACTGAATATACTTGTTCAGGCTTATCAATTTTCCAATATGATACTTTATATCCCTTAAAATGACCACGAACATTATCTACAGGATATGAATTCCAAACAACTTCAACAGATGAATAATTGTAAATATTTTGAATTTTTAATCCAGAAACCGGTTCTTTTGGAGAGTTTTCACCCGAATATCCTATAATTATATCAGGCTCAATAATACAATCACCTAAATCATTAATAGATTTAACTTGAACTTCATATTGTTTAAATGTTGGTTGATCCCTAATTATAGTATTAGTTGCTAATGGATCTTCAACTACAAATTCATGCCATTCATTTTTAGGTTCATTAATTCTATATCTGATAAGATATCTCATATTTGGTGCATTCCAATCATACTTATCTATTGGATCCCAATAAATAACAATATTATTTGGTTCATTTCCTTCTGCTAAAACATTTCCGGGATTAATGTATGGGCGTGTTGGTTTAGTTTTACATTCTGTTTCTGGAGGATATCCAGGGTCAGATGGTCCATAGGAATTTAGAGCAATTACTCTAAATTTATATTCAACCCATGGTGAAAGACTAATTTTTGAAAAATAATGGTCATGATCAGTATTAGTTTCTTCGTATGCAGTTGTCCAATTTTCGGGTTGAAAGTTTGTTGAAAATTGAATAATAAATTTTTTAATCTCATCTCCATTTTCTGCTGGTTTTTTCCAATTAATAGATGCAGTGACATCATCACAAGAGAATTGTTGAATTATTGGTGGATTTGGTATATCCCTTACTAATAATTCAATTCCTGCAACTTTAACTTCAACATCTGTTACTGCTGCACAGTCAATATTTCCTGAATCTTTTCCTCTAATATGTGTCAGTTGTAAACGATTTACTCCATTTCTAAAAAAATAAATAAACATAAAAATTACAAACATACGTATCGGTAGTTGTCGTTAATTTGATTGGTTTTCCATCATGTGTCCAAACATAATCAATCAACAATCTTGCATCTGCTATTGCACCACAATAAAGTTCTACAGTCTCATTTGCTTCAACAATTAATCTTTTTGGAGATGGCACACGAGTAAAATATGTAGGATTAAATACTTCCAATTTATTTAAAGCACGATTAATTCCATATCTGTTACTAACATTACAATAATATAATCCTTCATCAGCAGAATTGATACTCATTATTCTTAAAGTGTGATTAGAAAATATTTTAATTTTTCCTGGAATATTTTGTATAGGTTGATCATGTTCATCAACCCATTTTACATTTGCTTCAGGTGCTGCATCAATTTCACAACTCATATCAACATCACTATTCTGTATAACCTTCCAAACTCGTTTTACAGGCATTTTAAAAATTGGAGCATGTGCTGCAACATTTATATATGCATTTGCGAAGACATATCCAAATACATTTGAAGCATTACATTGATAAACAGATGTATCAGTATCATGATGAAGATCATATATTCTTAATCTTCTTCCATTATCAAGAATCATCTTTCTACCATCATCATCTGTATTATGAATTGGAAAACCATTTTGATACCACCTTATTATTGGAGGAGGAGATCCTGAGACATCACATACCAATTCTGCTGTACTATCTTCAGTTTCATTTATATCTTTTGGAGGTTCTAAAATCCAATATGGAGATGTAGATACAGTTACTTTCATTTCATGTTTAATATGTTGTGAAGAGCATCGATATATCCCAGAATCAGAAGGACGTGCATTTTCAATAACATAACTTTTGCCAAAATCTGAATCTTCTGATTTTATTGTCTTCCATGTATAATCTTCTTCTTTTTTCTGCCATAGAATCTGTGCAAGAGGCCTGAAAAATGTATATAAAAAAAAAGAAAAAATAAAATAACTTGCCTTCCTCCAAAAATGCACATAAGCTTCAATTTACCTCCAGCCTTTACAACATTTTCTTTTGGAGATAAATATAAAGAATGAATAGGTTTAGGTTTTGAAAATATTCTCGATTTAACATTAATTTGAACTTCGTTACCAGCTCTATATTCTCCATGAAGTACAGGTGATGTTGCAGCACATTGATAAACTAAATTTTTTCTTCCATCATGTGGTTCTACAAAACTAAAATGAAGTTTACCATCTAAATCAACTGCTATATGTTTTCTTCTAATTGTTTCAATGACAGAATTCAATTTTGTATCACGATATAACCAAAAAACTGATGGCTTTGGATTACCATAAGGAATATTACATGGAATTGTTAATGATTCACCTTCTTCTACTTCAATTTGTTTTATATTTGATGGAGCAAAATGATCAAGTACTATAAAATGCATTTTATAACAAAAGAAATATATAATTTACCTCCCATAACAACATGAACTTTATTAGTTAATGATGTACCAAAAAAATTTGACATTGCGCATTGATAATATCCTTCATCTTCAGCAGAGGGATCATTAATAATGATTGTTCCTGATTGTTTTTCTTTTTGCCATTGGATATGCTTCCCATCAATTTCTAAAACTTTTCCATCTTTCTTCCATTCAAAGCTGGAATAATAATGAAACTCTTTATGAATCTAATTAAACTTACAAATCAGGTTTATTTGTACCATGACAATAAAGGGTAATTCGATTAATAGGTATATGACTATTTGAAGTGTTATGATCAACGAAAGACTTTTGAAACCAAACTTCTTCAGGAGGTTGAAGTTCTAATTTTGGAGGCACTTAAATATTATTTAAATATTTGATACAATTAATAAAAACTTACGTGCTAATTTGCTAATAGGAACAATTGGTGCTATTATATGTATTGGACAAAGGAAGAACAAGATATATAATATCATTCTTATAAATTTATACGATGAAAGCACTGATGCCGGATTAAAATCATCATAGAATTTAAGAATGAAATTCATTCTATAAAAATATGAAATATTATATTTTTTTTTTAAATTATATTTTATATATAAGTATATATTACGATATATGAAAAGTTAACACAAAACTTAATGCATTTTAAATTTTTGCAATGCGTTGGTATTTAAAATAATTGTCTGTTTGGATCATTAACGATGCCGTATATCTTTTTAAGAAGTAATAAAAGACAAAATTTGTAAGAAAAGAGGTAACTTTTATATGTTAAATTATTGTAAAGCTGAGTTGCATGATAATGATACATAACATTGTCACTTGTATGGGTAATGTAAAGATTTTTTTATTGTTTCTACGAAATAAAACTAAATAAAGCAATATTGACATCCGGTGCTTTCCGGCACTTGTAATAAGATAAGATAAAACATGAATGACAATTTTCTTTTCATATATGTCATAATATTGTAAAAATATTTTTAAATAGTAATATTATTATTCTGTTCTTAAAATAATATTATGATATTTCTCTGCACTATAAAATAAATTATTTTAAAATATTTGGTATAACAATCCTAATTGAATAAAATTTAAAAGTTAGTAGGATAGTTAAAAATTAAGAATTGTAAAAATAAGGATATAATGTTAAAGAAATAAGTAGAAAATATAATGGACAATAAAAAGTTAAAGATTTTGATTGCTGTTTAAACCACAGAGTTAGAAAAAAAAAAGATTTGTTTTATGCTTAAAGATAAAAATAAAACGTAATTGAATGATGGCACTCTTAAAAATTAAACTGGTTATCAAGTATATGATAATGAAGTTTCGTTTTAAAAAGAACAATATAGAAATAGGAAAAAAAAATTGAATAAGGCGATTTATAACTATTTTAAATTTCATAAAATTTTAAAAGTATAACAAACATCGCAGTCTTTGATCTATCTACACAATAGTATTAGGCAAAGTTTTACTCAAAATCTGGGATTATAATTAATAGATAAATAATTGTTAAACTACTTTAAAAGTTTTATCACTAAGAGTTTTTGTGAATTGGTATATATATGCAACTGTTATAATAATAATAAATATCTTTTTTAAAAAATATTAATAGGAAAAATGTAAGCTACTTTGTAGTAGATGGCATATGATTACTATTATGCAATTATTCATTTTTTTTCTTAACTTCTCTAATTACACTGATAGGCATATAAAAAGTATTTTTCATTAATGCCATTAAATAATGAAATTGATATTTCTTTAAGGTTAAAGAATATATCTTTAATATTCATTAGTATGCATTAAGAATTTAATTATAATGAGATGATCCTTTTTAGAAATTTATAAAACCACTATTCCTTTGCGAATATAAAAAGAAATAATATGGCAATTTGATTAAAAAGCAAATGAGAGTGGTATAGAAGCAAAGTATATATAAAATTTATACCTCATTTTAAAGAAATAAAGTATAAGTGTCTCGTGTCAAATGATTTGTGATCTTAAATAATTCAAGTTTAAGGTTAATATATTGGCACCTCACAGCTCATCAATTATAATTGAACAATTGTTAAATGTTATAAAATAAAAAAGATGTTGATAATAATATAATGAAAGTTTATTCAACAATTCCTTACCCAACCCATTTTCGTCTTATCATTTCCATTGTCCATCTTTTTATCCTATTTGTACTCAAATTTATTTCATGATAATCATTTCTAAACAACATATCATTTTGTTTACCAAATAGTCAAATTAATTTGATGGCTAACTTTACTTTAAACAGATTAACTTCCGGTGAATTGTTGATACATATATCTCTTGTAAGCATAAAAGCATAATGATGATTATAATAACATACAATGGTTATCACTATATTTCATGTGAATATATAATAACAAAGCGGTTATCATAAAAGAATTGACTCTGATTATTTAATTTTGATAAAATAAATTTTATTGCATAATTTGTTTATTAACAATTGATGTGAATTAGAGTAACACATAAAATCTAAGTTTCAAAAGTACAACTATCATGTTTTATTTTACCAACTATATATTACATTTTACGGCATCAAAGATATTTGCAAAAAAAAAAATAATAATAATAATTTATAATCCAACGAGTTCAAAATATTCATATAATTTTTCTTCTGGCAGAGGTAATGATCCTTCAAATGGTTTTAACACACTATGTGAACATATTTTATCATCTTCTTCCTTATTAAGACTATTCAACGGCTTTTGATATTTTTCTAAAACTGGAAGAATATGTCCTTCTGTAGTGAAGATTAGTTTCTCAGCATTCCTGTTTACAAGATTATTTCTATCGAATAACTATAATGAAATAATTGACGCATAAATACATTATAAAACATACCAAATATAGATATTTAACTGTTTCTGCAAGAAAAAAACTTTCCATTCTATCTTCTAAGCTTTTATCTAATACATGATGTACACTAGCAAAACCGCAAGCCACTCTAGTGTGTAAATTTAAAGAATCTAATATTTCTCTACCAACAGAAAGATAAAATGGATTCTTTGTTGCTTGATACAATAGATATGTAGACTCAATAAACTCTGGGCGTAGTAAATAGAATGCAACATCAGGGTTACTGAAATGGAACCACAAATAATAATAAAAATCATTTTATTATCCTGTTTTCTATTTTTTTATAAACTACTCTAACAAAACCAATATTTACTTCTCTTTAGACATTTCAATTAATTAATCTTCCTGAATTCCTGTTTAATATTTTATGTAACCTACTTTTATTTCTTATATTAATAAATATATCAATTTAACTCTTTTGGTAAGCTCATTACTAATACTTTTAGATGGATATTATCATTCTTATATATTATGGATTAATACCTATTTTATTTATTGTCTTAATTCTCTTATCTATTTTTTATGGATATGAAAAACTAAAAGAATACAAAAATGGAAAAATTCATATCACAAAAACGGTCCCAAATATTGTAAAAAAATCTAACACTGTTACTGATAGTTATATAAGATTTGATAATTATCTTAATTCATCATCACTCTCTCCAATAGGAATATATTTCGTTCCTCTACCTTCAGAGATAATCAATTCAAAAAATCGAAAAAAGCTAACTCCAGAACAAAGAGAAATTTTAACAGCAAGTGGATGTATTCCCTATGATCCTAAAGAAATTAAACTACCGGTTGTATAAATTATGATTATTTAATAAAAATATGATTAATATTAAATTTTTAATAACGTACCTCGTATTCCAATTAAATCGTTCTGGGACCATATCAAATTTTTTCCAGATTGCATAATATAATGCATGTTGACATATCGCTTCCTCCAATTCTCCATTCAACACCAAAACCCCAGCATAACTAGCTTGTAATGCATCTATCCATGTATTTAATACACTTCCATCTCTCATATCAACATTAACAAACATTGGAGCTTCACCAAAACCTGTAAAGCATTTATCTCTTCCCCGTCTAAGATATGCTGATATACTTTTTTTTGCATTCTCAAAAATATCAATATCTTCTTTTTCTCTAAATAAAATATAACTTTTTAATAAATATTCATAAAATGAATCTATTCCTGCTCCAAGTCCATGCATTACTCCAAGCCATTTTCCATTCATTATATTAATTGTATTTCCAGTCAAACCAGTAGCATTATTTCTTCTACTCCAAATACCTCTTAGATTCTTACGTGCTAAATATATATATGTTGGATCATCTAATAATTTAGATAACAAACCAAATTCAACAATTAATGATGTAGCACCCGCTGTATTGGCTTCTTGAATAGTATTTTTTAAAACACCGTTTTTTAAATGAACTCGTGGAAATGAAATTCCTGTTCTTGTGTTATAAAATGCAGGCTTCAATCTATCAGCTAAATCTTTAGCCATTAATAAGAGGTTATTTTTGTACCCGTCCATTTTCCAGTTACCCATATAATTATTTTCACCTGTCAAAAGAAGATGTGATGATAAGAGAGAACCTATAATTCTAATTGTTGCTTCAAATACTTGAACATTAACAGAACTATTAAAGGACACATTAGAGATGACCTTATGAACGGAAGAAAAAAATTCTTCTCTTTCACCTAATACAGCCAAAGTTGTTAAAGAGTCAATTAATGTTAAGGAATAATTTCCCAAAACATCGTTAATATTTAAATTATTCCTAAATTTTATATTTTGATAATTTTTCAAGAAAAAAAAAAGTTTGCTTACGGATTTAGATAGTCTGGACCTCTACCAGAACAATATATTGGATTCAATTCATCCAATGGATATGCATACTTAATATAATTATCATAACCAAATTTAAACATCTCCTTTGTCTCTAAACGTGCTTCTTCAATTTCATCATCCGTTAATAATTCAACCTTGAATTTTTTATATATTTTATCATCGATAGATTCAGATGATATAACAAAGTCAATGACTAATGCATAGATTAATAAAAAGAATGCAGTTTTAATTTTTTTCCTATGATATGACTTTTTATAATCTTCAAATAGCCAAAAGATCATCCAGAAATATGATGTACAAAAGAGTTTTAAGATAAAATGTAGACGTGCTGACATAAAAAGTGTTACGTTGTTAATAAACGTAAAATACAACGCGGCTGTAAAATTACTTAAATAAAGAAATCATTTGATCTACACACACTTATTTAAATACAAAAATGACAGGCATATGATGAGTAATATATATTATTCTTTTAATAATGTTTATATGAAGAGAAATAGCATATATATAATAACAAAAGACATTTTCCTATTGATAGAAAAAAAAATGGTTATGGATGTTGATATTATATGTTTATAATATGTTACATAAAATAACTTGGAAGATATCTTTGATTGTCAGAGCACTTAATTTTTATATGATCTTAGTATTAGATGTAATTCTAATAAAAATGTCAAGTGGTCTTAAGAAAGTTTATATTAATCATCAAAATATTAAAAACTATTCATTCTTCTTTAAAACTTTATAGTTATAGTTATGGATTACATTGAAGGTTTCTTCAATGTTAACAAACGTCGTACCCTTGACGATAGTGGAGCTGATAGAATTTTTCACTCATATGCTACTGTTATTTTTGCTCTTTTTGCCATTTTAGGCCTTACAGCAGTAAGTTATTTATTTTCATTATTATTTAATATAACTTTTAGAGTTTTGGATTCAAACCAATTCAATGTCAACAACCAGCTGAATGGGCATCAGCATGGAGTCAATTTGCTACAGATATATGTTATGTTAATGGTACAACAACAATGCATAAAAGAGGAGCTCAAGAGAATGTAAAAATTGAATATAAAATCAATTATTATCAATGGGTTCCATATATTTTTGTTTTACAATTTATAATGTTTATTTCTACAAAAAAAGTTTGGAGTTATTTAAATTGTATTGGTCCATTGAATGTTAGATTATTAGTTAACATGGCTATTGGTCTTCAAAATTATTCTTCAGAATCAGAGGAGTACAAGGAACGGATGAAAACAATTATTTATCATTTTAAAGAAGGTATTAATCATACAGAATATGATAAGATTGCTCTTTATCAACATCCAATTGGATCAATTATATATAAACTTTTTTATAAAGTTTCAAGAAAAAGTTATTTATCATATGTTTATATCATCTATAAAGTTATAGAAGTTATTGTAATATGTATACAAATGAAATTTATCTCTGATATTGTTGCAGAAGGAGACTTGTTATATGGACCAAAACTTTTTTATGATTGGAATTATAGAGCTACAATCGATGATTCATACTATTTCCCAAGAATGGTAAACTGTACCTTTAATGTTCGTGATTATCCTCAAGGTTTTAACTTCCGGGCTCCATCGATACCAAAAACAAGAAAAATTAGTTGTATTTTAACAAATAATATTATGAATGAAGTATTATTTATGTTAGATTGGATTATTTTATGTGGAATGGGATGTATTATGGTAATAAGCTTTTTTAAATGGACTATAAAATATATGTCTTTAAGTCAGAGAAAACATTTTATACAAGATTTAATATTATTTACTGTAAGTTTATAGTAGTTATAAATTACTAATTACTTTTTATATTAGTCTCATGAACATCAAGCAAATAAGCTGGCAATAATTAATAATATTGTTGATGCTCTTACTGAGGATGGAATTTTTATTCTTCAAATGATGCATAAAAATGCTTCTGTTGGAATTGCTGGAAAAATATTGGAGAATTTAGTACCTGATATCCTTGATGTTAAAACAGAAAAATAAAATGATATTGATGGTTTTTTTAATACAATTAAAATACAATTTAATTAGTTTAAAAATATTACAATCACCAATAAAAAAATTAATATATATATATAGTCAATAGCAGCTAAATGTAATAAAAACATTATTTTGAGACAGGTCCAACCTTAAACACAAAATCTGTAAGACATATGATAAGACCTTATTTTTTGTTAATAATGAATAATGATATGAGAAACATGTTTATAATAATATTTGTCATCTTTAAATGAACAGATGAATATCTAGTATTTAGCTTGTAAATTCACACTAAGTGTGTAAAAATTCACGATATGACTTTTAAAATCAAAAATATATATGTGGAAAGTTGTGTTGCGACGGTAGCATAAAAGACTCTTGAATATAATATATATTTATAATTTTTTATTCTCCCAATCATATAACTGCTATCGTACTGTTTTAAACTGCAACAAGAATTTATAAAATGAAATATCTCCTTTAATAATAATTTTTCTTTATGTCCAACTGTATACCTGTGGTCGATCTGCATGATTTTCGGATAAATCGTGAAGATTAGCCTGTTGTTGTGTTTGATCTAAATGCATTGGTAGAATTGTTCCCACATTCAGACCCATGCCTGCTGCTCCAATACCGGGTATATCTAAAAAGAATATTTTATTTTATACACCTCTCTCCTTATTTATTTATTATATTTAATTTAATGTGACGTGGTAACCTGATATTTTTAGTTATTCAAAGTTAAAAAATGACGAGTACTGTAATTAAAAGAACCTGTTTGGTAAAAAGAATTTGGTCTTTGTTCTCTTTTCAATAAACACTTACCTGGAATCGTTGCATTTGAGATCTGCGATGGATTCATGGCATTGTTGAATGTATTAGTATGAATACCATTCATCGACCTATTAAAATTATAATAATCATATGGACCTGTTTGTGGAATCATTGCATAGTTAAAATCTTGAGGAGTTATCATTGGTGATGGAAAACAATATGCTTGTTGGGCCAATCCTGAATACATTGTTGAAGGATGGGATTGAATAATAGTATTTGTTGGTGTGAATCTTTGTGCTACACTACTGCTTAACCCATTACTTAATCCATTATTTTGTAAAGTCATAACTGGTGGACTTGAAGTTGATGATGGAATACTAGGATTGGTTGATGTATTACTTGAATTTGATGAAGCAGTTGAAGTATTTACCGTAATTGGAGAAGTTTCTAGTATATTATTAGTTGATGTTTGAAGATTAGTTCCGATATTATTACCAGGTGACACTACGGATGACGGTGTTGTAGCGTTAGATAGGGAACTATTTGATGATACACTAGAAGATACATTTTTGGTAGAAAGATGTTGTGATGTGATTACGCTTGAATTACCATCAAGGTTGGAATGCGGCATATGTGAAATTTGATTATTAACACTCTTCTTTTGATTTCGAACTTTCTCTTCTCTTCTATACTTTGCTCTTCTATTTGAAAACCAGACTTGAATTCTAGCTTCTGGTAGACCTATTTGTGAAGCTAGTTGTTCTCTTGCAAAAACATCCGGATAATGAGTTCTTTCAAATTCTCTTTCCAGCCTATCTATTTGGTCTTGTGTAAAAGATGTTCTATTTCTTTGAAGTTTTCTTTTTAATCGTTGCCTAGCAGCTTCATCATGTTCAGAAGTTTGTTTATGATTTTCTTCTTCACCATAAACTAAAAATAATTATAATAAGATAGAATTTAACTAATAATTATAATTTTAAAAGTATATTTATAAAGTCAAATCATTCAACGCATGCGTTAATGGCATGTGCGAAATTTTTGATTGAAGAGGTGATAAGAAAATTTTCTGTCAGTTTTAATAAATACTAACAACTAACCGTGTTTCTTTAAATTATATTCTTTATTGTTCATATTTATCATAAAAATTTTGTTAATAATATGATTTTATAAATATATAAAAAAAATATAGCATTTGCTTAAAATTTTTTTTTTTGTGTAGATTTTTAAGTAAACAGATAGAATACTGTAACTAAATAATGATTGATAGGTCAAATATATCTTTAGAAAAATATTATGAAAAGAAGTATTTTTTTATATGATTAAAAAAAGTTTCAAAATTTGGGAAAGATTATTCTTAAAAGCTTTTTAATAAAATGACTAATTACGTGAATAAAATATATATTATGATAGAAGGATGTCATTTAGATGAAATCTCTCTCTCTGATGATTTAAAAGTTTACTTGATTTGGTAAAGACAACAAGACTTTGAAACGAGTTATTAAATGTAAAGGCAAGTTGTACTTATTTACTTAAATATGCTTTGAGAGTACTGTAGTAAGAATAAATATAATAATAATCAAAGAACGTTTCTTACTAAAATTAAAATTTTACAATAAAGCTTATGAAAACACTTTTTTTACCAATTCCTTCAATTGATATAGTGTTATATGATGTGGCGCGATGTATATCACGCAAGAATTCTATTCCTTCAATCAGTTAAAGAAGATCAAGTTGACATATGCATAGAAGCGTGTAGTCATCTCACTTCGTCAACTCTTTCCTTTTGCGTTCTTTGACACATGAATGTGTATTATTATAATATAATGATAGAAAGATTAATTCTCAAAGATGGAAAAATTTAAAAATATATATAATATATATATATATATATTAAGGGACGTACAGTATGATTTTTTAATTTAAATTTAATTTATCTTACCATTTTCTTTTCTATGGTCTAAAACTGCCACAGGTGGTATTTGATATAAAGGATTTTGCATAGACATAGGCCAATGATTATAAAATTGTCCATGAAATCTATATAAAAAAAAAATAATTATATAAAATATATATAAAAATATAAAATATACCTTATTGTACGATCATAAAATTCGTTTTGCATAGCTTGTTGTTCTTTCTTAGCCGCCAAATTTCGTAATACACGATTTATAGAAGATACCTAAAATAATTATATTAAATGATTATATACTTATGAATATATCTATTTTTGACAATTAAGGCTATCTAGTCTTTTTTACATAATACTTAATATTTTAACGGGGTGGAGTTGAATAGATAGAAGCAAGACTCTTGAACATTGCATCGTTTATATTTTATTAACAAAAAGAAGTATAAAACACTGCACATATTTTATATATATTACTACACTGCTGTTTAGAAATATATATTTTATAAACAGGCCGATGACTTGATTTTAGAAGACAATAAAAACTAGAAAAAAAGGTTTTGTATATACGACAACAGTGGGGTTGTCGTCTTTATAATACATATAATATTTTTTGATGAAAACTTACACTAGGAATAGTTTCACTTGTACAAACTTTCTCGCTTAAAAGTTTATCACGAATTTCCCACGCAAATATAGATGGTTGTTCACGTTTATATGCTTCAATTTTTTCACAAACATTATTTGTAGCAACTCTTGGTTTTGAACCACCTATGGCACGTGGACGAATAGTTCCCGATTCATAATAACGACACAATATTTTGGATACACATCCATTTGAGACTTGAAGAATTCTTGAAATGTCACAAGGTCTTGCTCCTTGATGCGCTAAATCGACAATTTTTTGTCTTGTAGCATCAGGAAGGGGACGTCCATTAACAAAAACACCTCCAAGTTGATTTACTCCAGTGTGACCTTAAAAATATAATTAAATTTTTAAATCAATAAAATTTCAATTAAATAATAGTTATTACAGTAACACACACTAATTAATCATTAATACCGTATGTTGAAATTTTGAAATAATTTAAGACTACTTAATTAGTATAATATTTATATCAATATGAAAATGACGCAATTGTACATCAAAACGAAATATCCTCATTAATCATTTAATAGTAATCTTTATAAATAAGTATGGTAGGATTAAGTGCATAGCAGGAAACAAGTGCGGTATACCTAAGAATATTAGTAACTTTGAAAGGCAATGACATGTGGAGGATCGTATTAAGTTTCTGATCCGATTGCGTAGTTATTTAGCTAAAATATAAAAGATGGATGGCACTCAACAATTTTTATCAATTGTCATTTTATATAACCACATTATAATTTTAATTAGAAAATGTCAAAAAAGAGACACATTATATTTATAAACAATTGAATTTGACAAGTAAATTTGCATTCATAGTAGTATCCCTATAAAAGTCCTTGATTTTTTTATACCAAACAAAGACAATCATTATGTAAATTTGATGATTATAATTTTCCTTCACCTCACTGTTATGAGGAGGTAATAACGTTTACACATTATTTTCTCACTAACACGTCTATTTGTAAAACAATTAACATTAATATGATGAGTGGGGTAATAAAACCTAACGAATTTTTGGAAAAGGATTGTTTATATTACCAAAAATGGCGCCTACTGAATGTGGCACCAATATAATATTATTATTATTAAAAAATTGTGGTTATGATAAAATATACATATATTTCTATCTATATATGTGTTAAATATTAGTATAAAAGAATATTTCATTATTATATATAAAGTGTCATAAATTTTAGTATACTTTTCTCTTATCAATGAGGTAGTTAAGAATAGTCCATGTATAAATATAGATATATACATAGCATTTTCTTTATTTAAAAATGAATAATTCAAATATATATCTGCGTGCAATTAGAATAAAGGGAATTGCATAAAATTGATATTCAAAATGTGTGTGATAAAAAGATAAAAAAGAATCTATAAAACCAACCTGGAGATGTATTATACTGACCTCTTGAAGAAGGCATGCTTTTAGCAGTACAATAATTTTTGTTTCTGTTTTAATATCTGCTCCTTTCCTTTTTACCCGTCTTCAAAGGGTTGAATTAAAATTTTGATAATTACTAAAATTAAAATTGTTAATGTTAGATGAATAAATATATATAGATGTATGTGGAAAGAGATTGACAATAAATATTAAAAAGTTTGGTATATACCTGCTATATATGTGTAGGATGAGAGAATAAATATATAAGATGGAGACATGTTCAGTGCTTATCAATTAACACATTTGTTTTAGAGTATTAGATGAATTAAAAAATATTATTAAGCAATGGCCAAAAAATTGGTATTTTAAGGAAAATGGTAAAAATATATAAAATGGGAACAAAAAGTAAAGGAGCTGAAGCGTGAAATCAAATAATGTTTAGAAGAATGGTAGTTGAAAAGTTATTCAAGCGCCATCTCTTATATGCAAACGATATATAGATATATATAAATTCTTTTGAAAAATGTCTCAATAAGCCACAAATAAAGTCTTATGTCTATTTTTGATAGTAGTAGGGACCGATTAAATGCCATTATGTGGTAAATAAAATATGCTTTGTATGATCCAGTGATGCGTATGAAAGCAGATATACACATGTTCATCTGAAAACTTTATTCATAAATTTAACGACCTCCTTCTTTTGGTTATAACTTCAATGTCGTAAGGAACCGCATCTTCTATTATTGGTGGACCGACAAGTTGCGCACCGTAACTCCACCCATTGGGATGTATAACCAATAAAATTATTAAGAGAAAACCATCATACGACTGTCATATGCAATTTACACTTACATTAATGCATTATTTTAATTAAGATATATACAAATATAAATTTAGAGAATACATAAATTGTTTATCAAAATTATATAAAATTGTACAAAAAAGTATTTGATTTGTTATGAGGGATAGAAAAGAGGAACAGGAGAACGGAAGTAATAAATTTAAGTGTCATGTTTCTGTCAAAGATTTGATGAGATGTCTCGACACATTACACACATTTGATTACAATCTATGGTAAATTCTAACCAAAGTGATTAGGAACTGATGATATCTCAAGATCTTGATCTTGTACTGTAACAAATTGTTGGATAATTTAGATGAAGATAATTGTAGGTTGAAGTTTGAGAATGTGTAATGTTGTTGTTTATATTAGTTGTGATAAGAGTATGTTAAATATGGCTTCCTCAAAAAAAAAGTCGTTAACATAGGTCGTTTCCAAACAAAAGACGACATTAATGTAAATCACATTATTTTTAACTACCTGTGTATATATATATGTTCGTCAAAATATTTTACTCTTTTAATATTCATATTATTTAAGGAGAATGATTGATTAGGTATTAATTCTAACAATTTATGCCATATCAAATTCATACTTGCACAGTAAGTCTATATTTTTTTATGATTAATTACTTATTAAAAGTACTTATAAAGACACTTATAGTTACTTAAGTTTTTGAGTTATTAAATTATGTGGTACCAACTTTAAATCAAAAGTTTATTGAAGCATCAAAAATTGTGATTGTTAATAGATTTGTTATTGTTAGATAGAACAAAACTAATTAGGTAAGCTTGGTTTTATTATCTACAGGTTTAATCAAATCTTTTTGTTGCAACTTGATTGTTTGAGAGTGCATGAATAATGTTGATAATTACAAGAGCATTGAGTGACAAGCCCAAAGTTAATGCTAACGTAATAAGCTATGTAGAAGTTAAAGAATAACTCAATTTGTATAACACCAAATTTTTCAATCATCTATTTACAGTAATTATATTAAACAAAGTAATATCAATTACATCAATCAAGAATATCACTACAGTAACTTTTTAAATTGATATCTATACAAAGAAGACACAGATGGATAATGGAAGGATTTTAATTTTTTAAAATTTTGATCTAATATATATATAATTATCAAATTATGGATTTTTAAAATAAGCTAATCTTAATCCTTTTTAGGTAAATTTATATTAATGCCGCTTTTTTTCTAATTAGTTTAATCTAAAACATAAGATATGTGTACATGCCTGACCTGTTGTTAGGCGGTATATTATCTTTGTTCTTCTAATGGATCAGGAGCTACAAAGTGGATAATCTTTAAATTAACAGCTTCAAATATTGTTATGAAGGAAGTCCAGATTGTGTCAGCTATAAAACAAGTGTCATTGCGCTCATTAACATTGTAGTTCATTAAAATTAATTAATGTTTTGCGAAGTTTTTAAAAAGCGTATTGGTGTGTAAATTAATGAAAAACATTAAAATAATGACAAGTACGGTATTGGTGTTTAAATTAATGAAAAATATTAAGGTGATGACAAGTTAACATCAAAAACCGTATGCATATATTATAACTTATAGATATGATTGACAGGATCACGTATAATTAAGATACTTATATCCAACTGTGTAACTTTTATTATAACTAAGAACGTAATAAAGCTTTCCGATATATGGTATTATAGTATTTTTTTTTTTTGGTTATTTAATACCATATTTATCTTGTTTTTTTAATCAAAAATATATATAATAAATTTTTCTTAATATTATATATATAATCCTTTTAGATGGACCGCCGTCTGTCGTCAATTACCAAAAATATTCTCATATTTCTAATTATAAGTAGATAATTGTATTTAGATATCGGCATTTGGAGGTGAACAAGGATAACTTAATAATGATGATATGAGGACAATGTTATAATTAAATAATAATCATTATATTATTGTAAAAGAAAATGTTTTAGGAAGTACAATGGCAACTACTGAACTGTAAGTTTTGTGATTATAATATGAAAATAGCCGGCAACCTTTTTTGACTTTTGTGTGAATAGTAATAATAGGGGAACAAATTTTTGTGTTGTTATAAAACTAGATAATAGATACTTACCAAGTTACAGTATTTTAAAAATAAAGGTACGTTTGAAGAATACAATAATCGCCTGAAATATATCATACCGTTAATAGTGTTAATGTAAATTAGAGAAAAAATTTAAAAAATCAAATGGTTGATTTGACAATTTTCATTTAGTTGAACGATCTATGATAGTGGGCCAAAAATATTTAAGTTATCTAATCAAAAATGTTATCCTACACATATTTATTAAAATCCAAACTCATTAGGAACGTATTTTAACAAATGATTGGTAACTTTTAATGAAGTAAGCTTAAAAGCTTACATGGTAACCAAGCATGGAATACGCCTATTCTTGAAAATAACTTTTGCTTCACTGTCCATAATGTAAAGATAAGACGAAAAACATAAATTTATTTGGTACAGTTGATTTGACTCTGGAAGCTTAAAATACTTTTTGAAAAATTCCATTATCTGATTCTATAGCCCTCAATTTATAGAATCTCATTTTCCTTTTCATCATTGATTTCATGCTTAGTGAACCGATTACGAAAGCCTATTCACATATATAAAATTACTTTTATAACTAATTTTTGATTATTATGACATATTTATAATTAATAATTATTCAAAAGTAATTTGTTTAAAATTTTTTTTTTCAAAATATTACATGCTTTTTTATATAATTAACCAAGAAAAAGAATAAAAATATTTTAATACAATTTAAAAAATATTTAAAATAAATATATATAAATTTATTAAAATCTAAATAAACTAAATTTCCGTACATAAATTTATTATTTAACATCGAATGATATAAATTGTTGCTAAAAAGCAACAACTTTTTTCCATTTTTTTTTGATAAAATAATTTGAATTGATCAATGTTATTGAAAAGTACAATGATAAAAAAACAATTATATTTCTTCAACATTATTCATTTAGCTTTACAATTTTGGTATTTGATAGAATTTATTCTATATCAAATTTTAATTGAATAATAAGTGAGTTGTATTTGATAATAACATTTTATAAAAATATAAAATAAAATAAATACCTAAAGGAATATTTTATTAAAAAAAAATCTTTTGTAAATATTATCTTTAAAGATTAATCATATTAATGGCAATAAAAATCTACTATTAAATATATTAATGAGTATGCCTTGTTATTTTTTAAAAATGATTAAGATTTAAATGGATGGTTTTGGGATTAGTAAATAAATAGAATTAATCTATTATTAAATATTTTTAAATTTACATTTATCTTTTTTTATATTGTTAATCAAAAAAACAGTAAAAAACTAAAACATAAAAGTATGCACAAAATTAATGGTCTTTTTAAACAACCAGGAACTTTGAAATAATGTATGATAGACATATGTCGCTTTATCCATTTTTAGATTTTTAAAAAAGATGATTGTTTTTTAAAAGATTTCTATAAATATCCATATGTTTTTAATAAATTGTCCATTAGTTTGATATGTTATGACGTAGATTGTTATGATAAATAAAAGCACTTTTTAATTTTGTTATATTTTAACACCGACAGTTTAATTAGTGGTATATAAAATTCTTAATAATTTTTATACATACAAAGAAAGTAAAAAAAAATTACAATTTATGCTAATTCTCATCAATGCACAAAAGTTTGTTATGTTTCCTGAACTTTTTTCGTCAATTTTCAATTCAAAATATTTTTTGATAAAATATCTTTTAGATATACTTTTAAAAGTTTTATCTTTTCTAGTATATTATTTTTTTTTTGTTAAATTTAACTTTACTAAACCAAATAATTTACTAAACAATTACTATTAATAAATTTAAATTTTAGTAAGTTATAATAATTATGGAAACTATTACAGCTAATGTAGAGAAAGAGATAAGCGTTAATAATTTATGTTTTTTCAATTTGGATAATGGCAATTGTGAGATTACTTCTGAAAAGAAAATAGCGGATTTTTGTAATAAAAGATCGAAGAGTAGTGAAAAGAATTATTTAATGAACCCTAAAAGATCTCTACCTACTAGAAAAAATACAATGCTTGTAACTACACCAAAGAATGATAAAAGAAAATTTGTAAGCTTAAAATATATAATCCTTTATTACTAAATATTCTAAACCATCATAAATCATTATACAACCCTCTTTGATTTATTTTAAAAGGAAAGATTTGTTGTTAAGTAAGCAATTAAATTTTTTCAACTAATTCTTTCTAATGATACATTACACAAAATTTTAAACAAATTAAACAAATGCATTATGTTTTTAAAAAACCTTTCAATTGAATTACTAAAGTATTGTTAAAAGGTTCCTTATAAATGAAGAACTATCTTATTTTATTTACTCTATCAATTTTCTAGAAATTTTAAGATATATGTATATATGTCTACATGCTAAATATTCAATAATCAGGTTACTTTACTCATAGTATTATTATAATTACATTTTTCTTTAAATTTGTACCGTTACTGTTAATACGTCTGTGTTATTTAAAGTAATTTAAATTAATTTTAAAGATGTTTTATAATAGGAATGTTTTTAAAATGGCTGTTTACGATTATTATAAACAATCTTGAGATCATAAACAACCATTTTTGTTTATTTCGATTGTTTTTAGTATACCCATAATTAGAAATAAGATGTATCGTTTTAATATTATATAAATTTGTCTATATTGTACTTTTGATAGTCTATAACATTTTTCTTAACAATATTTACTCATTTATATTGATTTACTTTCTCTTAATCTTATGGGATATAACCTTATTTTAATTTGATTTTGGTAACACTAAAAAGTACATTTTTAATATGACAATATAATAAAATGTTTTTCTTTCTTTAAGATAAAATATGCATATGCCCATTTTAAGTTAATTTCAGTCATGAAATATGATAACAAAAATGCCCTCCAATGCCATAAGCTTTTTATTAAAAATTTTAATCATCTAAATTTTTAATATAAGCAGGTAACTATTATTTTGGTAGAAGGGCGCATTAATCCTATGTCTTTAGTAAAAAATTTATGAGTTAAAAACAATAAATTTTATATATTACAATAAATATATTTTGAGGGCATTCATTTAAAATGTCGATATATATATATGTATATATATATATATATTTAGAATGATATTTTAATATTTTTTCTTTTTCAGTCCTGGATGGACACAGAGCATCGTGTTATACTAAATGTTGGTGGAATACGTCACGAGACATTTATGCATGTTTTGAAGAAGATTCCAGCAACAAGATTATCAAGACTTACTCCAAATTTAGCTAATTATGATCCTGTTCTTAATGAATATTTCTATGATAGGCATCCTGGAGTTTTTGCAATGATATTAAATTACTATAGAACAGGAAAACTTCATTATCCCACAAATGTATGTGGACCATTATTTGAAGAAGAATTAGAATTTTGGGGATTAGACGCTAATCAAGTTGAGCCATGTTGTTGGATGACTTATACACAGCATCGTGATACCCAAGATACATTAGCTGTGATAGAATCATTAGACCTTGATACAGAGCCTCCATCGCAAGAAGAGATTGCAAAAAAATTTGGATGGGAAGATGATTATTATTTAGGAACTTTATCTAAATGGCAAAAATTAAAACCAACAATGTGGTCATTATTTGATGAGCCATGGTCTTCAAAACCTGCAAGAATTTTAAGTATTATATCTATATTTTTCGTAATTGTCTCAATAGTTAGTTTCTGCTTAAAAACTCATCCTTATATGAGGGTACCAGAAATTTCATTTAACGCAACAGACTACGATGGTCAACCGCTTCATGTTATTAAAAGTTCTACTAGGTATGTTATTTAAAATAATATAATTAATATTAATGAATTTAGTAGAGCCCATCCATATTTTTTTTATGTTGAATTTATCTGCAATATTTGGTTTACAGTTGAGTTACTCTCAAGATTTATATTTTCACCAAATATGAAAAGATTTTGTAAAGATCCAATAAATATAATTGATTTTATTGCCACAGTTTCATTTTATATAGATTGGGCCTTAGAAGAATTATTTAGTGAAACAAATCGTGATACCGTTGAATTTTTTTCTATAATTAGAATCTTACGCTTATTTAAATTAACACAACATTCTTCAGGATTAAAAATTTTAATACAAACATTTAAAGCATCTGCACAAGAATTATTATTATTAGTATTTTTTGTTTTACTTGGAATAGTTATTTTTGCTGCTTTAGTTTATTATGCTGAACGTGTTCAACAAAATCCTGGTAATCAATTTGATTCAATTCCAGTTGGATTATGGTGGGCAATTATTACAATGTGTACAATTGGATTTGGAGATATGGTTCCTAAAACATACTTAGGAATGATAGTTGGTAGTGTTTGTGCATTAATGGGAGTATTAACAATTGCTTTGCCTGTTCCTGTTATAGTGTCAAACTTTGCAATGTTTTATTCTCATGCTCAAGCAAGGTCAAAACTACCAAAAAAAAGAAGACGTATATTACAACCACATGAAGTAAAACCTATTGTTGGTCGTAGTACTACTGCAGCATTACTTGGAACTATTGCATCTTCAAATTCAAGTCATCTTGTTGGTGGAAGAGCTAATATTCCCGAAAATGGTGACACACGTGGAAGAAGAAAAGGATATAGTGCATTAAATGCCACCGAGACAAAGAAGGCTGGTTAATTATTTTGAAATATTATGATGTTATTTTAAATTTATCTATTGTATGATCCTTTTTATTCATTAATGGAGTCAAATTGAATTTAATAAATATTCATTTTATCCTCATATATCTTTATTCAAAGACATATATTTGTCAAGAGAGTCATAATAACAATTTAATTATCTCATTGTTCATTATTGCTTTTAATGTCATTATTAAATCAGTATTTATAATTCATAAGGGAGATTTTTCTATTTAATATATAAAATAGAAAATTTTTTAGTTTATTTTACATTATTTTACTTTAAAAGTTGATATATTTTAGTTAAGAAATGAATATTTACTTTCTACTTTTAATTCTTATCATTTCCTCTTCATATAATTTTACATATAGTTGTAAGTTTTCTTTTCTATCATTTTAATATAATTTTTAGTTAAATTAGATCCAGGTATTGAAAGAAGATATGATAATGATGTAATGGATTCATTTTTAAGAAATACAAACCGTTTTGGACCATCACCGTCTCGTCGCCCAAAAGATGATTTACTTCAGGCTGGTGTGGCTTATGGCATACGCTGGGGTTAATTAAGCTGTTTTGAGAAAAAATATTTTTAACAACATAAATACTTATTTGAGGGGAGCAATTATAAATTTTTAAAAAGGAGAGATAAATAATAATATTTTTTTAAAATTGACAACACATATGTACGTAACATTTAATTAATAATAAAATTTTAAAATAATTATTACTAATTTTTTTATTTTATTTTGGAAAAATATTTACCCTTGTGACAAATATATGATATAAAATAAAGTATCTTTAACGACCAACACCAGTACTAGATCCAACACCAATAGGTTCTCCTGTTCCAGGATTAACTCCAACACCTCCGCTAAGTCCTACTAATGGTCCTTTTGCTCCATTTGGATTATCAAATCCTCTTCTATAAGCTAATGGAGATCGAGCTCCCATTAATCCAATATTTGAACTTAAATCAACACCAACACTTTCTCCCATTCCAGGAATTGGACCAACATCAACACCCCATCCAGCATTTACTTCAAGACCAGGTACAGCTCCAATTCCAAATCCGAAATTACCGGAAACGCCTACATGGCCTATTCCTTTATTTCCATTAATAGGTGGGCCTAATCCTGGCCCAGGCATTCGATGATAATTGGGCACTTTGCAAAATATTGAATATTCCTAATAATAAAAAATAATTGGTAATATATTATAAAAAGACCTACTTTACAAAATTCTACCAAATCTAGTCTTAATGGCTTTGATGGTTGGCAGGTGAAACGGAAAACTGCCATCATATTTGGGCAATAATCAGGTCCTTTAGGATAAAATATTGGATATATATTATAAACAGGGGAAGCTGGTACACGAGCATGTGCCCGAGCTGTTTCTGGTGCTCTAGTAGGTATATCTTCAAAAGGAGAATCTATAGAATTTTCATTTATATCTGTAATCACTGAATCTCTTCTGATGTCAGATTTTCTAAAAGTTCTTTGAGGACAAAATGAAAAACCGTCATTTTTACTGCATAATATACTTTTCATGGGAGTTTTCTCAATGACTCCGTGTATTCCAATTATAAAAAATAGGAAAAATATTAAATGATAGCGTTTGTACATGTCTTGTTATAATAAATGAATGATTAGTTAAAAAGTTTAGCCAATTTAGTTTTCAAAAATAGTTGGTGGAACGATTTATAAGGTTAATTGTCGCAGACTATCGATATTTTAATAACTATATACTTACTAATTAGTTTTTGATGTCGGGAGACTACTAATTCGTTAAATTTTTTGAAACAGGTTAACATTTCACTTCAGCTGTTATATAACAATTTAATAATAAAATTGTTGTTATTTTTCATTGCTTGATTTGGAAACATTATAGGCATTTGTAAATAATTTATCATTTAAAATAAATTTAAAATTTTTCAAAACTATCCTTTGTAATAAATTATTAATTGGCAGTATTAACAGTGGGAAAATATCCCATAATCGCGGAAGTTTGGGAAAGTAAAATTATTGTTGTTCAAAAATAATAAACACTGGGATATAAATTTTTTTTCGTTAACAAAAAAAAACTACATGTTCCTAAGCAACTCATCTTTGATAGTTTATTCTTGTTAAATATTTAAATAGCCTATATATGTATTGAAAACATTTTACTTAATTTAACATTTTTACTAAATATATACTATAGATAAGTTTATTTAAGCTGTATTTAATGACATTTTTAAATATGGTGTGTGGAATATTGTCAAAAGAAGATAAAGATACTTTGCTTCAAAAACGATTTTTATTAGTTTCTGCATTCGGTGGGTCAATAGCTTTATTTGGAATCATCGCAAATGCCTTCTTAGCTGTTATTTTTTTGTCAAAAAAAAATTTTAGACATTCACCATATTTTTTTCTGGGTTTTGTTGCTTTATTCGATACATTATTAGATACTGTTTATGTAATGCTTATGGCAAGTTTTAATTTATTTGGAGTAATCAAATTTTATAATAAATTCTTTTAGTGTATTCCAGTTATGGCTGAATTTTTCGATATTAAAAAATTGTATTTGATATGGATATCCTATGCAAGAACTACATTTCTTTTTGGACAAGTTTTTAAAATTTCTTCAGTTCTTTGCCTTATCATTGCTTCTCTTGAAAGATATACATTAACAAGACATTGGACATTCACCGGTACGTTTTTAATTATACTTTTCCTTAATTATTTACAGGTTTCGAATATAAAACTAGATGGATTTTATTAGTATGTGCTATCTCATCAGCTTTCTTTTTAAAAATGTTGACATCTCATGTAAGTTTACTTCTATAATTAATTATTAATATGTCAGGATATTGTAATTGTTTCGCAACCAGAGTGTGACTTTTTTAACAGAATAAATGTAGGACAACTAAGTAAAAATAATTTTCTATCAGGATTTTTAACATTAGCTACAACATTTATCCCATTTTGTACATTAATTTTTTTAAATGGAGGAACTGTAATAATGTTAAAGAAACAAAATATTCAACAATTAAGATCATTAATTACAAGATTGACCCTAGGACAAGATGTTATGGAAATGCGTAGAAGAAATTTAAAAGCAGCAACACATACTTTATTATTTATTATAACCGCATATTTGATCTCAAATTTACTTAATTTACTTATAAGCATTATAGAATTTTTTTATCCAGATTTATTACAAATTTATTATCCATATTTTTATCGCTTAGTAGTAGATTTAGCTTCGGTAATGACTATTATTGGAAATGCAATAAGATTTCCAGCTCATTTATTTTCAAATATGGAAATTCGTGAACAATTATGTTTAAAAAAAGTAGCTAGTAGTAATATTAGAGAACATGAAATGACAATAGATCATAATCGAAGAAATTCACATATAGATTCTCCATGGTTTTCTTTACTTTACACAGGAAATGAAGATACACCATCTCATCAGACAAATTTATCAGTTCCAAAATTACATAATTATGAACATATTGATGCTCATATAATAAGCAAAGCAACAGTTTGTTAATTTTAGATTTTATAAAAAATCTTATTTATCATATTTTTTTTTATTGTGATTTAAATCAAGCTTTAATTTAGAACTACCTTAAATATTGTTAAAACCATATTCATTAAAATAAATTAATTAAAGAAAAACATATTTGATTTAATTCATGTCTTACATTTTAATTTCTCTTCAATGTATTTTATAAAAGAGGAAAATTAGCTTTAGGGAATTTATTCATGTAGTAGGGTATCATTTTCTTTAATCCTTTACATACGCATAAATAAAGACATTATAAGAAATGATAAAAAGATTTTTATTATAGCATTTAAAACCACTTAATTAAATTTTATGAATATTATTTAAATGGAAATATATTTTTATTTATTCATTTTTCATCAAAATGCCGACAAAACATTTAAATTCAGCTTTGTATACATTAATTGATGATCAAGGTAATGGAATTTTATCAAGATGGTTGGCAAGTAACAAAAATCTTCATAACAAGAAAGCTTTAATGAAACTTTTTGATAAAATAGTATGTTTTAATATTTTTTTTTTAAATTTTAAATTTTATTTTAGGTTGTACCATTTTTATATAATGATGGAAACGGTAAACTAATTCCTATATCCGAACTTGTTATGTTGAGAAACAAACAAAGAAATGCCATGTTAAGTACGTTAAGGCGTAAAAAAGGTCGTGGTAAAACTGGTCCTAACATATTAGATGAAATTGATTTTAATGCACAATCTAATGGAGATTTTCGTAAGGCATTAAAAATTCTTGATGGATGTACTTCAAGTACAAGAGCTTTTAAATATAGAGAACTTGTTTGGGAAATATCAGAACGTGGAACAATGGGAGAAAATTTACTTCATATGTGTTTACTTCATAACACTAAAAAGTTAAAATATGTAGCAAAAGAATTAGTAATAAAATACCCAAAGTTAGTTAATGATATTTTTATTTCTGAAGAATATTATGGTTTATCACCACTTCATCAAGCAATAGTTAATGAAGATCTTCCTATGGTATATTTTTTATTAAAAAATGGTGCTGATGTAAGACAACGTTGTTATGGATCATTTTTTTGTGCTGAAGACCAAAAGGCTTCAAGAACAGATTCCTTAGAACATGAATGGGTTGATTTAGATCATAGTACAAGATATACAGGACAAATGTATTGGGGAGAATATCCTATGGCATTTGCTGCATGTGGAAAGCAGTATGATTGTGTTCGTCTTTTGAGAGCTTTCAAAGGAGATGCCAATTTAAAAGATACTAATGGAAATACTGTACTTCATTTATGTGTCATTCATGGGTTAGAAGATATGGCAAAATTAGCATATGAAATGGGAGGGAAATTGTCAATTACTAATAATTTGGGCTTTACACCAATGGCTCTTTCAGCAAGAATGGCAAAAAAGGAAATGTTTGAGCTAATGCTTGACTTGGGGAAGGAAACATTATGGACTTATAGGTATTTAATTTTTTTATCTTAAAATATTTGATTTTTATACTTTAGAGATACAACATGCTATGCTTATCCTTTAAAAGGAATAGATACCGTAGACGAGATTAACGGAGATTTAAATTCATATTCTATTTTATCTTTGGTTGTTTATGGTGTAAGTAACAATAAAAAAAAATTCAGATATATAATATTAACAATAACATTTAGGAAAGTTCACGCCATTTAAATTTTTTTGATGGATTAATTGAAGAAATTCTTCAAAAGAAATGGGAATCATTTGGTAGAAGAATGCTTTTTAGATCGTTAACAGGCTATTTAATATACTTAATTGCTTTTTACACAGCTTTTATGACTAGAGAGATATCATTTCAAAATATGAAAAGAGATTATTTTCATTCTTCATTATCAAATTATTCTTCATTGTATCAAGAGTATTGTGAATCGTGTTATTTATGGAATTATGAAGATAAAGAGGGAGAACATTATCAGAAAGCAAGAATGATTGGTGAAGTTATATCATTATTTATTGCATTAATTATTAACATATATGAAGTTCGAGAAATGATTCAAGTTGGATATAATCGTTGGTGGAAAATGACGGTAGGGTGATAAATTAATTTTTTTTATTTAATTTTTAAATGCTTTTAAGACAGCATTCCCTGAGAAATCTTTACACAAAATATCTTTAATCGTTGTAATTGGAATGTTTGGCTTAAGATTATTTTGTTCTTTACATTCAAACTTAGTAGAAATTGAAAATTTATTAGCAATAATATCAGCTCTTCTATCAACTATAAATTTTCTTTTTTATTGTAGAGGTCTTAAGTTTGTTGGACCTTTTGTTATTATGGTATATAAGATAATTGTTGGAGATATGTTTAGATTTTTTCTTATATACTTAATCTTCCTCTTTAGTTTTTCACAGGCATTTTTTATTCTCTTTTTGTCATGTGAAAGAGAAAGCAATCATGATAAAATGATAGATTATTCTGATAGTAGAGAAGATAAATTTGAAAACATTCTTCAGAAACCTAGCCAAACAATAATGAGAATGTTTTTGATGAGTGTTGGTGAGTTTAGTGCTGTTTATAAAAATATTCATCATTGCAAAAGCTCCCTTGCAATACAAGGAAAGATAATGTTTTTAGTGTATGAATTATTAGTGACTGTAATGCTTCTAAATCTTCTTATTGCAATGATGACGAGAACATATGAAAAAATATCAGAAACACATAGAGAATGGAAAAGACAGGTATTGGTTATATTATTTTAATAAATAATTTTTTGTATATTTCAGTGGGCACAAGTTATTCTTATGATAGAACAATCTTTAAGTCCTCAGGAAAGACTTTTATGTATGTTAAATTATTCAAGACCTCTCAAAGCAGATACCACACAGCGAGGTTTTCTCGTACGCAAAAAAGTTAAACTTAATAAATAATTTTCTTCCCCATTATATTTGATAAAACATAAATACTATCTAATTCTTGATATAAATTTTCATCATTATTTTAATTTTTTTTCACTTTATTTCACTTTATTAAAATATCATTTAATTTTCTATATTGAATAATAATTTTAAAATTACTTTTCTTTATTTATTAGCCTTCTATATAAAATATACATTACAAATGAGACTTTTTAATTTTCAATATTCTCTCTTTATAGTTAATATTATAAAGTATATTATCCTTAGTGAAATTGGAACAAAAATATATATGCTTCCATCACATCATCACTCAATGTTTCTAATGTATATAAGGGCAGAGAAATAAAAAATAAGACAAATGCTATATCTCACATATCCTGATAAGTATATATATATACAATTCTTTCCATTTTGCCACTAGACATGGACATTTTTATTTTATAAAAGATGCCAAAGTATATAACGTATTTTTAAAGAGCCTTATAAAATTGGAATAAAAAATTTCATAATTTATTTTATAAAACCTTTTATAAAAATAAAATTAAATGATAAGTTTTATTAAATTAATTTATTTTTTAATTATTAAAAAAATGTTTTTAAAAATTTATTTTATATTATAATTGTTAATATTAATATACATTTTATTTTAAAGAATAATTTATCATAAACCTGTTTTAATATTTTTATTTTAAAATAATCAATTAATTATTAAATAAAATATTTTTTTTTATAGATTTTGAATAAATATGTCGGCTTTTTCTGACATAATCCGAAAAGCTCATGGAGCTATAAATAGTTTAAGAGGTAAAAATCATTTTTAATAAATAATTTAAAACTATAAATAATTTTTAAAAAATTTAGGAAATAATAATATTTTTCTTGGCAAAGATGGAGAAATAATATTTTCAAAAAATAATGTTTGTGTTCATGAAGCTTTAGGAGAAGATGAAAATAATTATGATATTGGAGATGATAATATTATTCACATACCAGGATATCTTACAGTTCACTGTGCCAACGACGAAGCAATTGGAGTAACTCTTATTTTACAATGGCTTCCAAATAAAACATTAGAAAAAAATCCTGCAAGGTAAGAGAAAGCATTAAATATAAACGTTATATTATTTTTAGTATTCGATGTGTTTCACCACGTAGTCGCAACGCAGAGTATGACAAAGAACATGCATGTCATAAAGAAAAAGATGGATATAAAAAGATTGAATCTGTTAATGATAAATATCCAAATAACAATGAAAAAAATGATAAACCGATTATCTTAGAAGATGACAATGAATGTACTGAAATTATTATCAATGTAGATGAAGATACAACATCAAACAATGTAGAATCATCAAGACCAATAAGATTTAATTTTTCTCTAAGTGAAAATAATAACGTAGATGAAGAAACATCTGATAAACATAATAATGCACCTGGAAAAGAACTTTTTGTTCCTTCAATTAATGTTATTCCTAATACACCTGTCATGGCTGATGAAGATGAAGACGTAACATTTGAGCAACATATAAATTTAGATAGCAATGATGATGATAAATCGCAAAGTAGTGTATCAACATCTGAAGCAGATGAATTAGATGAAGAAATGAGTGAATGTATTGAATCATCAAGTGATGATAATAATGATAGTAAGTTTTTATAAAATAAATTTTTATGAAACAATAATATAGGTTTAAAAGATGATATACAGAATCCTCAATATAACTTCATGAAGGAATATAAAAAGAAAGTTCAAATGTGTGTTTCAGAAACTCCTGAAAAAATTGCTAAAAGTCGCAAATTACTTATTTGTAATGATTCAATAAATGAAGATAGTTATGTTGCATTAGATAGAGGCCGCGCCATCTTTCAACATAATCCAATTCATAACGCAAGTTTATTTTCTGTTAACTTAGGAAAAATGAGATCAATGAGAGTATTTTATTCAAATACTGAATGTACAAGTGGTCAATTAGTAATTGCTAGTAGAGATGGACAATATAAAATATTGCATTTTCATTATGGAGGTTTAGATAAACTTGGTTGCCTCTTTGAACAATGGAATATGGTTAAAGGAAGGTCATTAAAAAATGGTTCTCCATCATTAATACCTGATCGCCATTTATTAATTCATCATCCTGATATTAATAGAGAAGATATGGATCCTGAAGATGGTATTTATGATAAGCTTAATGCTATTTCATGGAAGAGTTTTAAAGCACAAGATGGTTCAATATCAGAAGAATTAACATTACGTAGAAATATTTATTTTGCTTCATTAGATTGTAATCTTAGAAAAGAAATATGGCCTTTGTTGTTAGGTGTTTATCCATGGAATAGTACATATGAGGTTCGTGAACAGATAAGAAATGATTCATTTTTAGTTTATCAAAATATTAAAAAGAAACAATTAAGAAAATTGAAATCAAAGAATAGAGAATATTGGTTAAGTATTGAATCTTCGATAGCAAAAGATGTTTTGAGAACAGATAGAAAAAATCCATTCTTTCAAGGTGATTCTAATCCAAATCTTAATAATATGAAAGAAATTCTTATGAATTATGCTATAACACATAAAGCAGTAAATTATATTCAAGGAATGTCAGATTTATTATCACCAATCCTTCGTACCATAGGAAATGAAGCAGATGCATATTGGTGTTTTGTTAAATTTATGGAAAGAACACTTTTTGTTCCATGTGATAAAAAAGGTATTCAACACTCAGTTATGGATAATCATCTTAAATTTTTAAGCAATTTGTGCAAATTATTGCTTCCAAAATTTTATAAATATCTTAACACCGTCTCCAGTACCGGAATGAGCTTTATGTATTGCCACCGATGGTTACTTTTATTTTTTAAAAGAGAATTTCCTGAACCTGATGTTATGCATATATGGGAAGCTTGTTGGTCAAATTATAAAACAAAATACTGCCACTTATTTATATGTATTGCAATATCATCAATATATGCATCAGATATAATAAAACAAGGAATGAATTATGATGAAATTTTACTTTTTTTCTCTTCTTTGGCTCATCATATGGATGCAACAGTTGTTTTACAAAAAGCTAGAGGCCTTATTTATAAGGTAAATAGAATGGAAACTCTACCATGTTCATTATTTGGACTTTTAATTGAGAACGATAATCATGATCAATGGAATACTCATCTACCGAAAAGAATTTATAAATGTGAAAATTGTTCAAATAACTCTACCAGTTGTGTAGAAGTTTTAAAAAAACAATCTTCTAATAATGAATAATAACAAATTGAATTTTTAAATGAAATTACTTTTAAAATAACTATTTCTCATTATACTCTTTTTATATAATGATAAAAATTATCAAGTATTTGTGACCAAATACATTCATAAATATACTTTTATTAAAAGTGAATATTCATGATTTCAAAAATTTATTGAATATTTTTTCTATGTAAAACATTTAAATAACTTTTTTTTATAAAATAAATTAATCTATCCAGTATAGATAAGAGTGTAGTAAATCAGAAAATTTTATTTAAATATTTATTATAGAAATAGTTAAAAATAAATAATAAGAAAATGTTGATTCAAATAAAGTGTAGTAAAATAAATTAAAAAAAAACAAGAATGAATTGAAGTATATAATAAAAAATGCCAAAAATGAGTCAGAGGAAGATACTTGAAAGTTAGTAATCTTTTAATAAAATTTTATAAACATATTTTTGTTTTAAAATCTTAACAATATTTATTTTATATAAGATTGTAAAATTAAAGTACATATATAAATCTTACGTTTTTGAACTAAATTGGTTATAAGAAACTTTGTTTATATATTTTATTTTGAAAACAAATTCATTATAATGCTATATCATTAAAATAGAATGAAACTTATTTTGAAAATATTAAACAAAAGTTTCTCGATTTTGACCTTTTAAAATAACAATATTAACAATTACAATTTAGATAATATATCAAATTTTGATAAAATAACATATTAATGATCAAAATGTCAATATATTATATTCTTGTATTAAAGAAGAAATACAATTTTAAAATATCTCTTTTTTAGTATAAATATATACTAATTTAAAATATAAAAAATGTTATTTATACAGATGGATTAAAATTTTAAGTATTAAATAATAAGTATAAAATTTAAATTACTTTTAATAGATTATTATTTAACTTTTATTAAATTACTTTCAATATTTAAAAATTGTATTTTTTATATTTAAGAATTTATATAAACTTTTTAAGACCAATATTTTTTTTATATTTATAAGTATTGATAAATGATTGACAGTAGAGAATATTACTTATTTTTCATAACAATATAAAATTTTTAGTATTTTAAGTAAAATTATTCTTTTGATCATTTATATTTATTTAACACTTTATTTTAATAATTGTATTTTATCAGTAATTGATTAATTAGTTTACTTGAATAATAAGCAAATTTTTATATTCTTCTTCTTTGTAACATTTTTTTATCTTGATCTATTAATCTAGAAAATTTTTAATTTTTACCATATATATAAAAATAAATAAAACAAAATTGTAAATAATTTAATTTAAATATTTCCTTTATAATTATTTTATTTTTATAATAATATGCAACAATATCATTATAAAATAATATTTACAACGTTAGTACTTTTGACAATCATCAAATATAATATGTTTTGGCATACATTTACACTAGACGGATAATATGCACGATGATTCATTAGCTAAAATAGAGTGGGAGTATACATTAAGTTGCTATATTGGCACATAAAAATATTGAACAAAATAATGATTTAGATGATCACTTAGCTTTTCTTAATTTTATTAAGGTGGCAAAATGTTATTTTTATAACGAATACTTTAAAATATGTTTTAACAAACATATTTCTATTCCAATTTTGATAATTTTTTTAAACTTTTATACTCAAAACATATTATTCTTTTCAAAATATATTTATTTAAATTTATTTTAAACATATTTTTTTTTTCAAATTTAATATTATATTTCTTTTTTATTGAATAAGTATTTTTTATTAATGCTTGAAATATTTAAAGAAACTATATAATATTTGTTACATTTTTTATAAATATTGCAAAGTGTTGTTTTAAGTATATCTTAACAAATTTATTAGAGTACCAAGTTAAAAAATATTATATAATGTAAAATAGTTGTTGTAAAACTAATAATTAATTTTAAAAGAATTCTTTTAATGATAATTTCTAGATGTATTTACTTTTATAATACAAAATTACTCTTCTACTGATAATCATTTTAACTTTATCACTCATGTAGCTCTATGATCTTCGCAGATGTCTCTTAAAACTATTCCCAGATAACTTATTTTTCAATGTCTGTTCCATTTCATTTGAATACCCAGATAAATAAAAAGGCAGCTTCTTTACCCCTTTAAATGATAATGATTGTGGTAGTATTTCGGATCGCTGTCAAGTCACAACAATAAAGAGAATAAGAAGAAGAATAATAAATATAGAGGGACCTAAGACTTTTTAACAGGCGATGTTTTATATATTCATTATTACAATATATATACATTATATCTCAGTCGTATTGAAAGATAATAAGACTTATTTTAATATCTACATACAGCGGTAAAAACTCTTTCCCTGCGAATTAGTTGAACTGAGGAAAAATGTTCAGCTTTATTTTCTTCTCTCTAACTAATATATTATAAATTTTTAGCATAAAGTGTATACTTTAACAAAAGGCCGGCTATCTTCATAAATACTATCCTCAACAGTTGATCAATCTTTAGATACCATAGAATATCTTCTTGAAGAGCATTACTGCAACAAATCTTACTGTTAGCTAAATATATAAAAAATTGAAATGAATCAAAATTATATTTTTGTTATAGATTTATTTTTATTCATTCATATTCCCATGAATCATAATATTTTTATTAAGAATATACGTATATTATTATAAGAAATATACACTCTTAAAAAACGTGTATTTTTTTTTTGAAATATGATAGAGAAAAAGATTAAACAAACTCCTTTTCTATTATCATTTTTTACGAATATTATTTATATATGCATATGATCATATCTTTGTGACATATGATAATATTTTTATAAGCTTTTACTTTTCATTTTTAATTTTTATAAAATCATTATTATTTATCTTATGAATTATATTTTAAAATTTTTATTTTTTTTTTAAGAACAGCCAAAAGGCTGATAATATAATATTTCAAGCTGCCGATGACCTTAGGCTCCGGAGGCCATGGAGCGTCATCGCGCTCCAACAGCCGCAATAATTATCGTTCTGGTAAATATAGTACAAGTCGCATGAAATTAACTGGTGGAGGAAGTAGTATAGCCGGAACTGGAGGATCTCATCCATTAGGTATATTTATTTGAAAAAAAAATTGGATATATATTTATATAATAAAATTTTATTAATATATTTTTATACAAATTTATTATTATTTTTTATATTTAGGTGGGCATCCACTTAAGTCAGCAGATCAATCTAAAAGACAAGACATAAAGCATCGTTTTGAAATAACAAAAAAATTAGGGTCAGGTACATATGGAAAAGTTTCCCTTGCATATGATCATAAAACAGAAAGAGATGTAGCTGTTAAATTGATTAAAAAATCAGCAATTGAAAATAAAGCAGATCTTGTTAGAATAAGAAGAGAAATAAGAATTATGTCAGCTTTGCAACATCCAAATATTATACAAATTTATGAAGGTATATAACAAAATATAATATATATAAATATATTTTTAGTTTTTGAAAATAAGGATAAAATTATTCTTGTAATGGAGTATGCTTGTGGTGGGGAATTATATGATTATGTTTCAAAAAATGGATCTTTACCAGAGCATGAAGCAAGAAGAATATTTCGTCAAATTACATCTGCCGTTTTATATTGCCATAAGCATAAAGTTGCTCATCGTGATCTCAAATTGGAAAATATATTATTAGATACAGACAATAATGCAAAAATTGCAGATTTTGGTCTTTCTAATTATTTTGATGATAAAAGACTATTAACAACTTTTTGCGGGTCACCATTGTATGCATCTCCTGAAATTATAAATGGCACTCCATATAAAGGACCTGAAGTTGATTGTTGGTCATTAGGAATATTACTTTACACTCTTGTATACGGTTCAATGCCATTTGATGGCAGAGATTTTAATAGAATGGTAAGACAAATTAAAAGGGGAGCTTATTATGAACCAGATACACCATCTACAGCATCTATGTTAATTCGTAATATGTTAAGAGTTAATCCTGATAGAAGAGCAGATATTGATGATATTGCAAGTCATTGGTGGTTAAATCTTGAAGAAAATATGCCAGTAATTCAAGAATTACCAGAAAATCAAATAACAGATCATACTCCATTAACAGAGAGAGAAGAAACTATGGTTGTTCAAGATTTAGCAGATGAAACAGATGTTTTTATGGAATTTGGACATTTAAGTTCAGAAACGAGAAAAAAAATTGAAGAATTTAGAAGAAGAAGAAAGGAAGCTGAAGAATATAATGAGAATAGTCCAATTAAACCTCCTAAAGCAAAGAAGTTAAATGGTAATGAAGAACCTGAAATGACATCTAAAGAAAAATCTTTAAGAGAAGCTGAAACTGTTGCAGAAGAAAAAGTTGAAAATGAGGTGAAAATAGAAGAAAAAGTAGTTAAAGAACGAAGCCCTACTGTTAAATTAGACGATCTTCTGGATCCTTTAGAAAGACTTCGTCAATTAGAAAATCGTCTTAATACAAATAGAACAATAGGTAGTCCTGAAAAAACACCTCGCAAAGATAGTCGCAGTAAAGAAGAAAAAATACAGAAAGAAGAAGATAGTAATATTCCTACAAATAAAGCTCCTGCATTTACTTCAGTTACTGAAGTACAAGAGCAAAAGAAAATTGAATCAAGGGGTAATTCTTTTAACAAACCAAGTTCAAATACAAAAACAAGTATTGGAAGAGCAAGAGATTGGTCTCACCAAGAAACAGATTCACTTAACATGCTTATGAATCAAGTACTTGAACAAATGGAAAGAGGACCTGTTAGTCTTAATACCGTTGCAAGAATTAAAGCACATCCTCATTATGATCAACGTCCTATGGTAAAAGAACTTTTAGAATCAATATTAGCAGCTCAACCACCATCAGTTCAAAAACAAGCAAGTAAAATAATTCAGCAACAAAGTCAAGATATTGTTAGAAAACAAATGTCAGGAAATACAATGTCTTCAACAATTAAAAGTAAAGATACATTAAATGATTTTTCTTCAACTTCAAGTAGAAAAATTGTTAATGCTCCATTACCTCCTGATACATCATTAATTCCTAATAGACCTAATCCATTTGTTAATGATGGGTCTGATGGAAAATCTTCATCAAAACCATCATCAAAAAATAATTCAGAAAAGCATAAATTAGGATCAGGAAATCGTCCATGGCATAGTGTTGAAGTTGGTTTTGAATCAGATAATGGTGAAGAAGAAGGTTCTGAAAGTGAATGTGAATCAGAAAAAGAAAAAGGTACTGGAAATTCAATTAAAAAGAAAGTTACAAACGATATAACAGAAATTACTGTTCAAGATACTTCATTTGAAGATGTTACAGATGATGAAACTCAAGCATCAGAAGTAACACTTCATACAGAGAAAACACCTGAATCTAGAATGATAACTGTACCAGAAGCAATTAATGAAGGAAGTGAAACAGATCATGCTTCTGATTTAGAAGATGAAATGGATGAAGAATATGATGAACACGATGGTGAAGATGAAGAAGAGGAGTTAGATAGTGAAATAGAAGAATTAGCTGACGTTGTCGAACAAACAGTTTCTTCAGCTTCAAATGATAAAGATATTAATATTACTATTAATGCAAATGACTTTTTAAAGAATCAGTATAATATTGGTTCTAATACAACAAACACTACCATTTTATTAAAAGATCCGCAAAAAACTGTACCATATTCAACAACTAATAGATCACTTGATGAAAGCGGGTTTAAAGCTCCAGTGAAAGATTCTAATTATCTTAATACATTTGATCGTGGACTTATTAAACGACAAAGTAAAGGAAAATATCAACTTAATCATGTTGATTTATATGGAAGAGGTGTATCTACAGATTCAGAAACTCCTTCAATGCTTCAACAGAAAAGAAGAATTGGTGGACCTCAACCACCTGTAGAACAATGTCCAATTTTGTTTGACAAGGTAAGTATTCAATGTCCAAAAGAAGAGTATTCGTCAAAGTATCCTATTAATAATATGAATCGAAGAGAGACTGCAATCTCTTCATTAAAACAAGAAATGGAAAGTGTAAAGAAATCTAATAATAAAGCAATAAACAGAACTAATGAAATTGTCAAAATTGATGCCCCTGCAACTACCTTTACGGTATACTAAGAGTGTTATGTTTATTTTCCTTAATTATAAAAACTTTGAGCATTGTTTTACAATACTAATAATTATTCTTTTTTGGATGTGCTTCAATAACCTTTCTAACATTTTTATGGCTCTATGTTCCCAATAATTTTAATCAATTTTTTGACATTTTATTTTTAGGCTAAGAAATATATAATGCAGTATCCAAATAAGTTAGAAGATAGTGATGATGAAAAATTAAATGAAAAGCTTATTCGAGAAAAGCGACAACAATCAGTAAAAGTTCAAAATACACAAAATATGGATAGTAAAAATGGAACTCAAAATAGAGTTAGTAGTTTGCCACCTCGTAGTCCACCTCCTGTAAAATTAGATGATGACGATTCTGAATATGAAAATCAGAAGAGTAAAGAAAATCTTATTGATGAAGAAGATGAAAGTGAAGTGGAGGAGGAGGACGAAGAAGAAAGCGAAGAATCCGATGATGATTTTAATACTTCTTATGGGCAAGCTTCAAGCATTCTTGGATTCAAAGCAAACGATAGTAAGTTATTTTTATTATAATAAATAAATAAAATTTTTTAAGGTAACGGCTTTACAAATCCAGTAATTCACGTAAATAATCAACCAACTTCATATAAATCTCCATCATTAAATAAAAATAATTCAAAGATTCAAAATAAACCATATACATCACCAGCACAAAATTCGAAGAAAAATTCTGATAAAAAAGACGGGTAAGATTAAATTTGGTGTAAACATTAAACTTTTAAAATATTATTTTTAACATATATTTTATATTATTTTTAAAGTTTGATTTTTTTGCATTTTTTATTAACTACTTTTTTAATATACATGTTGCTTTAGAAATATTAACAATGCACGAAACATTAAAAAATACATGTCTAACGCTGTTTCGCATAATAATAAAGAATGTGAAGATAATGCTTCTAAACATACTACACCTGCATCTAAAAATTCATCCTCATCACCTTCAGGTGGTAATGATGATTATAATGGAATGCAAAAATGGGAAACTGCCGCTGCATATATTCGTAGAAAAAATCGTGAAAGAAGGCAACGTAACCAAACTATTGCTATAACTGAAGAAGCATATTTACGGTTGTTATTATTCTTCATTTTTTTTTTATTTTATATGAGATATTATAATAATTAAATTATTTTTTTTTTCAGGGCAAAAGCAACCTTTGGTCAACGAGGTAATGATCATATTGAATCGAGTGAAGATAGTATACCAAATAGTCCATCTCATGTCAATCCAACAATGTACAATTGTGATGTATCTCTTGGTAATGGTGATTCAGGTATTAGATATGGAATGGGTAATATCAATTTGAATAAACCAGTCTCCTCTGGATACAATTATCAACATGGTTCTGGATATTCAGGATATAGTGGAAATTCAAGTCCGTATAATGCTAAACGTCTTGAAGATTATCATTATACTCCTGGTGGTATTGCATATGGAGGTGGTGGACAATTTACACACAGTCCACAATATGGTGGATACAGAGATCATTATAAAACTAATAGAGGAATTGATAGAAGAAAAAGTTTCCATGAATTGACACCAGAAAGAGATTATAATGACGAACAATTCGGAAATAACTTTGGTTTTGATAAATATAGATATAATCCGAATATACCATATCAATCATCGAATACAAATCCAAAACATTATGAAGATGAATTTTCTTCATCATACTGGAATAACGATGGAAAACGTTACCAATCATATCAAATAAGAAATGATTCTGATATGAGAGGATTTGGTGGTAGCAATATTCGTTCAATTGGAAATAACTGGGCAAATAATTCAGCATATCCTCCATATTCATATGAAAGAGATCGTCCGGTTAGTAATTATGGTGCTTCAGGTATTGGGGGCTATCGTTCAACAAGGCATGAAGATAATTATAATTATCCAAGACGTTCTGCTTATGATAATGATATAAAAACAGGTCATGGTGGATATGATTATAGCAATAGTACTTCTTCTCCTTACACACCACATCAACAATCAAATATTAGTAGTAATTATGGATCTAAAAATGAAACAGAAGAAAGACCAACAGCTAAAGAAGGTTTATTTTCTCGTTTTAGACCAGTAACAAAAAGAGTTGCTTCAGTTCTTGGAGATAAGAAGAGTCGTCCAAGATCACAATCTAATGATCGTAAGTACTCAGCCTCTGGACGTTCTACGGAAGAGTTACATGAATTTACTCGTCTTACGACACCGGAATTAAGCGATAGAAGTTCTGAATATCCATATATTAATTATCATGATTCAGCAACAGGAGGTTTACCTCGAACAGTTATACCAAAAGAACCAGATATAAATATGACACCAACAAGAGGTATTCTTAAAAATAAACCATCAGGAGAAAGTGAATCAAGAAAAGATTCAAATTCAAGTACAGGTGGAGGAGCTACATCAGGTAATAAAATATAAAAAAATTTTGATTTAAGCATCTACACATCGTTTTTATTTTATTCACAAAACCAAACTGATAATACTCCTATATATTTTTTAAAAATACTTATTATAACTAAACATTTCGTTTTTCATTTAACATTTTAATTAAGGAGTAAAATACATGCTCAGCAGGATTCGGCGAAGGATAAGCTCAGACAAAAGTGTTAGTCCGGCGCCAATCAGTAGAGTTTCAGCTCCAATAACCTATCAAAATGCATTTATTGGTAACGTTGGAACACCTTTTGATGAAGGTTGTATTTATTCTTTCTTATATTTGCTCGCAACAAAAATAACAATAACGCATGATGTGCTTAACTTATTTAATCTTACTTAATCATATTAATCTTATTGTTGTTTTTTATAGAACGTCGAAGTCACAATTTTGAAGTTTACGATCTTGAGACAGCAGCTCGTAAAAGACAATTAAGTAATATTAACAGGCGTAGGACATGTGACATTAGAATGGGTCCAGATGGAAAATATATAACAAACTCAGGCTTTGGAGGAACAGATGAAGACTATAAACGGCCAAGATCACCAATAGAAAAAATAAAGTCATTCTTTAGAAAAACACCAAAAGAAACAATAATTGGTTCAAGTAATATTACTTCTGGAGGAGCAGGAAAAAGTTCACAATATGACTATTCAGGGGGATATGGACGTCATGATGCAAATAGCTCTATTGGTTCAGCTTCTTCATCTAGGTACATTTATAATTAATTTTTTTTTTTATCTTTTTAATTAAATTTTTTAGATATACAACTGGGACTGATAAAATTTTTGGTTCTTTCCCAACATCATCTAATTCATCACGTTTAACTAGTCATGGAAGCTCACAATACAATAGTCAAGCAAATAAATATAATCCTTCGCCCTATGCTTCTGGAAATTCATCAACTCGTTACACACCATCGAATAGAAACTGGCATGACGACCCTCATCATTATTAATATTATATTGTTACATATTTTTACATTTAAAAAAAAAGATAAACGGTGGTACAAATAAAACAAGATGCAAAAATGTTCACAATTGTTTATAAGATGAAGCTATTAATTTTTCAAATAATAAACAACAAGAAATGTGTTTTCTTATGTACTTCCTTATTTCAAAATAATTTTAATAAGAAAAAAAAATTTTAAAGCATCATTTGTACACGAAGAATATATATATAATATTTAGAAGTAATTATAATACATAATTTTTTAATCATTTATTAATTTTTGACACATAGTTTTACACTTATGGCTTATCATAATCTTTATCTTGTATAATTTTATGTTTTTGGCAAACAAAATATGTTTTATTATTATAGTAGGCAAAATTTATATATATATTTTAAAGTTTATTACTATTTGTATGAACAATTTTTAAAGTAAAAAGATTATTATTAAAAGGATGAGAAATTAATAAATTTGAGAATTTGACAGCTTTTTCAAATGTTTAATGATACAAGATAATGACAAAGTGTTAAGTTATGTTGATGTTTTTAAGGATTGTAATTTGATGGTACCATTAATATATATATGTTAACATAAAAATATCTGAATGTAAATTTTTTTTTATTAACAATTAGACTATTACAATATTTATATTTTATATTAAAATTATAAAAAATTTTGTTTTTTAATGTATAGATAAAAAATTATTAATTTTATTTTAAATATTTATCAAAAATTTTAATAAAATATTAACCATTTTTACTTCTCATTTCTTATTATTTTCATTAGCTTTTTTGAGTCTCTGAATACATACACATTCAAAAAGGTTGTATGGTTTATTATTTTTTCCTAGAAAAAACTGTTGATATTTAATTAAGTACATTTTTGAATTAATGATATATATTTCCTTAATTTTATCAATATACCAAAGCTACAATATCCTTTTTAAAAATGTAGGCGTATTGGATTTTGTTTTATGTAATAATGAGATACTACTTTCATTTCCTAATTAACTCTTTTAAAAACTTTTATATCGTTATATTAATTGGGAAAAAAATCTTGTAACTAGTGTGCGTATAAAAATATATTATAATTAGAATTAAAAAGTAACAGTAATTAACGAATAATCAGAATCATATTTAATATTTAACTTTCTTAGAATCATTGTACTTACTGTATATATATTAATTATCTCAGTATGACTTATTTTTAACTAAAATAAATTTAACAGATTAAGCCATTATTTAAAATATCGCTAAAAATTTATCTTTTTTATCATTACATCTTTCTTACCATGCTGAGAATTGATAAAATTTTGTAATTTTATATTTTTAGGATAAAGTATTAAAAGAAAAATATATATAATTATTTTATAACAACATAAAATATTGTTGTGACATATATTTATTTACATATATATGTATATTATTTTTTTGTATAAAATAATATATAATTTTTTCGTCTTACTACTTTAGATATAATTATATTAACGATATTTTAATTAAAAGATGCTTGAATATTAAAATATTTTTTAAACTTGTAAATTAATTAAATAAATATGTTTAACTACAATAAATTTATATCAAATAACTTAAATATTAATTTTTTTATTGCATTTTTATAAGATGATATGATGATATTTGTTAAATTTAAAGAAGTATGTTTCAGAATAATACAAATTTCTCTTATAAATTATTTGTTATATTTTACAATATGAATACTTCTTATATAGCATCACAAAATACACCTGAAAGAGTTAATATCTTAGAAAATGCTCCAATTGTAAGTATATCTTTTAATTTTAAATTATTACATTTATTTTAGGAGTTTGCTTTACCATTATATGGATATCTTCTTCCTTTTCTTGTTTCTGTTACAACAGTAACAAATTCTTTTATTATTATTGTGTTATCGCAAAAGCATCTTCGTACACCTACAAATTATGTTCTTTTTTCAATGGCATTATCTGATATGTTGATTGGTTTATCAAGTTTACCATGGTTTCTTTATTATTATACATTTAATGGATATAAAATTGATGAACTCTTTGGTTTATCACCTTTTTGGTGTTCCTTATATCCTTATATATCAACATATATACCAACAATATTTAGAACATGTGCAAATTGGCTTGCTGTATATTTAGCAGTTCAAAGATATGTTTATGTTTGCGTTCCTGCCAGTGTACATCGATATTGTACTCCAAGAACAACAAAAATAATAATTGTTACAATTTTTACGGTATAAGATTAAAATTTACTAAGTTAAATTAAAATTAATCTTTTCTAGGCATCATTTATATCAGTCTTACCAGAAATGTTTGCACTTTTTTATGTTGCTAAAAAAGAAGAGGAAGAAGATCGCTTTGGATGTTATCTTAATTACTCATACTGGGTAATGCATATATTTGGTATACAGCTATATCACATCACAACTTGTACATTTAAAGCTTTGTGTGTATCAGCCATACCATGTGTACTTTTAATGGTAGGTTTCAATATATATAAAAAATCAGAGGAAGTTAATAATTTTAGATTTTTACGTGCAAATTAGCTAAAACCATTAAAAAGGCAGAAAATAGAAAAAGAAGTTGGGCTTCACCAGCTATACAAGCAAACACAACAGTCCCAATTACGTCAACAGAAACCCCAATAAATGTTGCTTCATTAAATACCAGAATGTCAACGACGATGCCTGTATCTTCTGGAACTTCATTATCAGGTTCCAATCGTTCTCTTTATGCAACAAATAAAATGCTTCTTGTTGTCTGTATAGTATTTTTAATTTTAGAAGTATGTTTTAATTATCCATATTTTACGTCATTAATTTATTAGGTTCCTGCTGCTGTTATTTATATATTGCACTTTTTAACTGCTGCAGACATTATTCCTGCACCTGGGCAAACATACCGTCTTTTAAATATACTTTTAATTATAAGGTAAAAATTTTTATACTATATTATTAATTTTTCTCTTAGAAACATTCTTGTAATTTTAACATCTCCAATCCAATTTATTATATATTGTTCAATGAGCGAACAATTTCGTCTTACTGTCAGACAATTATTTTCAACAAGATTACTTTATGTAACTCAAGCACAAGCAACATTTCATGGTGGTAAAAGATACTCTTTAATTCTTGTTGATTTAGAGTTAATTGAAGAAAAAAGAAAAGAAGCTGGAGAAAGATTACTATGGACAAGTGGTAACAAAAAAAGTAGTGCTAATTAAATATTGGTTCTCTTCATGTTTTTAATGAAAAAAAAATAATAATTTAATTTATATCCTTCTTTGTCATTTGCGCAACAATAACATTACCTGGTATGATGAAGATTATTGTTTTATAAAAATGGTTAAAAATTTAATTTAAATAAATAAAATTTAATTTTTTATTACTATCAAATATTTTCTACAAATGTTAATAAAACTGTTTGAAAGTTATGACTTTTGGTTTAATTCAATGTACAAATTTAGGTTATCACTTTTATTAATAATATTTTTTGTATATTAAAAAGCTTTTAATTTTATTTATGTTAAGTATTTTGAAAAATAAAAATTTGAACTTTAACAAATTTAAATTTTAATACCACATATAAATAGGTGAAGATAAAAATGTTCTTTTTGTGTCAAAATATATAAACTGCAATTTAAGGGAAAATGTTTCTTTGATGAAAAAGATATTAACTTCCATATTTTAAATGTCTTTAATTTAAAGTTTGTGATGAATAGATAAAAGAATTAGTATAAATTTTACTTGAATATAATATACATAAACAAAAAAAATGGTACAATACTACCATTTACTTTTCTATTTGATCTATAAATTAAGATAATTTCATAATGATTATTGACTTTTATATATATGTATTTATTTAATTGAATGTTTTACTACTAGTTTGTATGCTATTTTTATCTATTTTTAATGTAGTCAATTAAAATTATATTAAGTAACCCTTTTAAATACGTTTTTCAGTACTAAATTAATTATAGTTTTTATACATTATTAGAACTCTGTCAATAGTAATTATTTATATATAGTTATTTATTGTATTAAAATCATTCTACATGTAAAGGTATAATTAGAATATATTGAAAAATATTAGATCAGTATTATTAATTAAGAATAATTTATTAAAATAAATATTTAAAAATGAATAAAAAAATTGCGTATATTAATTATAAATATTTTCGTATTCTCCTTGCTTATTATATTTAACTTAACCAACTTGGTGAAAGAACAACTTCCGATGCAATAAGTTTTGATTCTACTAACGGCGACAATGCATATGGACTGAGAACAACAGCAAAGAATGCTTGTGGTGATAAAATAATTGGTGATAAAACGAATGGTGATAATACCAATGGAGAAAGTACCATAGGAGTTAAGATAAGTGGAGATAAGGCAAATGGAGAGAGAATGACTGGTGTCATAACCTAAAAATAAAAATTATTATTTTAATTATTATTGATTAAACTAACCTGTGGAGAGAGAATGAAAGGACTGAGTACGAATGGAGAGAGTACAAATGGATTCATTACTCCTGGAACTAAAATAAGTGGATGAAGTACCAATGGTGACAAAATAATAGGAGATCCAACTAATGGTGATAAAACAAGTGGTGAAAGAACACGAGGAGATAAAACCAATGGAACAAATACCCATGGTGATAATACAATTGGTCCAAGAACGGCTGGTGAAAGTGTAATTGGAGATAATACTAATGGAGATAAAACAACAGCTTGAGAAAGAGCTGCACCAGCAAATGTTAAAGGCGAAAGAAGGAAAGGTGATCCAACAATAGCTCTCTTCTTTCTTTTTCCTCCTTTGATGTCATAAGAAGATTCAAGATTTCCTGCAGCAATATCTTTAATATTTTTTTCAATAAGCTCAAGGATACTATTTTCATCAAAATTCATAAGATTTTCTAAAGTTTCGCTGGAATTATAAGGTGAATTATCTCCATAAATCATTTTCATTTGGTCTTTGGTTAATAGGGCAAATCCTTGTTTGTCAAGCCCTTGAACCTGTTTGTTAGTGTATGTTCTTGATAATTTTTCAAATACTTCAATTTTTTGTTTCTCTTCTTCTCCAAAACGTTCTGTAACATTTTTCTTTGTAAAGTATAATTTTTCTCCATGCATTCCTAACATTTCTTTTTCTCTTTTTTCTTTCAATGCTTTTTCTTTCATTTCAATAGAATCAGATACTCCAGCAGCTTCAACGATGAAATCAAGCCATGCATCTTTATCTCTTTCATTAAGTCCACCAAAGAATTTCTTCAAGCTAAACATAGATTCCTCACCTGAACCTTCATCGTGTAAACTAAATAATGATGGAGACAATAGATTAACAGTATCATTTCCTGTTTGGTCTGGTACGATTGATAAGAATCTTGGAGACACAAGTTTAAGTGTTTTAGCATCAAAGTCAGAAGTATTTGCACCTCCCAAACTCATTCCAATTTTTACAGCTTCTCTTAAAACTTTCATTGGTAATCTAATGTCTTTCATTTTTTCGTATTTTTCACTTAAAACTTTTTTTTCATTTTCTTCTTTAGCTTTATTAAGAATATTTTTGGTAATGGTATTTCCAAATTTCTTCATATTTTGATCTTGAATAGTTTGATCTCCTTCAATTTCTTTACCCATAGCTTTAACTTCGTGAATAATTTGTCTCCAACTTTTTGTTTCAGTCTTATTTTTAACGATTCTTACAGTGTCTTGAAGATATTTAGCTAATGCTGTTAATACTCCTTGATCTGATTTGTCCTTTAATGCGTAAGTTTCTGATTTTTTAATTTTGTATCCTTGAATATCTCTTTTTGATCTTTTAACAATTTTATCAAGATTAATTTTTTTAGATTTTCCAGTAAAAACAGTCCATCTATTTCCTTTTCTATATTGTATACTTTCAAGAGCTTTTGAGACACATTTAGCATGATCCTTAATATTATAAGCATTTTTAGAACATGCTTCAAGTTCATGCTTTGCTGATTTTTTCATTAAATGCATCTTGTTTGATGAGACGGCAGCCATCAAACCGGAAATAGCTTGTTCACTCCAATGTCTATGAAGATCATCAGTAGCTTCATTACTGATTGGTATCTTTAAATTATGACCATCATAGTATTTCTCATTAAGTTTTACTGCAAACTCTTCTTCTGATAGTTGTGGTATGACAGTTGTCGTTTGTTGTGCTATAAGGAATAAATTTATGATTGATATGTAACTTACAGTATATAGAAGCGACATACACAGAAAGTAAAATAAGTGTAATATATTGCATCATATTGAAATATTCTTTAATAATTTAAGAAACCAATTTGATATAGAAATATATATCTAAGATTTAATAAATTTCCAAATGGCAATAATATTTTTCAGTATTTTAGAAAGTCTTTTATATATATTTGCTTGAAGTAACTGTATCTTCTAAAATTAGGCCATTTTACTTAATATTATGGGTTGGTCGAAGTTTCATTATTTTACAAATAAAGGAAATAAAGTAAGAATTTATTTAGGTGCATTTGTCTGTATCATTTATAAATCTAATTCCGCCTTATCAACTAATAGAATACTTCAAATTAGGAGAGACGTACAAGATAGATAAAAGTGTTGTATATTAAATCGGGTTCCTAAAAGGTAGCTTTCCTCCCATAATCTTTAGAAAAACTAAAATATTATAATGTGATTTGCTATAAATTGTAAGATTTTTAAAAATATCAAAAGAGGATATAAATCATACAAATTTATTAGAGTAGCTTAAAGAAATTCAAATATCTTTTTTAATTGAAATGAAAATTATACATTTTTATTGTAAATATTAGATAACATGTAATGAATATTAAATTAATAATTAGAACATAAATCACTTTAAGGAAGTTAATATAAATATAAAAGTGTTAAATTTAATTAATATCATCTGATAATAACTATAAAATGACGTTTTTATGTTTGTACCTTTTACTTTAAAATAATTTTCAAAAAAAAAATTGGATTGTATGAATATGGAAAATTAGTTGATATTAATCTGAATTTTTATGATAAAAAATACTTGAGAAAATTGAAAGTAGTTCTCGTTTTTTGGAATATTTTATTAATAGATTGAAAATATATAAGTGATTCCAATTGTAAGAGGAAAAAATAATGGAATGACAAGAAAGGAAATTACAATTAAAACTTATTATAAAATTCTTTTAAAAAAATGAAAGAATAGTGAATTATTCAATAAATTTTTAAGTGTTCAAATTACGTCAAAAATTGAATTATATTAGAAAAATTAGATTTACTTTCATTAAAGCTATTTTTTCTACATATTTATTAGAGTGTGAAAGAAGAAAAAAAACAATGAAATTGTCGCGATATTTGTATATTCTACTGTATTATATTTTTTTCATTGTTATCACTTGATTTCATTAAAGTTTATAAATAAAAATTAAGTTTATTCTTATATGTATATATTATTAATGGTATTTTTTAAAGAATATAATTTCGTTATATCATTCATTTATAACACGTGTTTTTAAGTACATATATTTATTTAATTTATTATAATCACCGGATACTATTATATTTGATTTGGGATATTTCTTAAATTTTTGTATTCTAAAAATTTTAAAAATTTCTATTTTAAATTCTTATCTTATAACCAATTAAAACGTTTATGGATAAGATTGAAAAATTTTTCATTCTCTATTCTGTAGAAACTCTTCATTTGCTCTGTTACAGCTCTTTTTACTTTAGGATGTTTCCTACCTTTGGTTTTCCCTAGGCAATGTACGTGACTATTTGTATATTTTACACACGGGAAGCCCTTTACTGGATCATAAATAAAATTTTCCTTTGTCACTACTAAAAATATATTGAAATAATTAATAATTTAAAAATAAATATTTTTTGTACCTGGAGTAAGCCCTAGAAATTTTTCTGCACGATTCACTTCTTCAGAAGGATTTGATATTAATTTTTCCCCATCAATTAATAATATTTGATCTAATGAAAAATACTTTAACCAATTTTGCAAGTAATTATAATAAACTCCAATTCGAATTGCACCCCAAGATGAATTGATACCATTTTTACAATTTTTATTATTACTTTTTTCTGAACACAATGCCATTTCTTCAAATGTATCTTTAATATTTCTTACTTTACGACTTTTTGCTTGTGTATAATCAGAAATCGCTCTTACAATAGGATTTCTGACAACAATAATTAATTTCATTTTAGGATCTAAATTGTAAACTCGTTCTGGTGCCAATGGATTAACAAAATAACCAGGACTTTTTTCAATAGTTATGTCCCCATTATTTGCTATTGGTAACTGCGATCTAAAAATAATAAAATTTAATAATTGTTTTATATTAGCAAAAAGTAATATATAAAAGTTTTATCCTTCATCTGTTTCCTTCTAATTGACAAATTTATCGTAAGCAGAAATGTTTTAAAGGTTTATAACAAATTGTTTAAACAAAAATGTGTTTCAACTAATTAACGGATAGGAGCAATCTATTTTAAAGGTGATAATTGATAATTGTAAATCTGCCAATACATTATATTGCTATTTAAAGTGACAAATTGATTAAATATTATTAATGTATATGTATTTTATACTTCACATTATTAATAGTTCCTATTAAATAAATGATTTATATAACTTTTTTTACAAATTATTAAAACTCATTTGAAAGAAGGATACAAATTAGCAGAAGAAAAGATAGATGATTTATTTTATGTTCATAAATTAATTGGTTTACCCAAATTAAATTTTTTAATTTAAAACTTATTTATAATTAATTATACCACTTATTGAACTGCTTTATCAAATACCTTTAAATATTCAATTAAATAGGTGAGAAATAATTAAAATTCTTATAAATTTGTAACAAATTTTCAAAGTAAATATATTTACCGGCATAACAAAAATTATTGTATCTTTAATCAAATCATGATTATATAAAGGAATTAACAGAAGTTTATATAAATTTCTTAGATATTCCTGATAACAAGAAAAGAGAAGTATGTGTGAAAAGAAAAATTTTATTTTAATGTATTATCTAATTTATTCATACATTTTTAGTGCATATTATATTAGATATAGGGTACATTTTCTTAAGTTCATTTGTAAGATTTTCGTAAATATATATATAACTTGTATCTTGATAACTAATTTTATCATCAAAGTTAATAAATGCAATACTAAATAATTAAAATGAAAGAGTTTGATATCTTAATATTTTCTTTTATCAATTTTATGTATTATTTAAAGAGTAAAAGACATTTTATAATTAATGACTTCTCTTAATAATTATTATCATAAATATCATGATTTAATTTTAAAAGTTTAATAGAGAAATTGCTAAAGATATAACATGACATTATTATATAATTAAATAATTAATAGCCTTAGTGGTCTGAAAACAATGTATATAAAACTTTCTAATATATTATAATAAATTAAATTTTATGTGTTTTTCGAAAGTGATACTATAATACGACCCTGACTTAATTTACAAAAAATGACCTTAATGTAAATATAATTAAATATTATATATTTTAATAAACTATTTAAAGGCAAAATTTTTTTGCAAGATATTAATTGTGTTTTGAAGTTTGTGATAACAAAGATAATATTAACATACCGATACCAATCTAATCCTTTGTTATAATTTTTATCAAAATAGTGAACTTCAGGTCCTGGTGCTTTGATTCTTTTGTTTATTTTTAAAAATTCTAACAATGCTCTGGTACCGCTTTTTTTCACACCAATAATAATTGCCTGAGGATATCTTCTTTCTTGAAATTGTAAATTCTTTGATGTTAGTGCCGGTATGGAATATACTTTAAAAATATTTATAGAAATCAGAATCATCACAAAAATTTTTGATTGATATATCATACTTCTCTAAATAAAACAAAAAAATTATCTTCTACATAAGTAAGGAGAAACTCTATCATTTTTTTAATGTAATAATGTAATTTAACGTTTATAATTAAAATAATCTTAAAAGATCATTTTAAAGAAATTGATCTCTCTCTATTGATATCAATAAAAGAATCATCATAAAAAGATAGCGGTGTTGGCTTTTAAAATAAGGATATACTATTAAAAGAAATGAAATTGATTAAATAGGAAAAATACGTTCCATGACAGTTGATTATCCACATCAGATAAGTAGAATATTATAGTAATTAGAATGTCAGAATAAAAAAGAATTGTTCACAAATGTTTGATAATTATGTAATAATAAAATGAGATAAAGTATCAAAAATTTTTTGTATACAAAGTGTTTGTATTGACGGTCAGATCTTATGTTAATCTAAAGCTCATGCTAAGTAAAATACAATAAATGAAAGTGTTTTTATTGGTAAAAAATAACTGTAATCATTAGATATATATAAAATATGAAGGGAAAGTTTAACAAGACATCATAGTTAAGATATGCCATGACGATTCTGTTTATAGGAGGGGAAGATTATCCTACCTATAAGCAATAAATAGAGTGACATTGATGATTAGACAAAAAAAAAGTTACGTTTCACACTTTATAATCAGTTTGAGGACATATTTTAAACTCTTCAATCAACTTTTATTCATAATATATTAATAGATAATCTGTTTATCCATTTATTTATTATAATAAATATGATAGAAAAGGAATTTTAAGGGGACACGATCACCGTCTGGTGATGAGAAGGTGCCAATTTAAAGAATGAGTAAAAAAAATTGTTCAAAACACTTTAAATAAGTGGTAATTAATTTGATTAGTCAACCGCAAACAACAATTACCAAGCTTCTATGTTTATAAAGGTGATCTTATAAAGTAGCTTTCTATATATCAACATAATAAATAAAATAACAGCTGCATACAAAAGTGGCATATAAATAGTGAATATAAGTGCTAAATTAGTGAATACGTTTTTTTTTATTACAAGTCAATGAGATGACACAAGTGCATAAAAAGAAGATAAAAAAACTTTTTAAGAAATATATTAATATATTCTTTAAGATAATGCTTGAAAAAAATAGACTGGCTATATGTGAAGTCTTCGGCAATCTTTTTAGTAATAAAAACAGACAAAAAATTTAAAGTAATTAGAGATTATCTATAAAACAGAAGAACGTAGCATAATTACAAATATATGCTATAAGGTTCGAATGAAAGTTATTATGAAAGCACTTTATCAAAGTCAAAGACTTGAATATATTACTATACATAAGGAAGCCGCCTTTTTGAAGTAACATCTTAGAAAGAATCATTAATATCAAAGTGTAATTTACGTAATAATACAATGATTATAGTACATATTCATTGATAGATAATATAAAAATAATTAAATGGATAAGAAAGAATCCATTTTAAAGATAAACGTGCTATCATTGAAATGAAAAATATTTGTTATGGTTTGTATAATAGAATTACAAAATAAAGGATATAGAGTATGTTTTGATAATTACATAATTATTGGAAGCAGATTTCTATTACTAAAATGGATCTTAGTAATTTGAAAAGTTGGAGTCTTTTAATTATTTTCTTAACAATAACAAAATACATTAAGGATAATTATGAAATTGTGTTAAAGATATATGAGAAGAAGGAAATTAATATAATTATTTTGTTGTAACAGAAGCTATTTTTTTAATAAATATGTTATCAAGTAATTATTTATAGAATAAGGAAGAAAAACTCATATTTCTGTTAATTACATCTAGAACCAGATGGTCAAAATAGGTGATATGATCAAAGAAAAGTTTATATAAATACAAAAGAGATAATTATAAGCTTGATTCATGAAAGAAAATGATCCATGCAATTTAGATATATATATTTATTCCATAAAGTTTCTTTAAATTATAACGACACATGTTGACCTAAGAAAGTAAATGAAAAATAAATATAATTAACTATATTTTCTTAACTCAAAATCTGACATTGGATTTGTGTGTGTTTAAGACATATTAATATTACGGAAATGATATCTAAATATTAAACAGGTGAAGATTTATCTCACCCCGTTTTATACATGTACAAATTAAAGTAAATAAACAAAGTTTGTAACTAATTTTGTTATTTGAAAATTCTTAAGTTTCACTAATGTTAAGTGTTGCCATAAAAATTTTATGATACATGTATAAATATATTAAGATATGACGTAACGATAAATGTGAAAAAGACGTTTGAAGTACAAAAATAAGTCATGCATTTTTATCCCTAGAATATTTATTATTAGCTAAAATTTAGAATATTTTAATTATAAGAATAAATTTTTTAAATAAGTATAAGAATATGGTTAGTTGGGATATGTACTTCAGAGAAATTATTTAAATGACATATCTTATATTATGCTTACTAGATAATGGAGTGATAATTAATTGTGACAATAATAGAAAATATTAATATAATGATTCAATTTTAAAGAGAAGAAAGAGTTTAAGAATACATTATAAAGTTTATGGCATATTTAATGAAACATATCTTAAACATTATCTTGACTTTTAGAAAATATAAATGTATCATGATTTGAGATATTCTTCATTTTGTTGTTGAATAATAAAATATATACTAAATATGCATAAAATATTCGGTGTGAAAATAGATAAAAAGCAATTGACAATTCAACATAGAATTTTTAATATTAATTGAAGTGGAAAATAAATTATATTTTTAGGATAGTATCATCATATATTATATTTGCCTTCAAGATATTTTTAAATAACAGAGGATGTGTAACAGTTAAGAGGAAAGAACTTTGATTTCAAATAACTTAAAAATGATATGTATATATGGATAAATTACATGTTTACTAAATATATTTATAAAAATGAGAAAAGCTTAATCAAGATGATGTTAGACAAAAAGTATTATAGATTAAAGCTAATTAGCTTATTTCAAAACGCTTAATATAAATTGTCTTTAATATTTTAAATTTTTCTCTTTTCTTCATTAAGAATTAAGATAAAGGAGTGTAATAAAAAGGACATGCTCCAGCTGAAGATTATCCCTTTATTATAACATTTATTAGGAATGAAACTTTTGAAGATAATAATAAAGTTTGAATAAAAGTCAAGATCTTACTTTTTCTATTTAAAACATAAATGTATACCGACAAGGAAAGCTAAATAAATAAAAATAATTAAAACAACAGATTTGGTGCTAAAAATACATCTGTACAAAGTTTTAAAAGAAAAGATAAAAATAAAATGATACAACATTATATAAATGAAAAAGCTTAATTATGGAGAAATGAATAAAATGCTTAAATTTTATTCTGTGAAAGTTTATTAAATATTTATCACCTTCATTGGAGGGAAAAAANAAAAAAGAATATTTTGATAATGAATCTTTAATGGAAACTATTAACTACAAATTAGATCGCTTCGTGTTACCGTTTACAATTTTTATTATACATCTATTAAATGTAATAATACACTTACAACTTATCAGTAATAATAAATTACATTTACTATTCAATTCTATTTTCTTTTATAACTACGTTTTTGAGTCAAAACCCATAAGGATATTTAGTCTCTGTTTTATTCTAAATTCCATTTATATTACTTTTATATCTATATACGGCATAGATTTCCTTCTCCTCTTTATATTATTCACTAATAAAGAAAAAGTAAATTTTATTATAAAACTTTTAAAATGATTATGGTTTGGAGGAATATAAATATATAGATAAAAGAAAAATAATCTTTAGTTATCTAAATAAATTAAAAGTAGGACCAAATTACTTGGTTTAATATGCAAATATATCATTTGAAATTTAACAAAAAAAAATAAATTCATTTTTAAGTAAAGTTTCATGAAAATGATAGGTGATGTTTACCACCTGGTATAAATTTATATATATTGGTGAATAATTTTAAGTTAAATGCCTTATTTTAACTTTAGTGAACAAAAATGACTTTAACCATTCTTTAAATAGTCTAAGGAGATCGTAAAAAATTGCAAATGTTATAATTATATCGCAACTATCAATCAAAAGTATAATATATTTAATTAAATTCTATTCAAAGTTTTCAGAAACATATCAATTCAATGAATTACTCCCTTTTCATTATAAGGACACAATGAGCAATCAGGAAGAAGATATATAAATGTATCAACAGGATTAATAACAACGTTTGACATAAAACCTATTGTATTAAATTTAAGCAGGTTGTGTCTTCAAAATAAATCATAATTGTAGATTTACCCATTAAAAGATATATATAAAAAGTTAGAAGAGGACGATATATCAATGGTTTCTTATCTTATTATATATTCAAAAATATAAATCAAGTTATTGTAATATTAGAACAAAAATAATTATATTCAATAATTTATTGGAATCACATTTTTCTTTGAATTTATAAAAATTTTTACAACTTTGTCTTACTTATGAATGTATATCACTGAAAAGTTTAATAATTTTTTTTATCGATTTTTAATTTATTGTAATTCCAATTATAATTTTTATTCTTATATTATATAATAAATGAATCTTTTTGATGGATATTGCTATTTTGTGTAAAAAATGATTAAAAATTTCAATAGAGTAATTTATGTATTAATCTTAATTTTATATCCTTACTTCATCCTTACTTTATACTAGAGCAGAAACAACCAGGGAAAAAATAATTTTTTTAAAATTTGCATTCTAAAGTGCTTCCTACAATCCCTAGATCATTACCTTTAAAATTTTAAAACCGAAACTTTTGTTGACTCTAAGCATAGTCTAAGGGACGCTTAAAAATACTTTAATTTTTAAATATTCAGTTTGGATTATTATTTTTAAGAAAACATTAGATTCAAAAAAAAAAGTTATAAATAATTGTAAACTATTCTATTGTCATTTTGTTTTCTTTTATTAATGGTTATTTCTGCCTCACTATATAAAATGGCGTAAATATAAAAGGTTATTTTTTGTAATATTAAATAAATTAAGAATATTATTTAAGTTTAAGTTAATTTGCAATGTTACGAGTATATTAATAAAGTATAATGGTACTGTTAATATATCATCAAATATGGTTTAATGTTCAATGAATAATAATAAATGTCTACAAGTAAATGCAAAATTAAATTAAAAACAAACTGCAATATAAAAGAAGTGTGCCCTAACATATATTGCATATAAAAATATTCAATATAATGCTTTTCAAAATGTAGGTTTAAATAAAATATTTTAATAATAAAAAATGTATTATTTTTTCTAGAAACATAAATGTGATTAAAATTTTTTTTTATTATATGAAAAATTAAGTTCTTTCAGTTTATATTCATGTGATCATATGCATGTAACTTATATGATGGTAATGAAGAAGAAGAATTAAAGATTGGTTTCTTGGTTAGATTGGTTATATCGCATTCAATGATTAAATAATAAATTCATATTTTTAAAATATAATAGAAGTAAAACATTATTCATAATTTTTTTTGTAAATTTATTTGTTAACACAAACAAAAATGTCATTCAAATTTTAATTTTTTTAGCCAAATTTTAGCCAAATCTTAACCATTTTTTTCTAAAGTTTGATCAATTTTAATTAGTTTGTATAAAATATATAGTATTTTTGTAATGTATATTAAAAAAATTTTTGTGGAATGCTCATTTATGCACGTAGAATTTTGTTTAACTAATTAATTTATGATCTTATTTTAAATTGAAAAGTTATAGATAGAAAAATAGAAGAGATATGTATCTTACATTTAGTGTTTATTATTTATCTTTATATTTTTAAAAGTAATAATTCAAAAATATGATATTGTAGATATTAATTTTTAATATAATATATATTATATTTTGCATTTTTTATATATATGTTTTTTTAGTTTATATTTAAAATATTTCATAAACTGATAATATTATGATAATCCAATAATTGTACAAATTGCAACTGTTGTACCAATTGATACGACAAGGAAAAGTATGAATACTGGGTAGCGTAGATTGTAAAACTATAAAAAAAATTAATTATAAATAAAAATATGAAATATTTACCTTTTTAACATCATCACTTCTTTCAACGTATGTTTTTCCGTTTTTAACTTGTACCATCTCGATTTCAGACGAATGGACCGCTCTCCTACTGAAAAGCCATAATCTTATTGATAAAAATTCATTTACAATGATAACTATTCCCAATACTGCAATAAATGTAATATACAATGCTAATGCTGCTGTCGAATTGGTGTATAATGATTTAAAATGAACTATAGCTATCATTGTTGCTGCTAACGCTCCCAACCATGACAATATACCAAAGAAACCATGAATTATTCTAAATATTATTCTGAAAGAAGAATCCGGTGAACATCTAAATACTGCTCCTATTGGTTGAGCCCAAGCAATGCAACAGGCAAGAAGACCTAATATGGAATGTATAGAACCCCAAGATTCATTTTCTTCTTTTGTCTTATATATTGAAGGACCTTTCCAAGTCCAATCTTTAGAAACGAATATAATTGCAAATGATGCTATTGTTGCACCTATTCCAATAATATTTAATGTTCTATGTAAATGGAACCATATTAAAATTCCACATAACTTTGTATTTGGCCAATTACCTTTAAGGTATCTTGCTGCAAGTATTCCTGTTGTTAAAAATACTGACCAAGCAATAATCATAAGAATACCATGTATTTGCACAAGTGTTCTTTTAAATTTTAAATTTGCAGCAGCTTCATCATTTAATGCAACTGAATTACTAGTTGTATTTCCTGAATTCAATGTTGTATCAGTTGTTACAACACCATTTACATCTCTTTTATATCTCTTAATATCAACTGATTGTGGTGAGGTATATGGAAAAAGCTGAGAACTGCTATCTAATGAATGAATTCTTAAGTTATTACCATTTGTTGTTCCTGAGACGAGAAAGATAAAATAATTTTGTATATTATTTTGTAATATTTCGTTACTATTTGCAAATGAAGCAGGGGGAGTTAAGGATTGACTTAATTTACAATACAATATTCCATTAACAAGTGAGGCTTGGATTGTTTGAAGCATATTAACATTGTTTGCATCCTAAAATGTAATTTTAAAAAATAAGATCAAATATTAGTCAAATAAAAATTTTTTTTTTCAATTTATACATTATTTCTCTGTCAATGAAACATTTTTTAAATGATATAGTATGTAAATAAGAAAAACTTTCTATTGAAATGTAAATATAATATACTTACCAATGAAACATCAACAACTCTATTACTTTTACCAGGATTATAAGACAATCTACCAGCAAATGGTGCCCCATTGAAAGAAGAACATTCAGTTACAGCATCGTTTCCCTTAAAAAAAATATTTATAATTTATACATATTTCGTGTTTACATACCATGCTAGTATCAGAAGAAAAACCAACGGCAATGTAAGCATTATTAGTTGAAGTAACATTTCCTCCGATTTCCATTATAAGTCTATTATTTTGTTCATAGTAAGAGAAAAAGTAAACGCAATTAGTATTTGGATTGCAATTTGCTGGACTAAACAAGCAACCTTTGGTGGTTCCACATTCCGATGTGTTAAAGAAAGAAGATTGGCATTTAGATAAAATAAATAGTTCTGATAAGATAAATGTAATTGAAAAGAAGTCTTTTATTTGAGGATGCATATTTATTGCAAAAATACCTTCAGTTTGATTGTAGTAAGAACTAAAAATAATATTTTTTTAAAAATTTAAAGTTTTTTACTTTTACTACATTACTGATATTACATGTTAATTAAAAATTTGTAAAAAGGACAAAAAAGTATTAAAAATTAAATAAAAGTTAAACTTTTTATATGTCTGGAATTTTTAAATATATAAACTAGACGTCAATAATATAGACAAAATAAATTATTTATTATTAAAATATGCACCTGAAATACAATAGAAGTGCCATTGAGTGTTCTTTAAATATTAATAATCATATAAAATTTTGCGTCCTTTTATATATATTGTTTAAATATTTAAAGTTAGGATTTAATTTTTAAAATAGAACTTTTTCCTAGTATAAAAACAAATGTAAACTACATCCAAAACTTATTTTTAATGGTATTTCAATGTATATATAATATTGATATGTATGCATATAACAATACATTGTATTATACAAAATATTATAAAAATTATCGTTAGGTAGCAATATTAGAAACTTGTTTTGAAAGTATCAAGCTTTTGATAAATATCTCTACATATTATATTTTTATGCTTTAAAGTATCAAAAATTTTTGGTAGAAATATCATGGATAATAGAGAAACTATTTTTGCCCTTTGCAACAATAGTTATAGGTATTATTGAGAAGATTTTGACAAAATATTTAGATTAAATACCTTTTTGCATTGAAATGAATATAACAATGGAAAGTGTGGACAAGGAAAGATTGTATGAAAGCTTAAATAAAAATTTTGTTAAAAACTTTATTACATAAATGAAATATTTTATAAAATAATGCTTTAAAATATAATGAAAAGTGTTCAATTGTAACAAAAAATTTTAAAAACTTATAATTATCTTTTAAAACAATAGTATAAATTGGTTAAAAGTTTTAAAAAATTGTAGCAATTAAATATTGATAATATATATAAAAACTACAAATAAAGAGCTATCTATCTTATTTATAAAAGCTATAAAAATTTTTTTGTCATTTTAGGAGAAAAACTTGTTTAACGTTCAAAAGAACTCTTATATACTAATTTTAAATACTTATGTGTATCTTCCATTGAAATCGAAACAGTTTTATTAAATAATTATTTATAATTTATAAAATAAAAAAATGAAATGAAAGATAGTTTTACAAAAATATTAATAATAATCTTTGTTAAGAGATCAACTATTGAAAAAAAAAGCGCAAAAATAATATTTATTATCTATTGTATATGAAAAAGCAAATTTAGTAAAATTGCTTATACAAAAATTTAAAATATGTGAAAATTCTTAAAATACTCTTTTCTTTTAACATATCTTGAATTCCCTTTCATTTGACATCTTTAAATATATGTATTTCTATCAATATACCTCTAGGTTCGGTATATTAGATGACTCACATTCTACTTTTAAAAGTTCAGATAACTACCTATAACATCAAGTTCACTCAAATCGGTGAATTATATAAAAATTTAACTTTTAACAAATATGCTTCTGTATACTTTGTATTAATTAACAAAAATCAATGTTTGAATTAAACTTAAATTAAAAAATTAATGGAAAGGTACAGCAAATAAAAATATTTTATCATTAGAAGACAGAAAATAAAAAGTGTTTATTAAAATTTTGTTAAGTTACGAGGTCAAATGTTTTTGATATCGATAAGCTATAAACATTCAATGTCATTCTAAAGAAGTATACAAGTTTGTTCTTTATTTTCGACTGATTGCTTTTCATTTGATATAAAAAAAATAACCAAAATTGATTTTTATGGTTGACTTTCTTTTATCAAAATTTTAACTCACAATGTCTTATGTAGTATATGAAAAGTAACTTTTTACCGATTTTAAATAGTTACAACTAAGCGGAAATGACTACTCAAAGAGATATACATATATGTTCTATAAATATATCTTTATTATGTAAAATAAAAATTTTTAAAAACCAGTAGAAAAATGATTAAAAGTCTATATTATATAAAAAAATTAATTTTAACTCATATATTTAAAAGTAAATATACATTTATTAATTGAGTTTAGTTTATATAATTAAATGACGGAACACATGAATTGTCATAAATTCTTAATAAAAAGTTAACTTTGTCAGACGTCTTAGAAATTACAGGTTAATTTAAATATGTGTAATGAATGTGTAATCATAAATATAAATAAAAGTTGAATATTACAATATTTTAAGATAAAAAGCTTGAAATTTAATTCTGAAATATTATCGTTTTTATTTATGTTTTGATGTAAATAAAAATAAAGGTGTGTTATTGTGTTATCATTAAAAAATGTTAATTTAATCTAGTGTAAAATAACAAAGGAAACAAAAGTATTTGTAAATAATTGTCAAAGAGTATATATATCAAAATTTGTTTTATAAATTTTTAATAAGAATATAATTGATTTAAGACAAAACAAATAAAAAAAATTAGTTAAAATTTATTCATAAAGAATATTACGTAAATGATATGATTATAATAAAGAATTGTTTGTTTAAAATTATAATTTCTTTAGATGTAGGTATTACAACTTAACAAATATGAAAAGAAGAAACTACCTAATTAGCCGATAATTAAATATGTTTGTTTTGTTATTAATATCCTTCTTTTTCTCCTTCAACACCACATAAATCTTTTGAATATTAAATTTTGCATTTTTATTTATGATTTAAACGTAACTTATCATTTTAAATATTAATACCACCATTTAATGAGTTGTTAGAATTTACATAAGATTATATGATTAATATTTATTGTGCGCAAAAATGACATTCTTTCAGGTAATTGATAAAAGTAAGATGAGAAAAGTTTAATTTTTATCTTGTTTCTGATTATGCTTAAGCAATTTCACAAAGATGATTGCCATTTGACATTGAAGTTTAATAAAATGTAAATAGTAATCAAATTAAGTCATATCTTTTTTAGATATATAAAAAATTAATAAAATAAATTTGTTGCAATTGGTAACGGGTTTCTTTTTCTACACATCACCAATTATAGTTGTTTCTTGTTAAAGAATGTAATACAATTACACCAAAGGTAATCAAAAACAGATACTTTCTTAAAATTATCATTAAAACTCTTTATTAAAAACATAATATAAATAAGAAACCATGTGTGAAACATTTCATTTCAAATAAATTATAAAAATCTAGCTTACAGAGACAATATCCATACATAAGGTAAGATGATTTATCTATATTATTTCTTGTAACATCACATCATTTTTCTACTTTCAAAATCCTATTTTATAGTATCTATATATGTATTAATTTAATATATATATATATTAATAACGAACAACACAATATAAAATGAAAAATCTTAATATAACTTTACTTATTGTTTCACTTCACATAATTATCTTTAATAATTCATGTATTATTTATTTGCTTTAATTTTAGAAGTCACCGTTCAAATTTAATTTAGTTTAAAATTGCTTTTCTTCCAATCATTTCTAGATATATATTTATAATACACAATATTTAAATGATAATGTAACATATTTAAAGTTATTAATTTCTTTCCTTTTCCAGATACTAAATTATATTGAAATATAAAATGACGTTATTAAAAGAATATAGAGCAATTATTCTTTCTCTTATTATTATATACAATCTTTCTAATGCTATAACTCAGGTAGAAAAAAATTGTGTTGATTTAGATCATAATTGTGGTGATTGGATTGCACAAAATCCAGAACAATGTACTACCACAGAATATATTGCTAAAAGTTGTAAAAAAACTTGTGGTATTTGTACTCAATTTGCAAAACGTAAAAAATATTATTTTATATTATCTTTTTAATATTTAAATTATCTTTAGGGTTTGATAAATCTAAATTGGCTGAAAATTTACGGCCTATATCATGGCTTGTTGGTATATGGAGATCAGAACACGATGGTAAAGTTACTTTTCCAACAATTCCAAAATTCACATATGGAGAACAAATTGAAATAAGTATTCCTGATAATGAATTAACAGCAAGAAAAGCTTTAAATTACACTGCATCGGCGTGGTCAATTAACGATCAAGAAGAATTACATACAGAATCAGGATATATTACAGTTAAACCAGGTACAAGTCACGTAGCATTAAACACTGTCATGAGTAATGGTTTTGTGACAATAGAAGAAGGAGAAGCAACATACAATCATCTTAAATTAAGATTAATTGATATTGGAAGAATTTCTTTTAGTAGAGATCTCCCAGTCCATGACGTCATACGCGAGTGGACACTTTTAGATGCAACAACTCTTGAAGCAAGATTGGATATGGAAACTTTAACCCACAGGATGCAAGAACACACATTTATTCGTTATAAGAAAATATACCCATAATTGAAAAAAATGTTTCTTTATTTTAAACGTTATATATACAACTTCCATAATGCGAAAGGCAGTAATAACTACTTTAGTTTTATTTAAATATACGCAAGTAATAAATATACATTAAAATTATCACCTTATTATAAACGTTTTTTATTTAAAAAATTATAATATTTTTTTTCCATATTATCTATTTATTCTTTATGCTTGTTCATTTATTTAATTTACAATGCAATCAATTAGATCTTGTGAGTTGATAATATTATTATTATAATAAACATTACTCTTCATTAATATCAATATTATATATAAACACGACTAATTATATGCTATTGTAATATATATCAATTTTTACCATTTTATATAATAATCTTTATCATATATCTAACAATATGGCAAAAGTTTGTAAATATATATTTGCAAATACCTCATGCTTCAATATTTTATAAAAATAAATATGTACAATATTGTTTTTAAATTGTGATAAGAAGCAAAAATTATTTTATCATACTATATTATGCTTATATTTAGTTATATACATTTCATGACATAGTTTCAATTTAATTGTGGTCGTACTATACAATAAATTATTATTTATTGTGGCAAAAATTATATTTGTTAAAAGTCTTATATTGAATTTATTTCTATCATTTATATATATAAATTCCTCTTGATAAATAATTTTATTCATCGTGTTATTTTAAAATATTTCTTGTTACATTTTTATAAATATTTTTAATAGATTTTTTTTATGTATTGATGGACCCAGAAAAATTTACAGATAATATTAAGAATCAATCAAAGTGGTTCAACAGCCAATCTGGTACTACAAAACTTCTAATAAAGACAACACATAAACATAACAATATAATTATGAAAAGAAATAAAGAAAAGTGGTGTAAGAATAATGATGATAAGAAAATTAAAATTTCAAATAATGACAAACTTGTTAATGACTCATCTTTTTTAGTAACAGCCCCTGAAAACAGAAAATCCTATTTTGGGAAAGCTATATCATTTTCAAATGATAATGATAAGAATGTTTCTTCAAATAACTCAGAATCATACATGGAGCCTAATTTTTCAAATGAAATATTAAGCATGTCTATTAGATTTTTTAATGATCAACCAGATAGTTTAGAGTGCAACAATTATCCAAAATCTTCTTTAAATTTATTTCGTTTCTCATCAATAAATGAACAAAAAATGATGCAACAAGAAAAGCCTGTTAATTATATCAAACTTTCAACTCATAAAAATGCTCCATCTGCACATTTAATTGTATCAATCTTTCCAAAAGATGGAGTAAGTTTTAATTAAATCAATACTTTTATTAATATTGCAGGATGTTATTAAATGGAGACTTTTTTGTCAATTTATCATCATATCTGATCGTTCTATACACGTGTTGACAGAAAATAACATCGCTAACAATATTGAATTGGAAAATTGTCAACTTTTTCTTAAAGATACATTTAACAATGTTTTTGTTTATCAAGTAAATCATGGGTATATATTGACAGCTCTTAAAAGAGATGTAACAATAAAAGGTGATATTAATTTGCTTACAAAATCAAGATCTGATATTAAATCAAATATGGTATAAAATATAATTAACAAGCAAAAACATTTTTATACTTCAATTAAATCATATATATATTGCTTTATCATTTATGTTTCATCAATCAATTAAAATGGGATATTGTTATGTGAATTTTTTTTATAAAATGACAATCAATAATTATGATATCAATACATAAACACAACATACTTTTTTTTAATCTTTTCTTTGAAGCAAATTGTACAACAAATATTAAAAACGGATAATATTCATTAGTAATATCTCTGGAAGAAAAAAATTGTTTGAACATAATTTTTGATCAGCAAAATCTTTATATTATACTTCAACAAAAAAACTTCTTGAAATTTCACAAAGTTAAAATGCAACAAATGAATTATTCTTGCCTTGAACAAGATTTATTAATATTATTTATATTTATATAAAATCTTTATATTTTTTTTTTAATTTTTCATTAAAATTATTTTGGATTGAAGAATGTGGTTTAATTGTTGTATCATATTGTAAAGTTTAAAAATATTAATAGAAATATGATCTTACAATTTTTTTAAACTAATTACTATTAATATTTAGAAGCAGGTTTAAAGCAAATTAATTTAGTATAGAAATTTTATTATTACCCATACGTCTATACATAAAAATATTATCAGGAAAAAAATTAATTTACTTATATACATTGTAAAAAAGTCTTTAACAAAATCTTTTGTTAAAAATATTTTGAATATTTTTAAAATGTCACTTTTATTCAAAGTAAAAAAGAATATTAACTTTTTTTTTTAAAAAAAAAGAAATAATGAAATGTTGTTTATATACTTAATTTAAATATATTTTTAATAATGAATATATTTATAAAAAGTTATGAATACACTACAAACACATAAATCATATAATAAATAAATTGCCCTCATTAACATACAAAATTTTTTTGATAGAACTTTAAAAAAATACTTATTAAAATTTTTATATTACTTTGATGTCCAAAAACTTGTTTAAATATATGTATTGTTTTATATTAAAACAACTATTGTTAATTATATCAGGATGTATAACATTTTAATTTTAATAAAATAAATAAAAGTTTTAATTTCTGGAGCAAGAATTTTTAGAAGAAGAAAAGAGAAAGAGAAAGTTTTGTTGTATTTGGATAACTTTTGATAACATTATTGGTCATTAAATGCTATAATATCAAGATAAATATTCATATATTCAATTTCTCAAGAAGACAAGTATCTTACACATAATTTGAAACATTTTTATTAGATATATATGGTTACACTTCCGTTTTGCAAAATGTTAAAATCAAGAAAAAGTTTTGCATGACAAAAAAAAATGTCACAAAACATTAAATTACTAAGCGTTTCTGATTTTGCTATTTCCCATTTTCACATTATTTCTTTAATTGTTTTACGGAATTATTTTTATTTAATGTCTATTTTCTACAAATTCTATATATATAAATACCAATAACCTTATTGCCTGTGGTCAGTTTTTCTTTCTTAAATCATATATCAAACATTTTGGATTTATGGGAACCACATTAATTGTTTCTTTTATGAAAATTAGGATACATTAAAGGTAACTAATAATAAGTAAATATTGTATAATCTTTTTGTATGTTGACAAGAAGTATAACAATTGCTATTTTTATATATATTCATTAACTTCTTTCTCACACGCACACTATCTCTTTCGTCTAAATTTTTCTGGATTGCTCGAGGCACGTTTAAGAAGTTATTTTGAAAAGAGAATATATTAATGGTGAGAGATATAATATATTAATTTCTAACTAACATCAATCTATTCATAGTGATGTAAAGATTTTTATATAGAAAGTGAACAATATATAATAAATTGCAGACAAAAATGTTATAATCCATACATCTTATTGTATATGAGTGTTATTGTATAGAAATCACCCATAAAAATATATCTTTTCTCTAGAAAAATAGTTATGAATACATATCTATGTATCCATTGATGTCGCCACTTATGATTAATAATCTTTATACAAATTCTCTATATATTTTATCATAACATTTAAAATTATTATCTTTTCCTTTTGTAATCATTATTTTTATCAATCTTGTACTTATAAAAATTTTTTACAGATCTTAAATATACTATTTAGAATAAGTTATATATTAAATTTAAAAAAAAAATGGGTGCTACAAAATGTATAGACTGTGTTACAAAACCTTTTTGTGTAAAACATAAACATATCAAGCTAATAACCAGGAATAATCTTGATCCATGTTTATGGCTTAATGAACATGTATACACTTCATATAGGCCTACAGAGATGCCATTAAAAATGTGTTTTTGGAGTATGTTTCGCTGGAATAATGAAACAATTAATATTTGGAGCCATTTAATTGGTTTAATATATTTTTCATTTTGTCAGTATGATACAAACTACAATCATTTGGCGTCATTCGGTGCATCAACATCCGATCATATATTTTTTTCACTTTCATTATTAGGATCACAGGTAAAAACTAGTATAAGTTCTTTTTATATCTTTTTTATTATTTATATTCCAGTTGTGTATGTTGTTTTCAACACTATATCATATATTTGGATGTATAAATAATGAGGAAAGAAAGAAATGGCTTCAATTGGATGTTTTTGGGATATCTTGTGCCTTATTAGGAGTTTACTTAGGAGGAATTTATACATCATTTTATTGTTTTAATGATATTTTAAATGCGTATTTAATTGGATTATTATTTATATGTGCAATATCACTATATATTCCCTTTAAAAGAGATTCATTAGATTTTAAATTAATAAAAAATTCAAGAATAGGATTTTTACAAATTGCATATATGACAATAATTGCATTTGGTATTTATCCAACAATTCATTGGATTCGATTATATGGAGGATTTGATTCTCCTCATGTACAAAAATGGATTCCATCAATTATATCATTGTATGTTCTTTTGGCAGCAGCGTTCTTCTTTTATGCTTCATTGATTCCTGAAAGAATTTCTCATGGAACTTTTGATATTGTTGGTTGTAGTCACCAATGGTGGCATCTACTAATTTTGATTGCTCTAGCCAATTGGCATTCTGCAGGAATAAGACTTTTAAGCTTCTATTATTCTAGTGAAGATGCCTGTCAACAAGCTTATGGAACATCAATTTTTGATACAATGACTTTACACAATAAAAGTAATATATCAATAGCATAAAAAAAGTATTAAGAGGATAAATTTTGCGCAAGAAACTTAATATATTGGTTGTTGAATAATTATTATTATATGTATTGTTGTTTAGAGTTAGATCTCTTTATTTTTTATTTAATGTATTGATAGTTGTATAATATAATAATATTGTAGAAGAGAATATAAAAATACAAAAAATTATGAACTTTTATATAAAGAAATAAAGTGATTATTATTGTTATCCTTTTTCATTTATTGAATATTTCTAATCATTTTTAAAAGACCTTGAAATATATTTTTTCATTCAAAATTTTACATAGAATAATGAAAACATAATATTTTCTTTTTTAAAAGTAAAAAAGTTTTATTAATTCATTTTTTTTTATTAAAATTTAAAAGAATAACTAGAATAAAGTTTTTTTATTAATTGTATTAAAAAGTACACATTTGCTACAAAACAGTTTAACAATAGTAATAAAATAAAACTAAAAATTATCTTATTAGGCACATTTTAGAATAACAAACTACAATAGACTACACACTACAAATAGTTATGAAAAAGATATGATATCTTGTTAACGTAACCAGTGTGATAAAATTAAATTTATAAAAGTAAAACTTATAAAAAGTTAAATTAACGTATGAGTGATTAACATTCCTTCTCTCACACCATATATATTCAAATAATTTATTAATAAACAGACAATCATATGTAATACAAATATGTTTTACAATATTTTAAGATACTATTGGCACGTATGCAAATTTGTTGTTACTAGATTTATCAAAATTAAGGGCAAATTTTATACAATTATTCCACGTTAATCACAAATCGTTTTACCAGAATATATTATATCCTGTGTAACTCACGAATTATTTATTATCTTAGAGTTAACTTTTTATTTTAATTTTCTTCCCTGTACTATATATATATGCCAATTTTGATTGTTATCAGCTTGTTGATATATTATATACACCATATTCACCCCTTGATCTAAATTCTCCACCATCAACAAGAATGATTGGAAAGAAGGTAGACTGCGTGTAGATTTTATCAATGAAATAGAAAAGATCGTGATAAAGTGAATGTAGTATTCATTATTTAATGCCTTTAAAAGTTAACTGGATATTATGTTTTGTCGGGCATATATTAATTTCAAAAGTTTATTTATTCCATTTCATTTTACAGTAATGTATTTCTCCCAGTTCCTCTGGTATAATAAATAATTTTGAATACACATGATACCTATTTTGAATTTAAAGTATGGTTGTAAAAAAATTTTTTATAGTTTAACAAAATATCCTTTTAATTTTAATAGAAAAATATATGTATTATTTCTACCACTCTTTATATATACTATTTTGATACTCCTATCTATCTATTAATTCTTTTAATTTTCATAAGATATCTCGTATCAGGTAACCTCTATAAACCATTGTAGTTGTTACAGGAAAGAGGCCTTGACTTGTATTTATAAATTATATTTATATTCTCCATCGTAAATATCTTTTAATATAACTTATAATAATATATCCGTACTATTTAATTTTAAAAATTTTATTTAGAATTTATAATCATGTCTAATGTGATTGCTATCACTGGTGCATCAGGTGTTCCAGGACAGCACCTTGTTAAATTTCTTCAAGAACATCCAGATATATTAAATGTTACTGAAATCAAAACAATTGATATTAAGCTTTTCAATCCTTTTACATTTATTCCAAAAAATGTACCAATGAAACATTATCAAATAAATATGTGTGATGAAGAAAAATTACTTGAAGCTCTTGATAATGTCACAGCAATCTTTCATTTAGCTGAAAAACCATTTGACTATACAAATAAAAATTTTACAAAAGAAGTTGAAAATGAATATTGGGAAAAGAATGTCAATGCTGTTGAATGCTTAACACGGTGCATTGTTAAAAAGAATATATCAAATATTGTTTATATGGGAAATGCATACTGCAATCTCTCAGTTCAAGATAATTTTGGTCTTTCCGAAGACAATTATTCAGGTTTAAGCGCCTCTGGATATATTCTCGGTGTTTACGGAGAAACGAAAATTAGAGGAGAAATGTATTTAAGAACATTTGCTGACAATAATTTAACTGAGAATGGAAGTAAAATTCAAATTACATGCTTAAGACCAACATTAATTTATGGTGAAGGGAATTGTAAAGTTTTGAATACTCTTATAAAATTATGTAAGGAAAACAATGGTTTATTAAAATATATAAAAGGACAAAGTAATGGCTATCAACAATTTGTAAGTTCCCTTTTTTTAATTTTCTTATATAAACTTGTTTTAAGATTTATGCTGGAAATTTGGCTTATTTTATGGTCATGTCAATGAAGCGTATATTGGATTCAAATAATAAACATAAAAACGTATATTTATATGTCATGGATACTTCAGCATGTACTCCAATATATAAATTTTTCTTATCGATGCTTCAAATGAAAGGATATGACCTTTGTGATAACGGAACAAATATTGTCTCATTCACAATTGAACGCTTATTTGAGTACATGAAACGTTTCCTGTCATATAATGTCGAACAAGCTGCAATTAGTGATATGGCAAAAACATTTTTATTTAAATATGCTCTTGGATTCGCAGATCGCAAAATGTCTCTTTACTTGAAACCAATTATTCCATATACTCAAGAAAATGCTTTTAATAATATGTTACTATGGAGTAAAAAAGAAATTAGTAATAACGATTTATTTAGTGGAATAAAAGGATCAAAAAATAGAGGACAAGTTGGAGCCGGATAGTTTAAAATTTTTATACTAATTTTTCATATTTTATTATGACATTCAATCATTCATTTTTATCGTTATTAATCAGTCAAAGTTATATATATATATATATTTGATACAGTAAACTTTAATAAAAAAAAATTATATAAAAGAATATTTTAAACTTTTTTAACAATTTAACTAATGTCAATGAATTACGCATCTTTTATCATCAAATAAAATTAACCGCCTGAAAAAAAGTCAATCTATTGAATGTCTTAACAATGTATTTTAAAATAATGTGATAAGGAAAATATTAGTCATATAATTTTTATGTACCTTTACAATATTTATATCACAAGTTAATAAAACATAAATTTTATATAGTTTTTTATAACAATAGAAGATACTATTTTTAAACTTTTAATGAATAATGTATATATGTAAAACAAGTAAATACAAAGTACAAAAATTATTTAAAAATTATTTTATTTGAAACATATTTTTTACCAAGTTACAATTGATATTCTTTAAATTATAATAATTGATCACACCAACAAGTTACATTTATTTTGAAACATGAACTTTTTACGCTATTTTTTTTTTGAAAGGCATTTTATATAATTTTCGTAAACAATACTTTTAACATTAATCTGATAAGAACTCTTCATGTTTTTGTATTATTGAATATTGTTCAAGAATTGTGTTGTCTTTTACTTCTTCATGTTTTAGATTATCAAAAACACGAACATCATAGGAATGTGGTATGAAAGCAGTTACTCTACCCCATACTCTTGAATACGGTCCAAGAATTTCATCAACTATAATAAAAGATAATAAAATTGTTTAAAAACATTATTTATATATTCACCTGTAGACCAGAAACTATATATATACTTTCCACTTTTTGTAGAACCCTCATTAAGATTTCGTAATATCATTGAATAGTTAGGCTCATTCAAGCATACCATGTTTTTTGATGGTAATTGACATGTATCAAAAGGTGTTGATGAAATATTGTTCATTAGTAAATATTTATCACATGTATTTCCTGGAAAGAAGCCATTCTTAAAAAAAATAATTATCTAATTAACACAAAAAACATACAAGGTTATTGCAGGTACGTTCTTTAGATTCCTCTATTCCTGCGCAACTACATAAACCATAATTTGCACCTGCTAATCCAATAAATACATTAATTTGCGACTCTAAAGATCTTCCTTCATTACATTTTTTAAAATTATCTAAATTATTTTGTTAAAAAAATATAAACTTCAAACATACTTGAAATAATATCATAAGTACTTACACCTTGAATTGCTTTTCTAGCTAAAGTTACACCCATTGAATGTCCTATTACATTAATAAAAGGACTTTTTGTGTATTTCAATACTGCTTCCATAAATTTTCTTATATATACAATATTTTCACAAGAATGAGTTCTTTTACCACCATTTGTTGCATTTCTATCACCCCAAGTAGTTACATATAAATCTTCAGATGAATATCCTTGTTCTAATAAATATTTAATTGCTTTTGTAAATCCGGTTGTATAAATACCAGGAACTTGTAATGCTCCATCTGAATTTCCATGTACAAAAACAATTGGTGTCTTTTTTTTTTGAAAATTTGAAAATAAACTTCCACCATAACTTCCACAGGGACCTAAATCATCTCTTTGAAAGTTATATTTACTATATCCATTTCTAAAACAAAATAAATTTAATAAAATACAAATTTTTTTTTTACATACAATTGAAGCCATTCTTGAAACTTAGATGTTAATGGTCCTTTCACTTCTTGACAATCTCCTATTTTAAATATGTAAAACAAAAAAATTGATATGAGGAAAAGATAAATTCTTGTAAACATTGTTTTATAAAAGGAAATTTTTGTCTCTTTTTATACTAAAAAAGGTAGTATTTTAAATGTCAACTGATAAGAAAATAAGGATACATATTTTCGATTTGTTAATATATAAAAAAGTCAAAATCATTTGATATCTTTTTTTCACACCACACGTCCGTCATTCTTTCTATCATATAACTGTTTCTGAGTAAAAAAGGATAAAAAAGAAAACTTTCTTTTAAAAATATTGATAAGAAAAGAAATTATAACTGGCAGTTGTGGAAGTTTTACTGTTATTGATAATAGTATTATTTTACTATCTAGTTTATTACTTTAAATTAGATAAATAATCTTTATTTATTAAATATTATTATTTATTTAAATATCACCATAATTTATATGTTTATAATCATGAAACAAATATATAACCTATACAATAATTTAGTTGTGCAACGAAGGTGATATCTTTGTGTTCTAATGGAAAGTTTTAAAATTAAAAAATACATAACTAAATTACCTACGTCATCACATGGCAAATACATTATTTACAACTAAATCTAAATATAAAAATTTGCTGATAGAAAAATTATTGGGACCATGTGGCCATATTATTATAATTTACCCAACATAATTTGAAATTACAATATTTTTTAATTCAACAACTGTTTTTATTCAGGCAAATAAGAATGTTTTTTTAATATTACAATCTATTTTATCAAGAACCTGTATCCTTTCAATTATATCAATCTTCTCCTCCTTCAAAAGATATCTACTTTCTCATATTTGATGAAATAACATAAATCCATTGAAATGTGTTATGTAGATATTTAATGTAATTTTTAAAAATTTTTTTTTACTCGATTAAAAAATTTATAAATTCAATCTTTCTTTAAAGCAAATAATAATATCAATTCTTGGCATGTTTGATTGTTAGTTATAAAATTAATCTCAACATTATCTATAGTCTTCAAAATTCATTAAAAGCTTAACATTTTTCATTCAATTAGAAAAAAGATACAAGACAACCTACCTGACACATCTCTCTTCTTATATTCTTTAATTATTTCAACCCATTCTTCCGGTTTTTTACTATAAAAGTTAACTAATTTCATAATTTATATTATTTTATATGTATATTACTAAAAACAAAGCACTGTTAAATACTATAAAATAAATATTAAAAAAGTGCAAATAGAGTAAAATTGTATACAATTGTGAAGGTAAATACTTTTCTAATTACTGTAAATATAACTTCTTTTAATTAACCTTTTAAGTTATTTGTAAATTAATATACAATTAATATATATTAATATAAAAAGATATTATAAAGTCACCCATAACATTAAAGCTTGAAATATGGAAAGCTTTTATGTAATATACCATTTATACTATTATTTAGTTACATATTTTTTACCAATTTCTATTTTTACGATAGAATTCTTATGAATAAATAAGCTATTGAAATATGTATATATATTTATTATTATTTAACTTTATCTACATTACACTTTTTTTTTGAGTCATATTATTACAAATTAATATATTATAGGTAAGGATATATAATGATTTTACTTTAAAATTATATGTAGTTAAATATACCTTTTTTTATAAAATAATTTAATATTATAAAATAAAAGAATTATGAAACAAAAATATATCATTTTATCTTGATTTAAAATTAAAGTAATAATTTTTATTGTAATATTGTAAAACTATTTTAAGCCTTTCCTGATCGTAAAAATATAATTAGAGATTGTATTTCCGTTGTATTCAATTAAAATAAGAAGTATCAATTCTAATATCGTTATATAAACATTAAGGTTAACATTAATTTACACTAATTTTAATAATTTTATAATTATTAAATACTTTATTTATATTTTCTCGAAAAATTAAAATTATACCATAAAAAGGTAAAAGTTTAAATAATGATAAAATATTTTAGAGTACAAGTTTTGATGTATATTAAAACGTTTTTTATAGTAACGTTAATCTAATGTAACTGTAAATTTAAAACTGCTTCCATTTTTGCTTTACAATCACATGTTTCTAACATGTTTTTATTTAATTATAGATCAAATTTACTTTATATAATATTTTTTATAGGATTTACCTTTTTCCGTTATCTTCTATTAATATAAATATTATATCAGTTACAAAATGATACAATTAATATTATTTAAAATTAAAACCTAATTGCGTTGTTAATATTTAAAGGTTATCATTACATAATTAATTTCCACTTTTTGCTCTAAATATAAAATTTCATTGACATTCTTCACTTTTTATTAACAAGGATGTTGCAGCGAGACAAAACTGTCTGATTTAATGTATTCTTCAATAATTTTTATCAAAGCTTTTCTTAACTTGAAATTTATAATTAGTAATATTTAATATATATATATAAGATACAAATTTTTATGTAAAAACTCATAAGTATCTTATATAGATATGAAAGAAAGAAATTTACGAAAGTTATAAAAAACAAAATATATTCATTCTTTATGATATAAGTTCTCTCTTTTAGATATTGTAAAGTAATTATGACAAAATTCACATGCATATCACTAACTTGTACAACACCCATCTTAGATAAATTGTCGCGCACTCACTAAATTTTGAATAATTAGCGGTGATAAAATAAGATTGACAGCATCTGATGGTTCAGTCATTTTGTTATTCTATATCTAAATTTATCATTTTAACTGTTTCACACCGTAATATTCACCGCACCAACATTACATCGAATGTATTTTCTTTAAATTTTTATTCAATGTTTATACACCTTCTATTATACATTAGGCAAATGTATATTTTGTGTTATTTTAACTATATTTTTAAATTAATTTTAATAAAAGGCCATTGATACAACATTTAAACATGAGCAATGACATTTACTATCACTAATTGAAACTTTCTATAAATAAATTATAAATACTGTTATGATAAATTTGACCAATGGTACAAAAATATTTTATTTAAAAAAGAACTACATAAAAGTGATAATATTTTAAGATAAAAATTAATATTATAATAAACATATTCTTATTCTATTTATTATTAAATTTTTCATGTGTTAATTGTCTTTTGTTTTTGTATTACAACAAATACAAAGTTCTAATGTTTTGTTTATTCTTATATATTAATCACATGTTTATTTTTTTCAATAATTAAGCAATCATGATTATATAGATAGAGGAATGGACTAAACTGATTTTATTTCAGGTTATAAAGTACAACCATTATTGTAAATATTTTATTTCATAGAATCTCCCTTAGCGTCATATTACTGACTAATATATTTATTAATTTTAATAAATCATGGAATATAATCTTTATGAAAGACGTGCATCAATGCCTCATAGCTTTGAATATGCAGATCATGATGAAGAAACGATGAAACGTGAAGATTTTGAAGGAAATCAATATAATGATAATAATATGATAACAAATGGTTTACAACAAAGTCAAAATATTTCTATTCCATTATCAACCTCAATTGGAAATATTGTTCAATGTAACTTTATTTTTTTGTAGACTGTATTAAATATTTTTAAATTTTTTAGCAACCAGACCTATTGATAAATGTCGTGTCTGTGGAGACTCTCCTGCTCGTATGCATTACGGTGTTCCAACATGTTTTGGTTGTAAAGGATTTTTCCGTAGAACATTAAAAAGAACCAAGGATTATGTTTGTAGATATCAAGGAACTTGTGTTGTTGATAGACGTAAGTATTTATTAATTGAAATGAATATTTTTATTATGTTTACCAGTTACCAATAATTTAATTGTTCATATAAAACTATTTTTAGATGAAAGAAATTCCTGTCGTTTTTGTAGATTTAAAAAATGTCTTGAAGTTGGAATGGATCCGAAAGGTATGTATATTAACTTGATTTTATAATAAATTAATATATATATATATATTCTTGCAATAATTATAGCGGTACGACCTGACAGAGACATGTCATTAAAAGGAGCCTTTGCAAAATCTAGAAAAAATTTAAAAAGTCAAAGCAATCTTACTGATCATAGTAGTACAGAGGATGAATTTCATATAGGTAATGGAAAAATTGTCAAAAAAAGTGAATGGATTCAAAAACTTCCTTCTGATATGAAGCATTTAATAAATCATTTATCAAAAATTGAATCATTAACTAGTAACGGTGATAGTAATGATTTTGGTGTAAATTTATATCCTTTGTCATATTCTTCTATTAGAAGTATTCTAGAAGATCCATCAATACTAGTAGGAAAACGTACAGAGGTAATAATTAAAATATTAAATACAAAATGATATTTTTTTTTATTAAAGATGAAGTATCAAACAACATCTCAAGTAAGATCAGAAGAAATAAGAGCTGTTGCACATAGAAATCTCATTGATATTATTGATTGGGTAGAACATTTGAGTGCCGTAATGGAAATTCGCAATATAAATGATAAATTGTTAATGATAAAATCTACATATGCCCCTTTAGCTATATTTAGTTTTTCTGCTTTCACTTCAAAAAAGACTACAGATACGAATCTTATTTGTTTATGTAATTACGGATGTGTTCCAAGAGATGTAGATGTTTTATATGATGATCCTTAGTAAGTAAAGTGTAATTAATTTACGACTAATCAAAAAAAAAAATATTTATAGTCATCTCGCAAATAAAATAATTCAAAGATCACTAGATGAATTAGTTGAGCCATTTAGAAGTTTCAATTTTACAGAAGAAGAAATTATATTAATGAAGGCTATTATCGTATTGAACCCACGTAAGATATAATTAGCATTATATAAACAAGTTATTAATTTTATTTAATTTTAGACATCAAAGGCCTAACATCAGAAACTGCTGAAGTTATTGCAGATTTCAGAGATCGTGTACATGAAACTCTATATCATATTATTCAAGAAACTCATCCAAAAACGGTTGCTTCATCAAGATTCGGAAATATGCTTCTATTTGTTCCAACTGTATTAATGTTAGGTAATGTTATGGTTGATAATTTGAAAATGATAGAAATGCATGGAGCACAACCAATTGATCCAATGATGCATGAATTGTTAGAAACGATAGACACAGTTTCATGTGATAATTTAAATTTAAATATTGATGAAATTAGATCTTGTTCCAATGAAACTATTACTGAGCAATATAAAACAATAAATAGTTCATGGTCCAATAGTTCAATTTTATCAATGAACAGTCAGTATTCCGAATCTTCATATAATACTTCATATCAAAATATTCCAAACTCAAGGTCAACATCAAGTGTAACAGAAGCAACTGTGCAAAGAAGTGAAAGTTGCGACTTTTTTGATTGTAATTTTTCAAACATTCCTTCTTCTAGTTTAGAGTGTGATCCTGACTACAATGTTACATTAACACAGAGTATGGTATCTCCCGAAATGGCCCAGATGATTCGTTCAACATCACAAAATTCAAATCAACAAACTAAAGGAACAGAACAAACTTGCCAAAATAGCAGTACTCCACAAATAAATGGGACAACAACATCATATACCGATTATCAAAAACCATTATTTTATATTGAAAATAATTCATCACCATATAGTAATGATAATCATGTATCAAATAGTTTAACAACAAATCAAATCACAAAGCCATCACGTTTTACTAAATTCACAGTTACCAAATCAAATATCCCATTTGATAATAGCTATCCAAATAAAGCAACAATGATAATGCCTCAAAGTTATGATATGTATCAAGATAATTGTGTTAATTCTTTCGATTATAACTATGGTTTACAAACAGCTACATTAAATGGAAATGGAATATTAAATTCATCAACATACTACAATAATAATATGTATCAAAGAAATGAACAAGATTTTCTATTGATAAATCAATCAAATATTCAAAAATCTCAATCTTTCCATAATTATTCTTATGAATCTAATAATATAAATCCAATGATGGTTGCAAATAATTTGAATAATCACACAATCAATGGATTCATGAATGAGACTCAAAATGTTTCAACAATCATGGATTTTGAATAGCTTGCAAGTAAATTTTTATTTTAATAAAGTATCTACAAATTCTATAAATAAAAAATTTTTGATAAATGAAGGTCAATATCTATATTTAATATAGGTTAATGAAAATATCTTTTATTATATTTTCACATTCATACATATAAATTAACTAATTTATTTATTTAAAAAATAAAAAAAGGTTGATTATATATTTGATAAATTATATATATATATTTTTATACTCTAATTAAAAAAAATTAATTGAGGTCTCATCGAACAGAGGTCTTTGGTCCGAATCTATTATTAATTGGTGTAATAGAAACAGCTTTGTAAAAATCATTTTTTTCTTCCTCCAAAAAATGATTTAATTCATTTTCCAAACGAGATATTAATTTTTTGTAATGCTCAATGTCATTATTCATATGCTTAATATTATCTTCCACCGACATAATTTGATTTTTAAGAGAAACAGATTCCTTTTCACAGTTAATTAATTTTTCTTCATAATTTCCTTCACGTACTTGTGAAATCATCATCTCAAGATTTGATTTTTGTTTTAATAATTGATAAATTTCCTTTTCTTCTTCACTTTCAAATTGTACATCCAATGACTGAAGTAAGGTTTGTTGTTCTTTTAATATGTGATTACAACTTCTGTTTATGTTTGTTAATAAGGTAATTGGTGAATTGATGTTTGTCTGAACATCTAAAATTCCTAAATCATAATTAACATGTGAGTGTCTTTGTTTATGTTGCTTATTATCAAAATTTGAATTATTTCCAATCAATGATCTATATTTTTGATTTATTACGTCTCTGTACGCTAAAATTATATTTATTAGCATTATAAAATTTGTTTGTAAAAAAATAATATTTAATAAAAACTAACCTGGTGGTGGGGGACGATTATCAACATTTTGAATATTTTTTTTTACATTAGTATCATTCTCAAATGAAGAATTTGAATCTAACGATTTTTGCGTATAAAGTTGTTGCATTTTATAAGGAGGTTTTGACAAATTTCTTTGATTATCACTAAAACCACCATTTTTTGGACAATAAACGTTCTTTTGTGGGCTATTATTTTGACTATTCGTTACCATTGGACTTTGAGAAATAGAAACTACTTGCCTCAATTCTAATGTATTAGGAAATTTATTAGTTTTCATAATTTCTAAAACTTTTTCATTTGGTAAAAATTTATATTCCTTTAATGAATTATTATGATTTATTAATATTATATTTAACTTACTCCTTCATTAAATTTTGCGAGTAAAACAAATTTTCCCTTTTGACCCGATGAATGTGCTAAAGCATAAATAATATCAGCACAGGTTGTTTCTGATGATATACCAGAAACTACTTTTTCTTCCTTACCCATTAAAATGGTAATTTCCATTCTCTAAAATGATAATATATAAAATCTTTATCAATAATTGTGTTCTTTTTATAAAAAAACCACAAAGATCATAGTATAGAAATTGATAACAGGTTTTAAACCATCTTAATAAGAAGGTGAAGTATATTCATATATCGAATATCACTAAATCAACAAAAAAAAAATAAAAACTATTTGTAATTTGAGGCCACTATTCGTAAAGTAGACATGTTAATAAAAAGGTGTGCCGTCAACACATCGATTAGTACTATCATTATTTATATGGCAATATAGTACCATATAAATCGGCAAAAGACACTATACGTCTAAATTGGTAAATTAACACACACTTATAGAAGGTTATCGGTAATGACAAAAACTTTTTGCAATAAGAGTTACTTGTATCGTTCAAAAATGTTATATAGCTAAAAATTGTTAACATCAAAAAAGAAAATATCTTATATTTGTAATCAGATAAGAGGTAAACATGATTGAAGAAGGGCAAATATAAAGAAAAAGGGAGAAAAACGTCAAGATGTTATAATATATATTTTGATTTAATTCTCTTAGATAAAAGTAATTTTAACGAATGAAAAAAGCCTTTAAATGAATGTTGGTTATTGACTAATAAAATATAATGATCTCCAATAAACGAATATTGCCCATATATAAAAGAAATGAGTGAAAAAGAAATGATATAATATAATTCTGATTTAGAAAACATAATATTATAGAGGCACTATACACTTTGTTTAAATATAATACAAACAATGTTGTAATTTGCAATAAACATATTTTCATCAATGTTTACGTTGTTAACAATGATGGAAGGGAACTATTTTGTGGCATTATAATATTAAAATATACCTTGTAATAATAAATATACAAAAAATTATGTACAAAAAAGATTTGTCAGTACATGAGACATCACTATGTCAGATAAACTTTAAACAATCGTTAGTGATTATATATATTATATAGTTAGCTTTATACATATATTAATGTCATATTGTAATTTGCTAACATAGATAGTGTCTCTTTTCAACTCATCATATGAATAATCCATATGTTTATAGATTTGGCTCTAATAAAAATTATAGACGATATCTTTCTTGATTTGTTTTACACTTAGTATGATTTTAATATAATTTATTAATAGAGATAATAATCACTATATGTTAAAGAAAACTATTTTTCATATAATATTTATACTGATTTAATGAAAAGTATGTTATGTAATAATCAAGTTTATCTATACAATAACTCAATTTTCTTTTATATATAAAAAAATATCTTTTGAGGTCTTTTTATAATATGAAATAAAAACGTTTAGATGTATTTAATTCATTTAAAGATTCCCACTTTATAATCTTTTTAAATATTTAAGTAAATGATAAAGCACATCTACAAATTACAGCCATTATATATGAAATAATTGAATAGATAGATTATATAGATATAATTTCTATATACTATTGTTAAATAAAAATTTATTAAATTTAAAATTTCAAAAGATATGAGAAATAACAACAAAACTAAATGTTGTATTTATATAATGGTATTTCTTAACACCTGAAAAGAACCAATTTTGTTATTGTTTTTCTTTGCAGACATCTCCTTGTAAAACTTAAGAATTTGATAATAATTATTTTCCCATCCAAACAAGTTAAATGGCTGAAAAAAATACTATTATTTTATATATTTTAAAATTGTGCAATGACATAATTTTTCTAAATTTTGTTTTAACCCTTAAAATATACTCTTATATTTGGGCAATTTATTTTAACGAAAAAAAAAAAGTTAAAAAAAGGAGTGATAAAGAAAAATGGCTAGCCTTGAATTACAGCTCCGGTATCTTCACGGCCAGCAGGTTTTGGTTTTCCTGTAGTGAATGGTATGTAACGATATCTTATCATATGCATAATTTGTCTTTTCATTGTAAGACAGGTCAACATAATAAAGTATATAACTAATATTGGCCAAAAAACTGGAATATCAAAGACTTCAAAGAAAGTACAACCAATTGCGAATAATGTGCTTTTCATAAATGAATGCCAAAATTTAAATTCTGGTAAACGTCTCATAAATGGTTTAAATTCTTCATTAACTTTTGTTGGTAAACTAGGTAATTCATCATCTTAAAAATTAATAATTATTGTTTTGTAATTAAATTATTTACCATCACTATCAAAATCTAAAGCTGGATCGATTTTTGGAGTTAGAAAAGCCAAAAACATGTTTAAGTAATATATAAACAATGCATAACAGATAAGGTAAAAACCCTGAAAAAATAGTTGATTATCTTTTAATTCTAGGTGAAAAGAAATATTACCTGTAATGTAAAAATCCGGTAACAAAAGAAGATTAATGTGCATAATGCAATGCCCCATCGCACCCCAGCATAAGGTGTTAATCTATCTAAATAATATTGATACTTCTAAAAATATTAATTAGGTAATGTACATTCAAATAATTTGAAAAATTACCACACCAATGCTATTAAAGAATTTAGCAATAAATCCAGGTTGGTCTCTAATATCACAATCGTCTTCAATATCCATTATAATGATAATATCCCTGAAAACAATTTAAAATATTTAATTATTACCTAAAAGTCAATTATCATTTACGGAGTAATGTCATAAATGATGACTAGAAACTCTAACGATGCAAACGTCACCAGATACGCTTTTCCAATACAACAACATATTTGTATTCAATCCATCTATTATTATTGGTAAGGTACTTCCCTATAACTTAAAAAATATTTGTAAATTAAACTGTTTATTTAACTTTACAGTGATCTTTCTTTTCTTTCAGAAATAGGTTAAATTAAAGACTATACATTTTTTATTTATTTGTTTAATTTTAAACTATTACACATTATTTTTTATACCAAAAGATATAAAATTATTGAAAATATAAATGTTTAATTATACTTTTATAATGATAACAATTAATCAAATAATTTTATTTTACAATTTTTCTTTTATATATTAATTTATTTGATCAAACTTTTTTTTTAATAAGAATTAAAGAACAGTAAGCAAAATAATTTCATTAATAAATATATCAATTTTAAAAATTATATAATAGTAAAATATATTTAATTAATCATTTACTGAAATAAAAAATTAGATTATATCACAACAAAACAACACATGATAGTATTTATTTGTCCTAAAAGTTAATTTATAAAATAAATGAATAGAAGGGAACTAAATTTTAATGTAGAAGAGAATATTTTAGAAGATAATAAAGTTTTTTTATTCATTGATGTTAACCAAAAATAGTTTATCAAAACATTTGAATCTGAAGCACTGGAATTTTATCTATTATGTACATATCTTTCTTCTTATTCACGTTCTTTCCTTTTTCCCTACTCTCTTTCTCTTTATTCACGATATTTTTACTTATGAAATTCCTTCTCTATCTGCTTTTGTTTTTTTAGCTTCACAAGCGACTCATTCATTTTCAGTATCAGAAGAATCTCTGTCAAGATTCGAAGCACCTCCGCGTGGATAACGTGTCATGTTATAAATATTTTCTCCTGAAATATAAAAAATTAACAGAGTATATAATTATGAAAAGAACCCGGGAAACAATTATAATTCTGAATATAAAGCTAAAAATAATTACAGTAGAAAATATAAAATACCTTCAAAAATAATTTTTTATATATACATATTTTTGAGACTATAATCAGTTATAAATATAATTTAAATAAAACTGTGTAAAAATTTTAAAAATAACTTACAATATGTCTTTAATAATTTTTTCATTTATTTATACAATGGTATATGATTAGAAAAAAATTTGAAAATGATTTATTTTGACATCATAAATTCTTAAATTGTGGAACTCTATTGTATATGGCAAATATTATATATTATAACATAGTAATTTTTATTTCAATGTATCTTGCAGTTTTTTTTTGTTTTAATTTTTTTTTATCATTTTTGAAGGAAATAGTGATTTTTGATATTTATTATATTCTTTTTTTCTAAAATCGATGGTATGACTAAGATTCTTTAATAACTTAAGAATTACAAAATTTTTGAATGTTAAAAATGATTATTATAAAATTTAATTTATGAATTTTTATAAAAAATAAGAACAAATTTTCAAAAAGAATCGAATTCATATAATTTATATTAAAAAATAATTCAGCATGATTTTTTAGCAATAAAAATTTTACTTTAAAAATTATTATTTTTTATTTGTTTCAGAATTTTTCAGATAAAGTTTTTCAAGAACAAAAATTTTGATAATGTATTTTGGATAATTTAGAAATGTTTCTGGAAATAAATTTGTCCATAAATTTTATTTTTATTATAAAAAATACAAAATTGTTGGTATTTGACCGAATATAAATTTTGTTTGTACTTTTAAAATGTCATGAAAAAATTTGCATTTACGAGTTATTTGAAATACAGAAATCATTTCTGTAATCACAATTTATATGTTTTTGCATTTACAAAAATAAATTAAGATGAAAACTACAATTTTTAATATATATTTAGTTCCTTTATAATAAAAAGGAGATAAGGCACACTCTAATCATTTTCTAAGCATGTTTTCCATTAATGTTTACATTTAAAAAAATAACACATCTATAAATATCTATTTCTTGACATCTAATTAATAATAAAAGAACCTAATTCTTTTCTAAATAAGAAAAATTAAGGAACAAATAATGATAAAAATAAGATCATTTTCTTTATAAACATAAAATAATCATAAATTGTATGTATTTATAAAATGTCATATTTTATCTCTTATTTACCGAATAAAAGTTTAGATATATAATAAATATAAAAGAAATTTATCAAATTTCAATTTTTTTTTCTATTATCTTTAAACTTCTCTGTTCCATTTGTTTCTTCTATTATTTTGATCTAAAAATAAAACAAATATATACATAAGCATAAAGATATGTTTCTCTACTTATAAATAAACATTTATATATTTACAATTCTTATCTACTCTTTAAGATTATTCAAAAAACAATGAATAAAAAGTGTATCATATATTTTTAATTTTTTTTATTTTTTAAGCATAAAAGTTAAAGGTGTCTTATGATCATATTTATCATTATATATATCTAATTCAATTAATTTTTCAACACAAAGAAAAATATTTATTACTTTATTCTTCAACAAAAAATAAACATAATCCATAACATTATTTTTTATATCTCTTAGTTGACCTTTTGAAAAATAATTTATTTATTTTTATATATATTGTAAATGAATACATTTTAATAATAAAAAGTAAAGCTTTTTTTGATAAAAAAAAATTGTTTCTTAGTATATTGTTTAATCTTCTATATTTAGTCATTTCTAGTTAAACATATACACATTATTAAAGATTTTTTTGTGATAAAGAAAAATTCAATTACATTAAACATATATATTTATATTGATATTATATAGTTTATATTATGATTATATTTATAGTCCTTGTACACTAAATTTTTTGATTACTAATCTATTTTTTTAATAGTATCATAGAAAAATGTTAAATTTACAATTTAGAGAATGATTAATAGATTATATATCACTTTATCTTAAAAAGATAATGATTTTTCCTTTAAATTTAGTTTATATGAAATGTTTGAAATGACAAAAAAACATTTTAATAATTCCTATCTTCTTAAAAATAAATATGTTAAAAAACATTTGTATACATAATAAATTGCGTATTATATGTATTATTATTGTTCTTTGAATTTATCATCATATGTATATACTTTTATTTAGAGGATAAAAACTTTATTAAAAACACATGTTTATATAGATAAGACTACATTTTATACTTCCACAATTAATATGTATTCTTAGAGTTGTGTCAAAATTTTTAAGTGTAACTTTTATAGGTTTTTTAATTTTATTTTTAAAAATTATAAAGCACCTTCATTCGTCTTAATAATGTCTAACTAATTTTTTAAATATTTTATAATTTAAAAAAATTATTAAATTTTTTAAGGCATATAAATTCTTATATATCCCTTTATTAATTAAAAGTTAAGGTCAATTTTTAAGATTTATCTGTTACTTTTTGTTTGGTTGCTTTAAAAAATTAGGATAATTATTTAATAATTCATCTATTAACTTTTAAATATATTTTAATTAAAAATTTTATTATATAATTTATAAACATGAATATAATAAAATTAAAAAAAAACCAATTGTTACATTGATATGGAACATAAAAAGTAATTGTAGTTTGTTAACATTGATAAAAATTAAATAAGAAGCACAATTATTAGTTAATGACACTAATAACAATAATTATTTTATCTACTAATACATTATTAAAAAAACTATTAACATTAAACACTTTCACGAAAGAGGAGAGATGTTTCAATAATTAAGATATTTTAATTTGAGTGACCTTCTATCTTTTTTTGGTTAATAATTAAAGATTTAACGACATGTATAATAAGTGTTACCAGATTTGTTTATATTTTATTTAGCACTTCCATAATATACATTTGTAGCTTTACAAAATATATGTATACATATAAATTAAATATGAACTATTTTAAATAAAAGAACCTTTTTTGAAATATTAGATTTTCATTTAAAATTCAAACCCTTTTCTAAGTATATATTTATAATCTAAAGAATGAAAATATATACACATTTTTATATCTTGAATAATAATCATTTTTCAAGTATTTTTTGTGTAATTTAAAAAAGTTTTAAATTTGCAAGTTATTTATTTTCTGCAAAATTTTTCATCACATATATTAATAGTAGTATGATACAAAATTTTATAACAAGGAAAAATATCTCGTTTTTTCATTGTCAAAAATTAACTTGTATAAAATTTATTTTTAATATTATTACTTTTATTTCATGTTGTTAAATATAAAAAGTTTTTTATATCTATTCTTTTAAATTGTATCATTTTTGTAAACTAACCAATTTAGTATAATAATTATATTTTGTTGTTGTTTTATCAGTTCAATTGATATAATACATATTTTTATCATTCCTTTTTTTTTACTACGTAAAATTTTTCTTATCTTAAAAGTCACGAACTAATTTCTTTCCATTCATGAAAAAACAATGAAATATAACAACCATTATCATGTTAATCTATTAAAATTTTAATATATATTAAAAATTAGTTTTCATTGATAATATTGCTTCTTAATTTTTATTTACAATAAAAGAAACAAAAACCTTTTATTTTTGATTAGAAATCATTTATTCAAAATTTATATATTTAGAATATTTGAAATATATCGCTGAGAAAAGAGATGCAATATCGGTACACAACAACCTATATCGTTACTTTTCTTAACTATCTCTTTTTGAACCTTTCTAATTTTCTCTCACATCTCATTACCATTTTTCTATATAACAATCATTAAAACATTCATTAATTCCACATGAACTCGATTCAAAATTGTATGCTCACTTATTACATATAGTTTTAGTCTACAGTTGTCTTTGGAAGACATTACAACTACTATTTATAGATAGATGTATATGATTGTTTTCTAGAATATTACTAAATATAATATATAATTTTAAACTAAAAATATCATCAATTTAAAGAATAAAATTTAAAATACCTACACACAATTAATATTGTCTAATTTCATTCATCCATCATTTTTAAATTAAAAACTTATGCCAAAAACTTTTTTATTTTTAGCCAATAAATTTTTTCCTTTTTTGAAAATTATTAATTAATAATTTTAATTATTATCTTCATCTATCCTTTTTAAGTATATTTATTAAAATGACAACTTTTTCTTTTGCTAAAGTACGCTATGTTATTTTAAAGAAATAATTTTTTCTTTTTCCTTATTAATCGTCAATAAAAAAAATAAATATGATTAAACGTTTTAAATTATACTTTCAACATATAGTATCTTTTCTATATCTAACCAAAAAGAAACATTGAATTTTGATGTTAAAATTATAAAAAAATAGTATGTGTTACTATCTCATATGATTAAAGTTAAATTATTATATAAAACTTACTATTGAGAAAAATTTTTAAATATAATATTGATGATGGAGTTAGTTAGATTTTAGAAAATAATTATATTATTTTTTTTCTTGATATTCAATTCCTCTTCATGAGAGAAAAACTTTTTCAATATGCTATTTATTCCGCACTTTTCTTTAAATATTTTTATAATATAAGTTGAGCCAATTGAATATTAAAGTTTTCCTTTTTAACGATATTACTTAAATTGACAAAAATGATATTTTATTAACATTCATGATACATCACATAATTCCCTTTTGATTTGTAAATGTTACCAATAAAAAATTTATTTAAATTATTAAGATAACACATCTTTTTCATTCATGTTTAATATTTTTTATAAAAGAATTAATTTAATTTTTTATATCTTTCTTACATATACGCTAAACATTTTATGTGATTGCTTTAAATTCAAAATAAAACTGTATGAGTAGCATTTATTTTTAAATAAAAAGATTTTTAAATAAGCTTCTTAGTAAGATAAAAAACAAAAAATGTTCTTTATTTTAAATATCAAACATGATATTAATATTTTGAATAAAAAACATTAGATCAATTGTACATAATTCATCTAAATAATCATAGTACATATATTATGTAGAAATTTTGAACAAACGTGTAAAATGGGATGTTTATTTTGAAATTTTTATTTTTAATATTGATTTTTGTAAATATAATCTGTTTTATTTAAATGATAATTCTTTTTAACTTTATTTTTTTTTTTGACACAAATTTAAGAAAAGCATTTTCTTTTTTAAACATTTAAACGTTCAAATAAAAAGGAGAGGTCTTTTTAATATACTACTTTTTACTCGCAAAATCTGTTCTCTTCTGCCCTCAATTTCCTCTTTAATATAACTTTCTTTTATTCTACTCCTAACTATAGATTCATATCCCCTACCATTTTTACTACTTTTTGAGCTTAATATATTACACGATTTTTTTATATATATATTATATCTTCCTTCTTCAACTACTCTTTTTCCTTCCTTTTCTCCTCCTTCCTCTTATCAACAAATCTCAGTATTTGAATGAATATATTGTAATGATATAGATTAGAAAAAAAACTTCTATAATAATTAAAAATTTAATTTAATTTTTTTTTCATTATTTTTATATATTAATAATTATTTGACTCATTTTGCTCAATTAAATTTATGAGCATTTAATTTCTTTATTCATGAAATTACTTTCTTCCTTCATAAATATATTTATTTACTTCTATTTGATTAAAAATTCAAAAACCAAAAAAGGAGAAATATAATTTATACATATATTTTCATCAAAATAAATACATTCATATAAAATATCAATAGTGCACAAATATATTAACAAAACATTATTGTCTTATCTTTTAATATTTCCTTTCTTTTCTTAAAGCCATTTTGATTGTTTAAATGTTAATTGTAATACAAAACCATATTATGTTATTATTGTCATCCTATATTTTATAATCTTATCATTGTTTTTTTATCAAAATCATCTTATAAAACATGTCTACATGTTTATGCATATTATTAATAATTTGTATAAAAAAACATCTTTTTTAGTTTTAATTCATCTAAATAGTATCATTAATTTTTTATTAATTATTTGTAAGATTTTTATCATTATCATAATATGCATAAAGTACTTCTCATTTTTAATCTTTTTGTTCAAATTAATAAAAGCATGATTCAAGAAAGAGAAGGGTTACATATTTTATATAATAAGAATTACATTTAACACATATTGTTAAAAAATATAACTTTTTCAGCTTGTCAACTCTTTATCATAAAAATTATAAAGTTTCATTTTTCGCAGAAAAAGATTTAGTACAGATAAATATCCATATATACTAACGTAAAACAAAAATTTTTTTTACAAAATATTTTTCTTATACGATGTCATGATTTTTAAATTAAAAAATTGAACTTTGTAATATTGGCATTAACTTTTAAAAAAAAAACAAAAACTATATATATTACAAATAAAAAAAATTTTTTCTTAATATTTTAATCTTTTTGCATTGTTTTTTAAAATCATTTTGGGATTTACCATTGAAAATATTGTTTTTTTTTAAACAAATTTTGAGTTATATATTGTATTTTTTGTATTCAAAATAAAAGCGATTAAGAATGTTTAAAAATATTTTTTTAACTTATGCATTTTCAGTTGCAATGTATATATTTATATATATATATATTAACCATGAATAATATAAGAAATTTTTTTGTCATAAAAAGGCACGAAACATTTAGATGATTTATATGTTGAAAATAAATATGCAGAAATTTCAAAACTTTACTTATATATAGTTTCTTAAATATAAATATATAAAAATCAAGATAAAATATCATTTATTAAATCATAATAGAATTGACAAAATTTAGTTATAAAAATATACTTTTAACACATCATTTATTTATTACCAGAAATCATTTGAATCCAAAGATTATATGTGTCAGAATATTTAGTTGTATCTATTTTTTGTAAAATAATGTTGATTTTAATTGTAATATGCGCATTTACTTTTATATACATTGTTCAATACATCGATGAATCTATTTTTAATATAACTTTTACTAGCTTTTATTAAAAACATGTGATGTTTTATCTGATTTTTCTAGCTAAAAGGATTAATTTAATGTTAAATTATTCTAACTAATTATCAAAAGGACATGCGTTATTTTCAATCTTATTTTATGGTTATTTTTTTTAAATGCCATTATAGTCATTTTGATGAATATTAACTTCTTTTTTGTCTCACTTATGGTTTGTATATTATTTATATAGTAAATCCGTAGATATACGACTATTTATATACAATTTACATGGTCTATAAACATTTTTTTAATCCTATCAACACCCCCAAATCTTTCGCAACAATAAAAAAAAGAAAGTACTTTTCATCTATATGTAGTTTTTAAAGTACAAATAAATTAATATATTTATTTCTATGTATTTTATAATCATTCAAAATATATTTTTACTTTCCCATTCCATTAAAACACATTCTCTTGGTTCACAAAATAACTCTTGCCAATATATATTATTATTATTATAATATTACACATATAAAAGCATTTTTAATATTTATTATTATTAGCTTAAAAAATTTTTTTATATTATAACATATCTCTTTAATATGAACATATTTTTATTAAAAAAGATTTATCTATTTTTAAGTCTTATTTGTCTTCTGTTCAGCATATCCTTTCACAATATTATATATATAACATAATCTATCTATATTTATATTCTTCAACTTATGAAAAATATTTATATGTTTGAAATTTTAAAAAAAAAGCCTTAAAAGGTTAACAAAAAAAAGATACATTATTCATTTTTTTACTTCCTTCGCAATAAAAAAATATAAAAAGTTAAGGTTTTTAGCAACATAAAATCTCATTTTATAATTATTTTCAATCCTCTTCTTCCGAATACATTTTTTGTTTTTGCATTTTAAAAGGAGATCCTCCTTAATGAAGTTGTCAATTTTTAATGCGTAAAATTCTTTTAAATTAAAATAGTCTATTTTTACAAAAATACTCTTCATATATTTGTTCAAGTTGAAAAATATTTTATTCCCATACTTTACATCTATTCTAAAAATAAAAATATTCATATAGTTAAAAATTCTGACATTTTTTTTTCAATTAACAAATCTCCTTCTTTTATATAATTATCATTTATTTATTTAAAATAAAAAATCTACCAGCTTTATTAATGTGCTGGGATATGTGTATATATATATATCGTGTGTATAATTGTTAAATTATTTAATCATAATTTTATTATCAAAAACTTTTTCCCATACATACATTATCCTTATTAATGAGTATGTTAAAGTTATTATACCTTCTAACAGTTAAAATATGTATTTTTACTAACAATTGAAAGTTATTATGGTGTAATGAAAATGTGTGTGTGTAAATATTGAAGGAGTTAAATGTTTCATTATTATATTTATCGTTTTAGGGAACGATAAAATTTTATAGTTTTGATAGATTAGTTTAATAGAATGAATTATTAAAAATATATCAATGTTATCATTATTATCTCTTTTAAAAAAATTTATTTTTAATAAGAAAAACTTTATTTTTCTATTTTTTCATGACGAAATAATCAATGAAAAATTGTATTAAAAAAAGTTAATTATAAGATAAATTTATTGCGTGCAATGTACAAAAAAATACTATTAAAAATTGTTAAGAATAATAGTTAAGAGGGTGAGAAATGTAAACCTTATTAGAATAATAAAGGAGATATATATATTTTATAAGAATTTCCTCTATTTTTTCTCCTTCAATTTTATATGTATATAAATGTATTTATTTCTTTGCGACTCATTTTAAGTATAGTTATTTATCATTCTTAATTGCCTTTTTTTATCTTTTAAATTTTAAAAAGTATATTGTATAAAATGTTAGATTTTGAAGAAGTATCTTTTTTTGATTTTTATTGACATCTATGCATTGATATTTTAATTTGATATTTAATGTTATTTTTCTTTTTTTTTTTTTTGATTTATGAATATTAACAATTTTGGGATACAATGCAAAAAAAAGTATCAAAGGATTATTAAAAATAAACATTACTCATATACTACTAGATACAATATATATAAATATATATATTATATATTTTTATTTGATGATACTTTTTTCAACTATTAGTAAACATGCACTAGAATATATAAGTATTAAAAAGAAATTATTTTTTGAACCATATTTCCTCAAAATATGTTTTTCAAGAAAAATTGTACTATTAATTAACTACTATTTATTTTTAATCTTTTTCCTAATCAACTATTTTTATTAATCGTTAATGACTATTTATATCATATCTTTTTCCATTTAAGCTCTATTTGCAATAAATCAAAAGTCACATACATGCAATAAAATTCATCATTATAAAGCTTCCTTTATATATTTAAAATAAAATGTTTATTAATGAACATATATTAAATACTCTCTGAATACGTACGATTAAATTAATTTTAATTAAAAAATTTTTATTCTTTTTTTAGAAACATAATTTTAAAAACATGTATAAATTTATTAGTTACATTAACTTTAATAGTACAATTATGATGAATGGAGAAAAGAAAATGAATATGTACACATATTATTCTTTTATATACATGAATATGGTTCGAATTTTTGTTGTTATATACTAAAAAATTATAGAACTTTAATACAAAATAGATACTTATACAATTTTTACTATACTTTTATATATTTACATTTAAATTTGTAATAGAAGAAACATTTTAAAAAATTCTCAAAACTTAATTAGGTATATAGTAGTATCCTTTCACATATCATTTTTTCATTTTACTTTACCATAGTACATAAGTATTTTATTTTAAAATATTTATTCTCTTTATATATATAATATTAATAACAATGTAAGCATATTTTCTTTAAATTTTTATATTTTTCATAAAAATTCTGTTATGTATATTTATTATCATTGTATGTTCATTATATTTATAAATTGTTAAATGTTTATTCAATAAGTAATATTTGTTTACATAGTTAGAATTATAATGTTGTTGGCATTTTTTGATCTCTTTCAGTTTCATATATTATTTAAATATAATATATCTTTAATAAAAAAAAAGACACATTATCACATATTAGAAAAGAAATTTTTGTTAAAATCTTATTTTTATTTATAATAAATGAATAGATATGATGATATGAAAGATCCTCATTATTTTTATTAATCACTTTATTTTTATTTATAGACTTACATTCTAAATGAAGTATTTTTCACAAGTAAACTCAACAAATAAAAAAGATAAGACAAAAAGATTGTCAAGAATAGATGGAGGTGTAAGAAGAAAAAGAAGCGCAAGTGAAACTTTGAGATTATCATCAAGAAAAACTTCACCTTCCAAAAGAGGACGTAGCTCATTAAATTTTGAGTTGGATTACATCGCATGCATCCTTGCAGAGAAAAAAAAGTATGACTCTGAAAGAGAAGTTCTCCTTTTATGCAACGGGTTAAGTTTGAAGGATAAAAATACAACTGAAAAAGTTCATTTAAAAACACCATCATGTGATCAGTCTCAAAAAATAATTCAACAAAATAATACCGATGCAAATGATCTCAAAAAATGTTCTGTTAGCAAATTAAAAGAATCGGAAGAAGCGATGGATGTTTCAGATGGTAATCAACAAAACCCATAAGCTATATATAAATATAAATAAAGATCAAATAAATAAAAATCTAAAAACTAGTATTTTTTTTTGTTCAACGATATATATTTGTAAAAGCATATATTTATTGCAGTTTTATTATTAAAAAAGAGGAAGAAGTAAAGAAGATGTAAAAGAAAGTTATTTAAATGTTAAAAAATACTTTTATATAATAACGTTTCTTATACAATTTTCATGTTTTAAAGTAATTAGAAAATTTTATATGCTTTTTTAATTTTTTGTACTTTTACAATAATATTTACTGCTTCGGTTATAATAAAAATATAAATATAATTTCTTATCTTTAAACAGATTAATATATATATATAACAATATTTATAATAGTAGCATATATTGTTACTATTTTGAGAAGAGAAATATTATATCCTTAACACTTTTTTTTCCAATAACCACCAAACAACATAAGTATTAAAAAGCGTCAATCAGACTATATGTATTTTTCAACACATTATGATATTTTTGAAGACAAAAATTTAAAAGTAAATTTATAACAATGCATTTGAATTTACAAATATTTTTTTACATATATAAAATGTTATTCTTCAAATTAAAATATACTTTTTTTTTCAAAAATAAAAAATTTATTATCATTTATTTTTTGTCTACATATTTTATATATATTTTGACAAATATGATACATAAAAATGTGATAAAGAATCAACAAAAATGAGATCAATAATTTTGCCTTATCTTCTTTATCATTTGTTGTATACCACTAATATGATATATTATTCTATTTGAACTAATAAAATATTTATATATAATTTAAAAAATGTTAACTTCTTTATCAATTTAAATGATCACATATTTAATGGAAATAATTTCAATTAGAAAAAGAAGTAAATAACTTTAAACACAATTGTCATCACATTTTTATTGCTTATTAATTTTGAAAGATTTGTACTTTGTATGAAATAGAATATCTGTTTTTTATCTGTACCTTGTAGTCATCAATTTATATCTTACTTTTATTAAATGTTACTTTAATCTATATTTATAGATAGGTTATTATTAAGACTTAGAATTCTTTAAAACCCTATCAAATGTAATATGAATATGCGTCGATTTATTTAATATATATATCTCTTTTGTATAACTTGACTTGAACAATAAATAAAACGTAACAAGAAAAATATTTTATACAACTAGCAAGTATTTTTACATACCTTTTTACATACATATAACTTAACGATTGTATTTCTTTAATGTTATACGTACAGAAAAACTATCAAAATAAATGCCTTAATCACGTTCATATATGTAATTGAGATGCTTTTTTTGTTATCAAATTATCAACTGTTTAATAATTATTTCTTTTATTATTATTTATAATTTTTACACTTTTAAACTTCATATCATACAATTTACAAAATTAACCTTTATCACGCCATTGAAAACATTTCCAAATTAGAATTTTTATTTCTTTATGACACTATCAAAAAGATCATTTTATATAATCAAATCTTTTTTAACAAAATTATCATTAAAACAAATTTTGATATTTAACATTATACATTATTTCTTAAAATATATATATATTATGTTTCTCATTTTTTTTTAAAATCAAATTCTGTCTTTTCAATTTAACAATATCTTTTTCAAAGAACATATGACTACATTTTATTTCTAAAAGGCTTATTGCTTTAATTTATATTATTGTTTTTTCGATTACATCCTTCTGTCTATTAATAGATATATCTATATTATAGTAGTGAGCAGAACTATATAGTGTATATAGTTTGTATCATCAAATAAATAATTATCAACGTTAGAGTATATAAATATTAATTACATGCTCTTTCAATAACATTTAAATTTTTAGTGTTTAATTAATTAATTGAAAATATATTAAACAATATCATTTTGTTTCTTTTATTTTCTTTGATTAACAATCATTATGCTGAGTTTTTTGGTAACTTTGATTACATACTACTCAATATTAATATGTACAATTGTCGTTATTGTAATCTTTCTCTCAAGTTGTGGGTTATCATCTGGAGCTCGTGAATACGGTGTTTCATATTTATGCAAAATATTTGAATGGGCTGCTGAAGGAACAGAATCTTTTGAAGATTATTATGGTGATGATCCTCTAGTTGATGGCGAAGATATCAGTAATGATGAATCTTCAAAAAATAATAAGACAAAACTGGTTAGAAGACGATCATCATCAAGTGATAAAAGGATTATTGAAAAAGATGCTTCTGAAAGTGTAAAAAATAAATTGGACAATGAATCACAGAATCCAATACCTAAAAATAAAACCAGTAGAACAATTATTTCTGATTCGCTTGAATTCATAACCGTAAGATTCATTTTAATAAATTTTAATTTCCATATTATAGGCTGGATTTGAAAGCATTATTGATGACGACGTAACATCACGCTTCAAGGCTGAAACACTTGTTTCATGGAATTTGTTATCAAGAACCAAATCAAATTACGTGCATATTAATTGGAGAATTACATTGTTTTGGGTACTTGGTTGGATAGCTAGATATACGATTTTACTTCATATAAGATTATCAATCTTTTTTGTTGGTCTTACCTTGTTGATAATGACAACAGCCTTGATTGGTTTTATTCCAAATGGTAGTTTTAAACGTTGGTTAAATAGGAGAGCTATGTTAACATGTATGAGAATATTTTCAAGATCATTCAGTTCAATCATTCGTTTCCATGATAGACATAATAAAGCAAAATGTGGTGGTATTTGTGTAGCAAATCATACATCACCTATAGATGTTATGATTTTAAGTTGTGACAACTGTTATGCTATGATTGGACAATCTCAAGGGGGATTCTTAGGATTTTTACAAAAAACATTGAGTAGATCTACTCATCATATATGGTTTGAAAGAACAGAAGCTAAAGATAGGATGCATGTTATGCAAAGAATGCAAGAACATGTTAATGATCCAAAGAAATTACCAATATTGATTTTTCCTGAGGGAACATGCATAAACAATACATCAGTCATGCAATTCAAAAAAGGATCATTTGAGATTGCTTCTACAATCTATCCAATTGCAATGAAATATGATGCTCGTCTTGGTGATGCCTTTTGGAATAGTTCATTACAAGGATATGGAAGATATTTATGGATGATGATGACATCTTGGGCTATTATATGCGATGTATGGTATTTACCACCAATGACTAAACATGATGATGAAGATGCTATAGAGTTTGCAAGAAGAGTTAAAAAATGTATTGCTGAAAAAGGGGGATTGGTAGATCTTGAGTGGGATGGACAATTAAAGAGAACAAAGGTTTCAAATAAATTAATTAATGAACATCAAAAAAAATACTATAATCATTTGGAACGAAGAACATCCATTTCTTATTATAAACCACTAAGAATAAGAAAAATTTCACAATCAAATGTAAGAAAAAAAAATACATTTATATAAATTGTTTCTTAATATTAAATTATTTTTTATAGGCTCTGTCTCAAAATGCTCTTCCAAAAGACTTAACAAATGAAACCCAGTATGAGAAAAGAGAATTAATCTTAGAGGATAGCTTTGGAGAAAATTTAGAAAATGAAAATGAAATTAAAGATATCGAACATAAACAAACTAACTTGCTTGTTGTATCATCATAAATATATATATATATATCCATATATATAACGTCACACAGTTTATTTATAAAAATTTATGCAAATACCAAAAATATAAAAAAGTTATGATAAAACAATTATTATATTTATACATAACATTTTTATATTTATACCATATTTTTCTTTTTTACATATTACTTATTGACAATACTTCATTAAAATGATTCATTTTTTATAAGTAATTACTTTTAAACTCATGCAAATTTATTTTGAAGTATTAAAAATTTTTTTTGTAATACATGTATGTTATACATAAAAACTTGTGTTACATTATGTTATTTAACAACTTATTTTTAAATTTATTAAAACTAGTTCAAAAACAATTTTTTTTNTTTTTTTTAATTCAAAATGTAGTTGATTGTTGATGGAGTTTGCGAACACTCATTGTACGTCTTTGCCTAGAGACACAACCAAAAGTAAGAAGATCTCTAAAGCATCTTCTAAAATCTCCATTATACATTGTATATATTATTGGATTCAAGACAGAATTTGAGTATCCTAACCAAAGGAAAAAAACATTAAGTATACCAAATGCTGTAGATTCATGGAGATCATCAATTAATACTTCTATTAAATATAATATAAAAAAGGGCATCCAGCAAATAATAAATCCCATTACGACTATACCAATCGTCTTTAATGCTTTTCTTTCACGTAAATAAACCATTTTTTCTTTACTTCCTCTAACAACACGCCCGGGACCATATGTATTATAGTGATTCTGTGCTTTAGCAAGTAAATTATTTGGTTGAAGCTTCGTGTATGTCATTTGTGCTTTTTTAACTAATGTTTTAACCTCTTCTTTATCATCATAACCAGTTAGATTTGAAGGAGTATCTATTGTTAATGTATTTTGAAATAATGGTTCCTTTATACATGAAGTTTCATCTTTTGTCTCCTCCTTCTCTTCAATAGGTTTACTTTTTGTGGTAAGATCTATTAAGGAAGCATATTCACGTTGAACCCGATGTCTGTACATGTATGTTGAAGTTTTATTACAAAATTCAACTGCATTTGTGTTTTTTTTATTCCATTGTTTTTGATGAATTGGATATTGTAAAGAATTTGTACTATTGTTACGAAATCCATAATAATCTTCTGAAGATTTATGATTATATCCATTTTTAAGCTCTGTTTTCATTAATTGACCCGTACTAAAACGATTCGTATTTCTAAAATTAAAAAATGTTATCAATTACATTAGAAAATTAATTTGTATAAGAAAGTTGAAATACTAAGAAATGGATTTGCAAAGATCATTAAAAGATAACAAATAGTTACATACTTTAGTAAAATTGTTTTTAAATGGAAGGAAGTAGATGGAATAGATAATTTCATATCTTTTTTATCATCTTCAAATAAATTATTATTATTGCCAATGTTTGAAGTTAACGTAATACTATTAGAAATCATTTTATTTTCAATACAATTTTCATCTTCAATATTTTTTAAATCTTCTTTATTAATAAAAGAGAAGCTATAAAAGATGGTTGGATATATATTAAAAATGTTATTAAGCATATATATATATAAAACAAATCTAAAAATATTAATGGGGTTGTCTTAGCGTTATGAAAAAAATGAAACGAAGCAATATCACATTTCTTAGCAATATATACATAAATTAATCTTTTAAAATTACCTTTGGTTTTTTGCTGATTTATGATTCATATTTTCATTAGTTGTAGTACGTATTATGTGTGCAGATTTGGTAAAAGATGTTTTCCGCTCTTTCTTATTTTCTATATTTGCACGTCTACTTAATCGACACGTTCCTAGTCCATCTCTCATCATTGCTTCACGTGTTGAAGCAACACGAAATATTTTAAAATATACACTAAGCATTACTAAAAGTGGTATGTAAAAAGATCCCAAAGCACTATAAATACGATATGCAATGGACGGAGGATAACTACATGAATTTTTATCTTTACTCGCTGTAGTGTTCATCTTCCAAGATGGAATAATCCATGGTGGAGAACAAACAATAAAGGATAATCCCCATACAGCTGAAAGCAAACAAAAAGCCATATTTTTAGATCGTGTTCTAGAATATTTCAAAGGATAAGTTATTGCAAGGTAACGATCTATAGATATAATGCAAAGATTTAATATTGAAGCTGTACACAATAGAACATCCGTTGTAGCCCAAATTTTACATAAAAATGCATTAAAAGGCCATTGATGTTGATGAAGAAGGTCTATTAATGATAATGGCATAACCATTAAGCCAACCAATAGGTCTAAAAAATTTTTAGTTATTTTTTTATTGCATTACAAAGAAAAAAAAATATTTCATCTAATCCTACCTGAAGTTGCCAGTGAAGTGAGCAGAATATTGGTAAATGTTCTCATTCTTTTGTAAACAACAACCGAAAGTACCACTAAAATATTTCCAAAAATAGTTAATAAAATTAAGAAAACGAGAAACAAGGCAATTAGAACATTTGGTAACATGGTACATAATAAATTATTGCAATAAAATAAATTATTATTGTCATCAAAAAATTCTACATTGTTGTTAAAAATTTCATTTGTTGAAGATGGTAAAAATTTTGTTGAATCCTCTATCAAAGAATGTATATCTGAGGTTGGAGAGGTTGTTGAAATGACTCGTTTTAATAATATATTTGAGACAGTTGGCTGAATAATGGCTGAATCGGTATTAGGAAATAACATTTCTGTGATATTTGTTTCATTATAATTTGATATAGGTAAATTTCTTCCGATTATCATGTTTCATTACAAATTTTTTTTTATTAATATTTAAAGCAAATATATATAGTAAAAGATAAATGATAATATTTTAAAAAGATAAGTACATTCGGGAGCTATAAAGAATATTTAATGATAAATTAGCATGTATTTTAAAAGATATATTGTAAGGTTATTGAAAAAGGGGATATATATAAAAATATTCTATATTCAACCTAATAAAGTAATAAAATAATGAATATATGATCATTTAATACATATTATAAGGAAGTAAAATAATATTGTAAAAAGTATACATATATTTTTGATGTCAAAATAAATTGTTTTTAATTGTTAAAATAGTTAAAGATAAAAAAAACCATGGACAATAAAAAATGAATACTTAAAAAGATCTCAAAAATATTATCAAATTGTTTGTGACTTTATTAAAAATTGCCATATATACAATTCCTAAATAAGAGACTAATTTAAAATATAGTGATATTTCAAAACAAAAATTTCTTATTTTAAATTCTAAATGTTTTTAAAATGATTTTATAGAAGGGTTGATATCTTATAAATAATATATTTAATTATTAAAATTCTATATATTATATCTATTTTGATTAACAATAAAAAGTAGAAAATATTTTATATTAATCCTTTAATTTTTTAACACCATACAATTTTTAGGAAATATGTATATCTGTATTATAAAAAATGTAATCAAAAGATAAAGATTATATTTATGAACTATAATAATATAAAAACAAAATGAAGCACAGGAAACATTAAAAATTTAAAACGCATATTAATATCAAAGGTAGGAGGAAAAATTTAGCGCATGTGCATATATTTATTCATACATTAATAAACCTTTTTCATATATCTACGTGAAGTGACTATCCTCATCAGTTTGTAGATACGATGATAGATGGATATCCAAAGAAAATGGTAAAAATTATTGTGCCCAAAATATATACAAATATTAATATATTATGATGTTTTATCAATGAATATATATATTTTTATCTATATTTCAAATGACAAGATACCTTAGATGATAATTAAAAATCATATTAAATATAAGAATAAATAAGGAATCTTTTAAAATACATTACCATTTTTCTTTGTTCCTTTATAAATAAATGAAAAGTAAGTGGGATGTAAAAAACTTTTTATTAATGATAGCTAACAAAAAAAAACATAAGATAAAAAAAAAATTTTCTAAAATGAATTATTATATTCATTAAGCTAAATGATGGTTAAAATGTATGTTAAATATCTAAGTAAAAAAAAATACTTTAATTTGTATTTATGTATTGGAATTTAATATTATTCAAAAATAAACTATTATTATATTTACTTAAAAAAGCAAAAAAATAATTTATGAATTATTGTTTTCCAATTATAAAGATATATTAAGATAATAGTAAAGAAAATGAATGATTCATAAGTAAGATAGAGGATGTGTTTATGTATATGCTTTAAATCAGATATAATTTTTAAAAATATAACAAAAATTGAGACAATAATAGAAATTGTTAAAAGAGATATTGTGAAATTGAATAAAAACTCATTAACCACTTGATTTTATCTTCTTTTTTTTTATTTAAACTTTAAAGACATTATATAGATATATAACAGTTATAATAATAAAATTGGTATATACATATGTTGTATTCATCATGTTAATAAGCCCTATAAAATTTTCTTAGAAAAGATGACTTTTAATAAATTAAAGAAAGTATCTAATTATAAAAGAAAGAAAGTTTGAAAGATAAAGAAGTTTCAATTCATTGAAAAGGATGCTAAATTAGGGATATTTTATAAAAATATTCTTTGGTAGAAAGAATTCAAAAAATGTATAAAAATAGATATCTTTATATTTTAATTTTGGTTGTAATAATATAAGATTACATATATTATAGAAGATTTATGCATACATCTCCTACAATAAAAAGTGAATATGTCATGGTATAATGGTGTGTTTTTAAATTCTTATATACTATATTAATAATTAAGGTATATTACATAAAACATATATCAAATTATGCAAAACTAAATAAATCCTTTTTACATTTACATCTAAATCTTATCTTATTACATTTCTCTTTAACATTAAGCATTTCTTGTGCATTTATGGCAATTTTTAAATAACGATTAACGTTATTTTAATATTATAGATAAACGTATTTTTTATTATTAAAATATATTTTAATTTAAACAATATTCTTCTATATGTAAATATTTAAAGAAATAATTTAGCAAACTATTAATATTACAAAAAATTATAAATAAAGTAAATAAGAGAAAGTCTTCACATTTTTTATTGTATAAAGAATCACTAAATAGATTACATGATTTTTACGGTAGAAAGATTTTCCTCATCTTTTATATGATTATGGGAGAGAAAAGAAATATAAAAATTAATTTTATTTTAACATCATGAAACTAATATATAAGATAGATATGTAAAACAATTTTAAAAAGTTGATTCTTATCATAACATGTATACATATATTTAATATTATATATACATATATTACAGTATTAAGAAACTTAATAATTATTTAAAATTTCCCACTTTATAAAAGCATTTTTAAGATGTAAGATTCTTTCAACTCATAAATCTAAATTAAAACTTATCAAAGAAATTCTTTATACTATTCAACATATGATAATAAATTATTTTCCTTAATTTAATATAAAATAATTATAAAAAAGTTAAATAAGATTTATGAACAAAAAGACATTAAAAAAACTATAAAAAAAAATGAAAATCAAGTATAAATGCATAAATATAACTGCGTTTAAAAATTAGGCGTTAAAAAAGTTACACCATGAATAGAAGCTAATATTTGTTCTTTCATTTTCGGCATACACATTTTCCTACATATGAATATATATTATTATGGAGAGTGTGATTGCTGTTTCTTAAAAATATTATATATATTTTATAAAATGAAATATAATTTTTAACAATTTAAAAGCAATTACATGGTGTATAATATTTTAAGAAATATCTATAAAAAGGTAAAGTTAAAATATGATATATATTTATATATATATATGTCTATTATTATTATATAATTTTCCGCAACTTTTGATAGAAAAAAGATATATTATGGCTTTAGAAAGTGTGGAAAAGAAGGCATTTTATGGAGATTAGAAAGACCTATAAAAAGTTAGCTTTTGATATAAGTATATATTTATTCATTTGGTAATGAAGTTTTATCTTTATTATTTGGTTTTATAATTTTTTGATAAAATAAATAAAATAGTCTTCTAAATACCTTTAATTAAGAGATGAAAATATATAAAAAAATACCAAAAAATCAATGGATTTTTAAAGTTTATCATTAAATACAATTATATTTTTTACCCATTTAGCTATTTTTAGAAATCTTACTATTTATTGCAATTAAAAAAAAACAGAAAAATAAAAAAAAATTTAAATTAAACGTTAATTTAAAGAAATTATACTAACATGTTTTTCAACATATTTATTTATATGACTAATTCATTGTAACATATAATAAAAATAGCAACATCTACAAATGCGATAAAATAGAAGTATTATCTATTAGAAAAGACTTCACAATTTTATTTAACATCTCCAAAATTAATAGCTTATCTCTTTCAAAAAGGTTTTTTTCTTCAAAATAATTACTAGTAAAATGAATTAAGAATAAATTAATGTCTTATACTCTAAATAGTATTATCTTCCTAATTGACAATGTAAAGAATTATAATAAATTTGATGTAGTTAAAGTAAATTAGAAAGCATAATAAAAAAAATACTTTTATTATTCTTAATCATGATGATACATAATATTGAATATGCTATTTGATGGTAATTACTTGACTAATTAAACAAACAACATAAAAGAAAGTGGCCAGAAAAAATTATTTTTTAAAACATACAAAGTACAAAGATAGATCATCAATTTTTTTATACAAAAAGAAATAAAATAGTATAAAAAAGAGATATATTTTATGATAAACATCTTTTTAACATATTTAAAAGTTATATAATAGATTATATGAAATATTTTAAAACAACAATGGTAAATGATTATCTATAAAAATATTTCTTTTAAAAAAAATTAAGCTCACTCATTATCTATTGAGAGAAATATTTTAAAAAGTTGTAAGGCATCAAGTAAAGAATAAATATTTATTGTTCAAAAAAATTTTTTCACATTATCATTATCAAGTTAATAATAATATAAAAGTTAAGAAAATACATGCTTATACATTTAGAGATATAAGCTATAATTCAATTTATAAATAAAAATACTCCCCCATAAATAAATATTAAATTTTTTAGTCATTTATTATATATAATATATAAGGAAATATACTTCTTAACCAATTGTGAATGATTTTAATGAATAATAAGAAAGAGGATTGAAAATTTATGATGATTATTAATTTAATTTGATAAATTAAAATAAAATATATTGTTTATTTTTAATAAAAATTTAGTTCCAATTATATTTCTTTTAATATTAATGAGTATAAATTATTATATATACATAAATTTTTATACATATAAACTACACTTTTGATAACTGATATATTATAAAAAGATTTTAATAAAAAGAAAATACGGAAGCAATCTTAAAACGACTAATTACTAAATTATTCTTCCAAAAAAAATTTATATGTTTAAAACCTTTATAATGTTATTCTATTATTATTTGGTTCAAAAAGTTTTAAGAAAATTGCAATAAAATTAAAACAAACGTTTTGTACATATAAAAATGATTAATGTTACTTCTAAATGTGTATATTTTTATATAAAATATATTATATGTAAATAAAAAGAGTATTTATGTAATTACTATGAAAAATAAATGGTTTTATATATATTATTATTGTAGGGAAAAAAAATAATTCGAGAGAGAATAATAAAAAAATGTTTTAGACATTTTTTTAACAGGCATAAAATGAAGATATTACAACAATAGTTTATACATTTTATTGCATGACAACAAAACAATTTAATTTATGTCATAACGCAAATATGTTTGTAGTGTTGTATTTAGGGGGTAAAAGGCTCATTTATAAAAAAAAAGAAACTATTTTGTTTATAATAAAGTGTCCTCTTTCAAAGTTCTTTAAAGTATAAGTTCCCATAAAACGCATTATTTTGAGTATTATTCTTTGAAAAATTAATATGATGATAAGGCTGTAGACATACAAAAATAGAAAAATTACTTTTTAAATTCATTATCTTAATATTATTGTTAAAGAAAACAAATAATTCAATAATACAAAGTAAAAGTTCATGTCAAAGCAATTATTTTTAACATTTATTGTTTGATTCTTTTAGGGAAGTCTATATTTGTGAACAAATAAAATTTAAAAATTTCTTAAGTTATATAGAGAAATTTTACTTTATATAATTTAAGTAAGATATATATATATATTATCATCCATATATTGTTAAAGAAATTAAATTATTTTATTTTTGAGTTCATTTGTTTTTACAAATGTCGTTTCATTTTTTGTTTATATTAAAAACAATAAAATTATTTCCTTACCTGAAAATTTATTTTTATTTATCTCAACGTTCGGAAGTTTTTATAAAAATGTTAACTTTTTTAAAGATAAATTATCTTATCAAAAAATGAATTTTATTTGAGAAAAATTTTTAATACAAAGTTTATGATATTACTAGTTAAATTATTAAAATAAATGTACTTTTACAATTTTTTAAAGTATGATCGATTTTTACAATTTTTATCAATACCCATCTTTGAATAATAAATTTTTGAACTTGTAAATTAAATACCTTTATTTATTTTTTTGATTAAAAGAAATGACAATATAAAATTACTTATCACTTTTGTAAAGATAAAATAATTTTAATTATTACATAATATGATACTATATGGATTATTCCTTTTGAAAAATTATAAGATAGAGATCTAAAAATGACGTTTTATTCTTAATCAATATCTAATACAAAAATTTTATTTTGTTTTCATTGTAAATAAATTTGTTTTTATCTGTTATAAAATAATCCTTTGTTGTTAAAAAAAAATTAATTTCCGTTACACCTAATTTTTTATTGTATTTACATCATTGTTCATTTCATTTAAAAAGTAATCAAAATAATTTTTAATTTCATTAGTAAATAAATGATTTTAAACAGCAATGTTTATCAGATGTATATATATCAAAAAATTTTAAATGACATCTCATGAAAGTACTTAAAAGATAATATTTCTATTAGAAAAGGAAGTAATAAGGAAAATATATTTATAGATCATTTTATATAGTTATCATTAAAGATGTTTAAATTGTTATATGATTATTGCAAAAAAAAAAGTAAATTTACAATGATTAGAATTATTAATTTTATAAACAATAAATTTAATTATAATTGAAAGTATCAATTAGAATTTTCTGGTAACTATATATAGTACAATTGTATGTAATAATTAATTAAATAGAATTAATTTTGTTTGATAAATTTGAAAACGAAGATTACATAATTGTATTATTAAAAATAAATATAAACGAATAAAGATAACTTTTAAATTTTATTTCAATTAAACATTTAATGTTTTTATGTAATTTTTTGCAATATTATATAATACAATAAATGAATGATAAGTCTATTATAAAATCAATTAGTTGATGTAGCTATAATGTTGTTATAAAATCCATCATTTTGAAAGGGTTCCTTGAAAGATTGTCTAGAAGAATAACTTTCTTCCTCAAAACTATTATTTGATTTAGAAATTTCATATTTTTTCCATTGTTCAATAATAAAACATCCAAAATTTTCTCTCGTAAGCATAAGTTGTTTTTGTCTAGCTTTTTCCTTTTTTAATAATTCTGTAGAGGGATTCTTTATACATTTAATGGATACTGCTGATGCTATTAGTTCCTGTATACGATAAGCAAATTCAATTTCATTTTCAGAAGGTCTTTTTATTTGAGAAGGCAAATAATGTACGTGATAAATTGTAGCCCATGACGTTAATAGTCTAAATGTGTAAGATAAAAAGTCATCCTCATACCAAAAGGCATCTCCTAATCTATAAATAATAAATTAAAAATGTTATAAAATTATCACCTTGGATCCTGTTTAATCGCTATCGGGTAAATATTAACATCGTCTACAAATAACGACTTTTTAAATTGACATACTGCAGTATTATTTGAACAATATCCTTCAGGAAATAATAATATAGATTTAAAATTTTCATCTCTTGCTGCTTTTAGTACATTTTTTTGAAAATTTTGACGTTCAGATTCATTTGATCTTTCCAGCCATAATGTATCTAAAAATTTTGAAGAACAAGCTTCAAAAAGCCCTATTATTCCTTTATGTTTTTGCCCTGTAAGTGAATAACCTTTTCGTTCATCATAATTAACATCACTCCATAAAATTTGTACATCATTAGCTGTTAAATGATTTGATACAGTTATACCTGGTCCAGCAGGCTGATATTTACGATCTCTATACAATCCAACATATCCCATTGAAGCTGTATATAATCTAGACACAGTAACAGCAACATATGTTCCCTGCTGGCGTGTTAAACCGTTAAAACTTCCAATGATTGCGGCAAAAAAGATAAATATAAATGATGAGGCTAACAGAAAAATTCTGCAAGGCAAGATGATAGCATATCTTATTATTAAAGATATTAATGCAATAAATGAAAGAAATATATTTTTAATTTTACATTTTGTCTTAGGTGGTAGTCCCATCAAATTCCATCGTTTTACTGGGCTTTGATTACAAAGTCTAGTTAAATCATCCTAGAATTATTATAAAAGATCATTCTCAATAAAACTTACATCAATAATGGCTTCAATTCCTGTTTTATATAATTTATTAGACAATAACGCAAAAGTCTCTAGTCCGTTATCACATGTTATCAAATCAAAATCATACAAGCTTTTTTCAATACTGTTAAAAAGAATATTATCATGATCTTTTTTGATAATTTCAGTATATTTACCATCAACTTCAATTGAATTGTCAATGATGGGAGAGAAAAAATATTGTAATTTAAGTATCAATGAAATATACATATTCGGAATGTTACCCCAACTGTTCTTTGAGATTATGATAAGAGCCGTCAACGGACCACCAATAATTAAAAGCCCAAAGTAGCAAGTAATTAATAAATTAATCATCGTTATAAAATATTTATTTAAAAATTTTTATAATTTTAAAGTTTGATGAATATGATCTTTAAAATTTATATATACTTTACTAGGGGATGTGAAGAAACCTCAAAAAACAGTTTTGATTGAAAATTTGACCCTAATTAAGAGGATTGATTTGCCCCACCTTTAAAAAGGCAGCCATTGATAATATATATATGTTTGTAATGTCAAAGAAAATTATTTATGTAAGAGAAGCAGCAACAATATTTAATAATTGTCTTAACATGATGTTTGAGACAAATTGATTGGTATTATACTAATTTCATTGATAATTATCAAAAAATATAAATTCTTCGTTTTCATTATAATAGTTCTATTATAGAAAAAAGTAAAATAATATATATTATAAAATAATTAGAAATTTTGATAAAATTTGTTTTCACTTCAATCATGATAAGTCATTAATAAAACATTTTATTTAAGAATAGTAAAAAAACAAAGCAAAGAGATGCGCTTAACAGAAGACAAAGTTTTAAATAATAAATATGCTGTGAAATCACATTTTAATTTAAATGATTTGAAATTATTTGTATTATAAACTAATATGAGCGCACACTGAAGGCACAAAGGTGCAAAGATTTGATTAAAATAATAAAAGATTCATATAGTGTTAAAAAGCACATATCACACTTCAAGAAACATTTTAAATATATTTGAATAGTATATTAATTAAAAACAATAATAAATCAGCCTTATTCGTACAATTTGGTTTGACGGATAAAAAAAAAGAGTATGATGCGACAAAGAACGCTCCATAGCGGCTATATATACTCATAAGAAACGCATGCATTAATCCCCATACAAAAAATTTGACAAAGACATTATAGAAATAATTTTCAAAAAAAAATTGAAAAAAAAATGAAACATATATTTAAACTTTTTGCATATTACATTAAGGTACAGCAACAACCATTTGATGTCCCAGGTCGCCTTCCAGACTCTGGATAACGACGATTTATTTGTCTTATTAGATCATAAAATACCTCTTGAACATTAATTTTTGCTTTTGATGAAGTTTCTAAAAAAGAACTATTGAAACTACGAGCTAAACTTTGACCTTGATCTTTTCCAACAACTCGTTCATCCTCCAAATCACATTTATTTCCTACTAGAATCATTGGTACATCTTCAGTATCTTTTACACGAAGTATTTGTTCACGTAAATCCATGAGATCGTTAAACGTTGACTGAGCTGTTATTGAATAAACTAACACGAAGCCTTGTCCATTTTTCATATAAAGATCACGCATCGCTGTAAATTGTTCCTATAAAGAGATAGAAAAAGAAAATTTATTATTATAAATTATTTAAAGTACAATAGAAACATACAGTTCCAGCGGTATCAAGTATTTCTAACATACATTGTTGACCATCAACTTCTACTTGCTTTCTATAACTATCTTCAATTGTTGGATCATATTTTTCAACAAATATTCCTTGAACAAATTGAACTGTTAGTGCAGATTTACCAACACCTCCACTTCCTAAAACGACGATTTTATATTCACGCATGCTTCTCTTCTATGTAACACACTAAAAATATAATATAAATATATTGAGATCAAAATTATGAATATTCAAAAATAGATTTATGAAATAAAACGTTAAAATATATAAATCAGTATTTGAATATATATCTATATAAATACATATATATGGAAAAGATAAATTTCAAAAAAAAAATGATTGTAAATAAAATTGTAAAGATTTATTTATGATTTAAAATATGGCAGAGAAAAGATAACTCTTGAAAAAGAGAAACACAATGTGCTACATATATAATATTTGATGGAAAGAATATATATGTATAATTGAATATGCATGGAAAAAACTATATCATAATCCTTAAGCATCAAACAAATGGGTTTTTAAAATGTTTGAGAAATGCATATGATGATAAATATATTATCAAATCGCAAAAGGTATAAAGACATATTAAAATAACGCTTTTATATTTTTCTTTGGCATATATAAGGATGTCTCATATTGAGAATAGATATATCACTTATACAAACTCTGTACGACTTTTGATATTAAAGATATGCGTCCGTATTTAGCAACTCATCAGTCAGTTAATAAAATGATTATCGCTCCATATGTAAACTTGCCTCTAATATGAGAATACGTTATGTAATATTAAATGTATACTAATAAATTATTGAAATATATCCTTTTTTTTGTATGGCTTCTTAAATTTTTTTTAAAAAGAAGTTGAATTATCATAAATAAATAATATTAGTATTAAAATAGAATATATTAATTAAATTTTGAACTAAATACTTTCTTAAAACATTTCTTATGAAACCATATTCATTAGTTATCTATACTTTTATTGAACACTCAAACATTTAGTGCCATTATTAGTTTCAATGATACATTTAAGCGCAATTAACAATAAAAATATATTAATATATTCACTTTTTCAAGTTGATAAATTGCTTATATTATAAATGTTGCGTAAAAATCTTATTATCCGTTACAAAATGATGGATGAAATAAAATCAAATTTTAGGACCTTACTATTTATACTTTGAATAACATTATAATTGTTAACATTCTTTTAAAACATTTTCAATTTAATAATTATATAAATAATATTTAAAGATAATATATATTTTGTCTTCTTAAATATATACATATACAAATGATAAAGTAATAATTCTGCAAGTTTAAATAAATAATAATAAAAGAAAATTTTAAATACAAAGATTAAATAATTTTATAACATTTAATTATCAAATTTAAAAAAAAGATTACTATTTAACCATTTTTGTTTAAATATGATTCAATTGATTATTACCAAAAAGGAATAAAAGATGATATTTTATTGGTGATAAAATGCTTAGTACTTTTTTATAAATTTTAATTTTTCTAATATAATAAATACAATGACAAAGGAGACTATATATATTTTCTATTTTTAACATTTAAATGACAATTCAATTATATATAAACTTTGATATTATTATAGTAAAAAAATAACTACTATAAAAGAATAACAATAAAATATTTTTATATTAAGCATATTAGCTTGAAGTCTTTTCAAACATATAAATGATTCCTACCCATACGATTAAGCTATTAATAACAATTCTATTAAAGTATATAATTTTGATTTCTATCTTTGTATGCAAAATTTTTGTAACAATAAACATATGTGTATTTTAACAATAATACTGGAAATGCTAAAACTCAAAAATGAAACAATCTAATATTAGACAATATTTGATTAAAAATAATCATTCTGTAAATGATAAAAAGAAATATGATTAACATAAATATATTTTAAAAAAGTTTAACATTTATAGTATAGTTGTTTTATTTGAAGGGAGATAAATTGAATGTTAAGAATAAAGTTCAAAAGAATAGTAGTTAGATGTAATAATTTACATTTAGAAACTTTTCTATGAATATTTAATTCTAATTTATAAATGTAGAGCTAATACAAATTAATATGTGTAGGTAAAAATCAGATGGTACAATTTAAGAAGAATTTTAATATTCAAATATTATATTTAAATAATACGTTATAGGTAGTATGTATTTTTGAAAGAAGAAAAATATTTATAAAAACGATTATCCTTTTTTCTTGGATTCTTAATTCTTCCATTATTTTAATAAAAACTTTTTTTAATTTAAACAAAGTATACAATATCCATAAATATATTTCATCGTTATATGATAGAAAATATATACATTATATTAAAAGTCATTAAGATAATGGTAAAATCTTGATCGATTAATTATAAGAAGCAAATAAAAAATTAAAGATCAAAAAAGTGTACCTTAAACATATTATAACGAATAATATGAATCTAACAAAGTTAATACATAGATAATCGAGATAATACGTATTAAATGTCCAAACAAAAAAAATATAATACATTATACCTCAATAATGAATTATAGATAAAAATGACCGAAAAAAGATCGTTCTCGATGTTATAGAGAAGCTATTTTGTTAAATATACATCAACAACATTTAAATGAGCTATAAAAAAACTTTTTTGTTTACCGATACACTCAAGTTCGAGACGTAATAGGCGATTTTTCCAATCAATATAAAATAAAAGGTGCAAGGATATCCTTATGGAAAAGACCTTGAATACTTTTATTTATAATAAAAGATTTTGATACTATTTAAGTTTTGCAGTAAAATATGAAAGATCATCCATTAATTGATGAATGGGGTAAATATATAAATGTATATATATATATATATATTGTCCTAAATATCTTTTTAAATTAAAATAGTTTAATATAATAAAATTAATATAATAAATACAATAAAAAATATTTATCTTCTCTACAACTAAGCATTTTTTTTTTCTTATTTGCTTCACAATTCTTTAATATTGAAATAAGCAAATGAGAAATTTATTATCTAAAGGCATAAATAATAAAAATTTAAGTTAAACATCGCAAATAAAGAGTAAAAAGAGAAACGAATGCGATATATATGCAGTACAAATAATTGTATATATATTTTCTGGATGAATATAGATCTGCGTATATAATACTATATGATTCATTAAATAAAGTGACAAAAAAATGATCCAACATTGAGTAATTCAAATGAATAATTATTTAAAAATAATATATACTTTTATTATTAAAAATAATAAAATAATATTAATAAAAAAAAATAAAATGTCATTAAAAATATAAATATTTTTTAAATATTACAACGGGTAAAGAGTACACATCTTCCACATATGTACGTTGATAAAAAATTTTTTTGTAAAAAAATTTAAACAACACTGTATTGTACATCAAAGTAGAGTTAGACATTGCCTCATCACAGTCACAATTCCAAAGGAATTCGCTTTAATGATTTTGCATAAATGTCACTCATTAAAATAATAAACAAACAATGATCTATTGTATAAATGTTAATGTTTAACTACAAACAGTTGTCAATAATTGAATATAGTGAAAATAAATCATAAATTGATAAAGTAAATACACTTAATACATTTCTATTTTAAGCATAATTTACACATTATATATTAGAATTTAAAAAAATTTCATATGAAAATTTTTATTTCTTTCTCATAATCTTTTTTTTTATTAATTCTCTTGATTATTGTCGCTTTGATATGTAAAGATAAATATAACTAAAAAATTAATTAAATAGTGATAATGAAAAATAATTATATAGTTCATGACTGTAGGCATGGGATGTTTGTTGTTTAATATATCTAATTTTAATAATAAAAATATATGTATTTAATTATGTATAAATAAATATACAAAACCAATTATTAACGTTTAATAGTTAAAATTTTTTTATTTGTTTATTAAATTGAAATGCTATACTATAAATGGTTTAAAATAATTTTTATAATTAAACTAAAAATATTTCAATAGAAAATAAAATAAATGTGTACTTAAATATATATATAAATTGAAAACGATATTATCAAAATATAATAATAAATAAAAAAGTTAAACATTCAATTATATATGAAATAAAATTTTTTATACCGGTAAAATCGGTATTAAATTTCGAATAAATATAATATTTTGTTTCTTTAGAAATAATTAAAAAAATAGTATAGAATAAATTTTTTGTATTATTCTAAATTTTGAACAAGATGGTAGTATATATGTATATATGAATGTGAATTGTATGCATCAAAAAATAAATAATAAGTTGAAATTAATAAAAATATAAAATAAATTTTTCACAATATATCTATATATGTATATTTAGCTTTAGTAAATTTAATTGAAGAATATATTGCAATTGTAAATAATTTTCAGTTTAAAATTTATCAAGAGATAGACATTAAAAAATGAAATATGATGATTATAAAAATGTAGTGACATTTATTAGGATTTATATATTTTAGAAAAAAAATTAATTCTAATAAAATATAAATGTATTGTAAAAACATACACTTCATCTTTTTACCATTTTTTTAGTCAATGAAGGTGCAATAAGATTATATTTGTGCTTTTGAAAAAAAAAAATTTAATGGCAAAAAATAATGTTTATATAAATATATAAGGATATATTGTTATTTACAGAGACATACTGTTTCAAGAAATTTTTAGTCTTAAAAATATGTAATTATAAATTCATAAAAGTAAAAATTTTAAGAATACTACTGTACGTTTCCTTTCTTGTTTTTTTCCTAGTTAAAAAATTGCGTTTTATGCTTTGTAATTTTAATAGCCAAATAATTTTGAAAAAAGCATTACTTTACTTATCAATGAATAATTTTAAATACCAATTTTAAGTAGACCATACTTAATTGTTATATTTTACATCCATTTAAAAATATAAAAGAATATGGAAAAAATTTAATAAAAAAAAACGTAATTAATAATAATTTTAATGATCTCATATTTATCATTTATTTAAAATTGTTAATATTTATATTAAAAAGATTATAAATTTTTTATTAAGTATCATGAAATTAGATTTTATTAGTACGTAAAAAGAAATATGATCAAAATGATATAAATTGAAATATTCGTATATATAATTAAAAGTGTGAAGATGTTGTGGGAATGTTATAATAATATAATTTTATTTAGAAAATTAATCTAGAAATGATTTTGCTTATCTATTATAATTTCATTATACTTTTTTTTGATAAAAAAAGTAAAAAAAATGTAATATGAATAAATTTAAATTTTTATATTAAAAAAAATGTACAAATTTTTGATAAAAAGTTTTTATTTCTGAGATTTATTTGTAATACATTTTAAATATTCTCACATTAAGAATACACATCATACTGTATATGTTATATGAAACATAAAAATTATAAATAAACATAACATTTTTTATAATTAAATTTTTAAAAAATCAATAAACTTTGTTTTTTATTTAAATTTGTGAAAAAAAAAACAGATAATTGTATTAAATTTATTATCCTACACATATAATGTTCTATAGAAAACTTAAATGAATCTTTGTTATGCATTTTATATGTATACTTCTTTGGTATCTCCTTTTTTTTGTCTTCTTCCATTTTTCTAAAAATATATTGTAAAAATTAAATATAAATTGTTTTAGCTTTCCCAACAATATATAACTATTTTTTATATTTTATTTACCACATTTGAAAGCAACATTTTAACGAGTGAAATAATTTATATCATTAAATATTTTTAAATATTTTTATTATTTTCATGTATATAACATATATAATAATAATATATACTAAAAGCCAAAATTTAATATTGGTAATGAGAAATTTTTTTCTATTCTTTCCATTATAAAATAACAATATTTTTAAAAAAAACTTATTAAATATTATTTCAAATACTTTTAATTAGTTTAACAGAATAGTTGTTATAGTGATATGTTGAAGACCATTTTAATGTATGTTTTAACAATTTTTCAATTTTCAATTGCAACTAATTTTTATGATGCTTATAAACATTATTAATGTTTTGACACGTTGGAAAATATTTTTTAAAAGCCTTATATAAGTTTACTACTAGGAAAAGGCTTTATAATTCCTTTAAGTATTCCCATTTTTTTAAAAACCTCACCTAATTATAAATATGTATATTTTAAAAAATTTATTACATATGCTTGAATAGAGATTATGCTTAGTAATGGTTATTTTTGAACAAAGTTGTAAATAAAAAATAAGTTATAAAAATACTTACTTTAAAAAACTCGTCATATATTATATTAGAAATCAAAGAATCTTAGCTAATAATATGATAAATGATTGCTAATAATGATGGAAAATAATGTCGTCTTTATCTATTTAGAAAATAAATAAAAAAGATAATTGGTGGCATAAAGATAACATAAAGAAAAACTTTTCCTACTTCACATTTCTTTTTATTTGATGATATTTCTTATCAATACTTAATTATAATAAAAAGAAACACATTTTAACGGTTCTTAAAATATAACCTGAATAAAATATTTTTATATCTCTATTAAATAAATCTTCCGGTCATATATTTAATGAAACATTACAGCTGTATCTGGCCCTTTTAGTAGACAATCAATGAGATATACACGACTTGTCTAATGTATAATTACAAGCTGTTCACATATATTAAAGTAATTCTATACTATATATACTGTTTACCTTTCCTAAACAATTTTTCAACCCCTCGCATCATCAAATGTATTTATTTAAAATTTTAATTATCTTTTTTTTAACGAACATTTTTCTACCATTATAAATACAACAAATCAAATTTATATTGGTATGCCTATTGATGTTAAAACATGGAAACTGGCAATGACTGGCATCCCTGTATAAATGCACTTACTATAATGGTTGGCTCACGCTTTCCATCTCAACATATCTGGTTCCTTGGCATATATTTTCAATTATTTAGCTTTATCGATCCTTTTTAATTTAAATGCTATTTTAATTCTATAGTAAAATATTATATTGTTACATAAATATTATATTATATATTAACACTCTATTATTTTTACTTGTAAAAAGTAGCTATATAATTATGCAAGTTAAAACTTTACAACTCATAATAATTTAATTTTTATATTATTACAAACACATATAATATTTTTATATCTATAATTTCAAAACAAAAAAAATTTTTCCTATAAACATTTTTTATGCATATCTCATATATACATAAATAAAACGAATAAATATATAATTCAAAATTATATTCAATGTTTTTTATTTCATTTCAAATTCTAGTCATTTATTTTTTATACATCTTATAAATCTTCTACACAAAACAATTTATTATGTTACATTTCAAATCAAAAAAATGTAAAACTATATTTTATTTTTGACATAAAAATTTATTTTTTTTTTACATTAAATAATAATGATTATTATTATTCAAATATTATTTCGTGTTTATAATATTAACAATTTTTTATCATTAGTAATTATAATTACACATCATTTTATTACCTCATTTTTCTTGTACATTTTGTTTGTACAATATTTTTTATGATGTTTATCAATACATGTTTTAATTCTTTTCAGTTGTTTATTTTCTATCATAAAAATTATATTGATAGAAAAGATTTAATATTTATTAGGAATATATAAATAAATTCCTTTATTTGATTCAATTATAAGAAAATTTTTTTTACCAACAATGATAAAATTGAAATTGATTTTACTTAGATAAAAAGAGAAATGACGCAGTCGTTAAACAAAAATACATCAGTTACAACTCGACCCAAAACTAGTGGGAATACAAATGATGAAGCTATTAAAGTTATTGTTCGTTGTAGACCATTATCTGAGTTGGAAATCAAAGAGGGTTATCAAAGGTTTGTTTAATATAAATAATATGAAATTACTATATATAAATTTATTTTTATTATCAGTAAAAATATTATGTTTAAACAAAAATGATAATAAAATTTTTCTTTTTTAGTGTAGTTTCAATAGACTCGAATCGTGGTATAATAGAAATAAAAAATCCTAAAGAATCAAATGAGCCATTAAAAACATTCACTTTCGATGCTATTTATGATTGGAATTCAACACAATCAGAGTTGTATGATGAGACATTTCGTGATTTGGTTAATTCTGTTTTAAATGGGTTTAATGGTACAATATTTGCTTATGGACAGACAGGGACCGGTAAAACTTTTACAATGGAAGGAATTCATGATGACAAAACATTACGAGGTGTAATTCCTAATTCATTTGAACATATATTTCATCATATAGCCAATTCAAAACAACAACAATATTTAGTTAGAGCAAGTTACTTAGAAATTTACCAAGAAGAGGTACGTGACTTGTTAAATAAGGATTCTTCAATAAGATTAGAATTAAAAGAACGACCTGATATAGGTGTTTATGTAAAAGATTTATCTTCATTTGTTGTTAAGTCTGTTCAAGAAATTCAACATGTGATGTCAGTTGGACATGCTAATAGGTCTGTTGGAAGAACTAATATGAATGAACATAGTAGTAGATCTCATGCAATTTTTATGATAACAGTTGAATGTTGTGAAGTGGGTCCAGATGGTGAAAATCACATACGAGTAGGTCGTCTTAACTTAGTAGATTTAGCTGGTAGTGAAAGACAATCAAAAACTGGAGCATTGGGTGACCGATTTAAAGAAGCTACAAAAATCAATTTATCACTTTCAGCATTAGGAAATGTTATATCTGCACTAGTTGATGGTAAAAGTTCTCATATTCCATATAGGGATTCCAAACTTACAAGATTATTACAAGATTCACTTGGGGGTAATTCTAAAACAGTGATGGTCGCAAATATTGGACCGGCTTCATATAATTTTGATGAAACTATGGGAACTTTACGGTATGCAAATAGAGCTAAAAATATTAAGAATAAACCTAAAATTAATGAAGATCCAAAGGATGCCTTGGTTAGAGAATTTCAAGAGGAAATTGCTAGACTTAAAAGCATGCTAGAAAAAAGAGGGGTATCAGGAAGTCGTAAGCGTCGAAATAAGAAACATAGTTTAATGTCTGAATCATTAGATTCAAGTGGTATGGATCAATCAACAACTCTTGAATATTTAGAAGAACAACAACGGTTACTTGAGGAAGAACAAAAAGCAATTAATGAAAATACAACAATTATTTTAGAAGAGAAACAAAAATTATTAGAAGATTTAAATATAAGAAGAGAACAATTATTGAAAGAACATGAGGCTCAACAAAATTTGGCTAAACGAATTGAAGCAATACAAAGTAAACTGTTAAGTGGGAATTCAAATTTAGTTGACAAAACACGCAAACAAGAGGATGAATTAGAAAATAAAAGATTAGAAATTGCAGAACAAAAGAAACGGGAACGAGAAATATTACAACAATTGGAATCTCAAGAGTGCTCAACATCAGAAATAAATCAAACTTTTACAACATTAAAACAAGAAGTAGAGTTAAAAACAAAAAAGTTAAAAAAATTATATATCAAATATCAACAAATTCGTTCAGAGCTTCAAGATACTTCATTTCATCATTCTCGAGAAAGACAAGATTTGGAAACATCTGTTTCAGAAATAACCAAAGAATTAAAGTTAAAGCTTCTTATAGTTGATAATTTTATTCCATATGATGTAGTTAAAAAATTAAAAGAACGAGCTTATTTTGATGAGGATGCTGATGAATGGCATGTATTAAAATCTGGACAAGTAAGACCAAAAACTTCCGAAAATGTAAATAACACACGGCCATTTAAAACTTCAACTAATAATGTGGATGATGCAACATTATCTTATATTTCTCATGAAGACTCATCCATGGGAAAGGGTAAAACTGATATTGTTGGAAACATGGGAAATATCACTCAAACGATAGTCTCTCGTCCTGTAAGTCCACTACTATATATTTCGTTTTATACGTACAACTAAATTTTCTTTCTATTAGTTAATACACGTTTATAGAGACTCCTCCTTTTATAAATAGTGTATTTATTAAACTTAGTGAATGCTTGACATATTCTGTTAAAGACTAAAAGTTTTCAGTTCATTTGGTTTTGAATTATGTCACATACATATCAAATAACATTAAAATAAATTGTTAAAATTATTTTATTTCTTTAATAACCATTATTAATAATATTATTTTAGACATCGCGACCAGACCAACGGCGTTCATTTTCAAATTACGAACAACAACTACTAAACAAAGCACGACAACGAATTCAAAAAAGCAATTCTGTTAAGCCAACATTATTTGCAAAAGAAGAAAATTTAGTTGAAGAATTAATACCGGAAGAAGTTTTACGATTTTGTGGTGAAAATATTTTAACATTCTCTTGTCTTGAGACATTCCCATCTATTATTAAAAATTACGACGTAACTTCTCTATCACAATCAAATAGACTATCCTTATCTAATGTAAGTTTTTTTTCTTTCTTATCATATATATAAATATTTAATATTTATAGACACCAACCTCAACATCCGACTCTACATTTAATAGCGCATGCGATGTAATGATTGACGTTTCACGAATACCAGCTCCACGTAGGGCTGTTTCACGCGATTCTAGAAAAGATGTAAAAAATGGTAAAATTCGTACTTCAACATCTGTTTCAAAAAAAGAAGAAGCCCGCAGCGTGCCGCACTCCTCTCAATGTATCTCTCCAATGGTAAATATCTCCCCCAATACAAGCGCTCTTGTTTATCCAAGGGCTCGAGGACTTGTTCCCACACCCAGCAAGAGATGAATCCCAAAAATTATATATTACAATCTACTATTCAAAATATTTATGACATTGATAAAGAAAAAAATAATGATACTAATATAAAAGTCTTTAACAATTCAACAAATACATGTTATTTACAAACTCCGAAAACAAAATATAGTAAAGAAAATAATTCATTATATGACTCTGCTTTATCTTCCACTTGTGATTTATCATCAACATCTTCTTCCTTCTCTGGAGATTCTTATTTACAAAAAAAGTAAGTACAATTATAAACATTTTTATCATTTTAATGACATCATCTTTTTCTAGAAGAACATATGAACAACATAATGTTAAATTGCAACTATTCAATAGAATGACTACTTCTTTTACCACTCCAAAACCATCAAAAATTCCATTATTATTGTCACAATCAATGTCATCTGTAACTTCGAAAAACAATCAACATAAAACTTTAAAGACTCTTCTTATTCAATCAACTGATAGTGGTAATGAAATTACAATAGGGTCATCAGAACAATTGGCGGAAGTATATGTATCTCCTCGAATCACTGCAGAGAATGTATTAAAAAACTGTAGAGAAAAAAAAATTACAATAAGTACAAAGTATAGTAAACCTTCTTTAATTGTACCGTTAAGAAGAGATTATACAGCAATGGAGAAAAGTTCAAGTCCAAAACATTATACTAATTCATTTTACTTAAATGAACAATCAAGTGGTTTAGGATCATCAATTGTAACAATGAGATCATCTATCGATGAGATAGAAGAAAAAGAAATAAAAGATAATGTTGACAAAATAATGTCATTTACAAGGATGAGACATTCACATAAATTTTATAGAAATCAAATGGGTGGCTTTGATCATGATTTTTTAAAGAATAAAAATTGGCTTTATTTATCAGCAAGAGGCTTTTGCAGAAATTGTAAACATATACCTGTTTTTTTAATGGATTACGGAAAAATAAAGAAATATAATGTTGTAAAAAAACGTCCTTGTATATGTGAAAAATTAATATTATCATCCAAACAAAATAGTAGTAATTTATCTACTGTAAAAGTTGAAGAACAAACAAATATAATACAATTACAAAGTAAAATGAAGACAATAAATCAACAAGAGTTATTATTTTCCGTTTTAAATGAACATGAAATATATGAATATTTTTTATTGATACTTTTACCAGGAGCATTTGCTTTTTTTGTTGAAACTTTTTTTAGTATCATAACCTTATTATAATATCTAAAATTTTGATGTATCAAATTTATATACATATTATTATTATTACCATATTAACTATTAGTGCGCTGCGGGCATTTTATAAAAAAATTTATCATAATTTATAGTTTTAATTTATTTCAAAAGTTATTTTTTATATTATAACGAAGCATTAAATAAAACAAAAAAAAAGGATATAAATATTGCAAAAGTTGATACGAAAAGATTGGGTGTGTCAACTGGTAACAAAGTATATTTTGTTATGATAATATAAATATAATATTATCATTAAAAAAAAGTTAGATTAATAGTTAGTTATTGAAAAATAATAATTTTCAGTAAGATAAGTCAAAATAATATTAAGAGTATATTAGTATATATCATAGAGTAATACTTGACAGAAAACGTTTTAAAGATGTTTCCGAAAGAAGAATGAAATAACAAAACAAAAAAGGGAAACATTGAGCTGTTCTTAAAACCGAATTATTTCTTATGTGACTTAAGCATTAGGGAACATTTTCTTTGCATATCTTGCTTGAGTTTGTTGATGTTTAATTTTAACTTCGTTAACCTTAGCTACACCTTGTTTATATAATTGAAGGTTTTCTGGAGAAATATTTTTCAATGCTTCAAGATCATCCATAGCTTCACGAAATTGCCATTCATGAATGTATCCCTCAGCTCTTCTATATAAAGCTTTCTCACAACGTGGATCTCTGTTTAATGCTTCTGTTGCTGTTTTAATACAATCACGTATTTTTGTCAGTTTCAGAAAACACAAAGAAAGATTAGAATACAGAGGGACATTCAACATATCGATATTATTAAACTCAGGTGTATTGGGACTTTCCTTTAATAAAACTTGATCAATTAATGTCAGAGCTCTTCCATATTTTTCAATGGCTCCTTCATAATCTTTTTGTGTAACCAAACCGTTACCTTCAAGTCTTAAACTTTCAGCTCTACTTAATTTAGCAGTATCATCTAATTGCCAGTCATCTTGAGTATAACTTCCTGGTGCCATAATTTTTGTAATTTCAAATTTAAATCTTAATGATATTGGGTTTTCATTCCATTTATCTAGTTCATCATAACCTGTTCCTTTATTTACTGAAGCTCCGCAACATACACCACCATGTGAATTATTGTGGGAATCAGAACCACCTCTGTCGTTTCCGGTAGGTTTTACCATATCACGAAGTCTAGCTGATACATTACCATAATTTGGTATAATATTTGGTGCAGCATCAAAAAATGCAACTTCACCACTTTTCATGGTAGAGAGACAGTATTCAAAAAATTCAAGTTGAAATTTTTTTCCCATAACAATTTCCATCTCTCTACCAAAACCTTTGGGCCATGATCTTTTGGTACTATCAATACAGGTGTAAAATGATCTAAATAATTTATTATTTTTTAAAAATAAAATTTATACTTACGGATCAGAAGGAAAATCATCTCCAGAATATGCCTTGTCAGGAAGATATGTTTCATAATGAAAATAAACTTTTGTTCCATTTGTTTTCCCAATGGTTTCTCCCTTTCCAACACGTAAAATTTTTTTTCTTGAAAACATTTTAAACTTAACTTCAATTGAATCAACATCACGTTTTGAATTTTTAATATCATTTGAAATTTTATGGGTTATATCACCTTTAATCCATTTCAATTCAGACATTAATCTTTCATTCTTTTCGGTAGCTTTCTTAAGACCTTCTATCTCCATTTTGATATATAAGAAAAATATCTGTAAATGAAAAATTGTTATTGATTAACTTTTTAGCTATATATTGAAATAATGTATATAGAATGGTGTCTACCAATGATATAAAAGATGATATAAAAATATATTATTTAGTAAAATATGATATTAAATTTTGCAATTATATTACACATGAATGTGAGTATCTATTACTAAACTAAATGAATGAAATATTATGAAGTACTAATAATATAGTAATATAAAGGTTTAAAATATTCTTTAATATTTTAAAAAAAAAAATTCATTTAAGATTATCCGGCCACTCAGGAACGCAATATCTTCTTATTGAGCCCTCTAATATTCTATCGATCCAGTTTGGAAGTCCATTAAGTACTTCCTCTATTTTGATAGAATTATTTCTTTTACCACGATGTAATAGGTGCTTTCTAATACGACCATCTTCAGCAGTAGAGTCATACTCTTCTTCGCTTTCTGTATACTCATCTGAGTCATCAAAACCGAGAACATCTCTTCTCTTTGGATTTACATGCATTGGATGATATAATGAAAAATATAGCTTCCATCCACATATTGCTATAACAGTACCTAGTGTCTGCTTTGGATTAATATTCTAAAATAAGAAAAGANAAGAAAAGATATAAGGAATGAATAAATTAAAAACTTACTTGAAGACGGCTTGCCATTGAAGGTAAATTACTAGTTGTGTCAGTTTGTGCTGGTAAGGTGTGCTCAAGTAGCTTACGGAACCATGGCAAATTCTTATTAACCATCAAGTATCCAAAAGAAAAGTTTTTATTATTTCTTAATGACCAGACATGAACAGCAAATTGATGTAACAAGATGTCTTTTGATGATTCATCAACAAGTATTACTAATGATCGACAACCAGGCTTTAATAATCGAATCATTCCAAAATATGTTTCTGCTCTTAATTCATGTAAAAGAGGTTCCATATCTTTCCAACATTTCTGTTCTTTAGTTAATACTTTTTTAACACCATTATTTATATTTGATTTAGGTGATTTTGGATCATCTGGATGCCAGGTATTATTATCAGATACATTATTCTTATTTTTTTCATTAAATTTTGTTTTTATATTTGAAGATTTCAAATAATTAAGTAGATAACCCACAAAAAGTATAAATACAAAAGTGAAAATTGCACTTAAAACAGGTAATGCTTCTTCTTTTGTAAAATGATACCAGAATGTTTCAATAGCTCTTATTGTATTACGTGAGAAACGGGTAAACCATGAAGGATAATATTCGTCCTTCAATGGAACAATCCTTGCTGTTTGGGTCAATTTAATAGAACCGGTTACGACCTTGTCAAGATTATTTAGAAGAGCATCTGCAAAAACTGAAATTTTGCTTTGATCCTTAGTCCATGCATTTGTTAACCATATAATTTTTCCTTTATCCATTTCATATCTCCATATTACAAGTATGTCAATTGTATTTTCATCTTTTTTATCATCATTATTATGCGGAATGAAGTCAATAAACTTTTCCATAAAATCCATTTGTTTATTTATATATACATATGAGAAACGAAGGTTTTCATTATGAACTGTGTTCTTAAATCCTGTCACAAAACGACGATATGTCGTTATAAAATTCTTGTCAACATCTGAATCCATGACAGGAAGTACAACACAAATTTGTTTGTGAGACCTTGAAGAGACAGGACATATTTCTTCAAAATAATCAGTAGATGAAATTCTAGGCATTGACAGCAACTTATGATGATTAATTAGATTTATAATTTGTTCCATTTCCTGTCGCTTTGAGCCATTATTTAATGTCAATTTTGCTACTGGCCCATTTTGAGGACTATCATTAAAAATCATTACATGATCACAATCATGACATTGTACATTTAATGCTGTTTTAATAGCATGAGAATCAGTAGTTTGTGTAAGATAAAAATAACCAAATTTAGCAAATGAGGAGAATTGCATTGATGTAAGTAAATAACGTAATCTAGGAGATTCTTTTTGTGACAATATTAAAACTGAAATTTTATTTGTTGTTTCCCATTGATCAAGAAAACGTCTTAAAGCTGAATAATCATTAATCTTTGTTATAAAATGTGTAGGCATTGCGTTAATTGCAAAATGACGTATCATTTTTGAATTAATTACACTTGATTCAGATCTAAAATGAATAACTCTTCCTTCAACTACAACCATTATTGATGGTAAACTAGTAACTCTTAATTTTTCTAATAAATTACGATCTGATACAGCATTTATTGTTGCTATTCCATATCCTAATGGTTCTAAATCTTGAACAACATCCTTCCATATTGGTTCTAATCTGAAGCATCCATAACAATATGAGGAGTATGCAAATATAAGATATGGTTTCTTATATGTTTTTGGTAAAATATTATTAGCATAATGACGGAATGAAATTCTATGTTTTGATAAGTATGATTCTTGTTCTTGAAAACCTTGGTAATTAAACCCGTTAAAATGTTGAAAAAATGAATTAAATTGGTCATGTTGTCCGTGATATCCTCCTTGTGGATTATCATCAAACGTCCCAAATTTGTCAAATCTTTCCTTTTTTAAAGGATCAGACAAAATTTCGTAAGCTCTTTGAATAGCCATAAATTTTTCTGTTGCATCTGATGCTGAATTTTTATCAGGATGCCTAAAGAAATATTATAAAAATAATAAATTTTTTAACTATCTTACCATAATTTTGCTAATGACTTGTACGCCTTCTTAATTTCTTTTGTTGATGCTGACGACGAAATCCCAAGAATTTTATATGGATTCTCATTATCAGAAGATTGTATAAATACAATTAGTATTCCAATAAATAATATAATTGGAATATTGAAAACAAAAAATTTCATATCGACTGGTATTTATTCTATATGTTATTTGAAAAATATTGGACTATAAAATGTCTTATTGAATAACATAGGATTGTTCAAAATTGTAGATGTTCAGAATGAAAATATGATAACGGTAAACAAGTAGATATCTCTTCTAGAAAAGATGTGATCAATATTAAAGAGGTCCTAAGCCTCTTTGCGCAAAATATTATGGCCGTAATTAAGTATATATGATAAGAGAGTGTAGCTTTACTTTATCTAATAATGTAACTATGGATAGTATCTTCCAATCTTCCAATGTATATGATAAATTTTCTTTTCGAGATAGACCTACCCAAAACTTTAGACCTCTATTTATGAAGACTGGCAATAATTTATATGTTATAATGTGTTATTTTATTTAAACTGACAAATAAACAATTTTAAGACATAATAAAACTTGAAATATCAATTATAAATCAAAAATTTTAAAGACATATTATAAAAATAACGTCGTTTCACAGTGCACTGTTCTTTTAATTAATTATTTTTTTAATTTAATAATAAACTCAAGCATCATATTTTAAATGTTTAAATTTAATTGATAAACGAACACATCTCCGAATACATATATAAGAACATTTGTAATATTTAGATGATTTTTGCTTTGATATATTTTGTCAATTATTATTTTACATTTAACAATAAAACAAATAATAACTTGTTATCTAACTGTATACTTATTTTTTCTCAGAACAAAAATGTATCTATTTATATACAGATCATTTATAAGAAACCAAAAGCTAAAATTATTTGAATACTTAATTGGGATCATTGAATAATTTTAATTATAATATTTCTATTATTTCTTTTAAATATATATTTAAGGTCATAGTTAGTATAATTTTTTTGCTTTAATTAGTAACAATATTTGATAGTTTTGTATAATCATCTGATAAAGTTAATTTTTTAGTGTGAACATTTATCATTAAGCTTAATAGCTTAATTAACATCCCCTAAGGGTGCAATAATTCAAAATCTACTATCAGTAAACCGGAATCGGCTTAAAATCCCGTTAATTTAAACTAAAATGGGTAATTTTTTTGTTAAAATTTCTTAATATTACTAATATTGTTTTAAAATCAAAATTATTGCATAAACATATTTAAATATAAGCTTTTTATCATTAAATACACAATTCATTAATCATTTTTAAAATCTAATTTTTCTTTTTTTTTTATATAAACGATGATATTAATTACTATATTTTTTTTTATTTTTATTAATTATTACCTAAGATAATAAATTTTAAAAATAAGGAACCTAAGTTGTTGGTCAATTCACTCAACTGTACATGTAAAAATCAAATACCGGAATTTTAAATTATACACTTTGTATGTTTTCTCATCTCGTGACCATTGATGTAAGATGCATTAAGGTATGTACAAATAATTTGCCCTTTTACATGAATTGAAGTACAAAAAACTTCTATTAAATGTTAACTTCTGATGATAATTGAGTAATTAAATTTATTTACTCATAGTCTTTATTTATCAAAGATTATTTTAACTTACTTATAAAGGCACTAAGTACATCTTTTTTTTTAGATCTTTACATTTATATGTTCTTTTTATTTTACAATTATACTTTATCATATTAATTTATTTTATTCATTTTTTTCTATAAAATTACTTATCCTTTGAAAACGCGAATTTACTTCCTAAAGTCATAAAATTTGATTGTAACAATATAACATCTCGCCCCAAGTTCAAATCATAGCAAAAAGCTCTTTGATCTTTTTCTGACATCTTTCTATATGGTTATATGAATTTATATACATATAAACGTATAAGTTTCTTCAACGTTTTGACAACGTCATCAGCGTATCATCATGATTTATGGCTCTTTTTAAATAGTACTGCTGCTGGAATAACACCTATGGCCGTGAGTGTTTGACATTTTATTGTTCTTAACAAAAATCATTACCGCCCATTTCCTTATCATCCGGCAGTTGGTAGTAGCAGCTTTGCGCAAGAACAAATTCTTATTAAAATTTATAAACTACCAATAAATGTTGTATCATCCATGTATAATTATTACTTACATCAAATTTACTTCCTTTATTAAATGATATATATCTAACAACCCATTCAGTGTCTTTTTAATCTATTTAAAGTTATAAAATCTCTTTGATAAGCATTAATTAATAATGTTATATTTTCAGATATAAACATTCACAAATAATAATATAGCTATAATATGTATTTCAAATTTTTATTATTCCACATTGTTATAATATATTTTACCGTCTTAATAACATCTGCACCAACCCCACCACCTGTTACCGAATGTAAATCTTGCCGTGGGGGATGTTATCAGGGAGAAAAAAAGATTCTAAAGTAAGTCATCATAAAATGTTTAATTTTAAAAAGAGATTTTGATTTTTAGTGAAACTGAAACAACGAAAAGTCAAAAAGTTAATGGTTTAGATAGAAATAATAATACAATAATTCGCAACAAAAGAGAATCAACCATCGAGAGAAGAGCATGCGTTAGTAGAATTCATGTAGAATTATTTGTAATACCATTATCTATTGCAATGATTCCGGTTGCCTTGTGTAGTTTATTATTATGTGCATGTTATTGCGGACCAAAAGAGACAAGAGGTAAGATTAATCTTTAAAATATATTTATTTATATTTTTTTTATATTAAAAAAATAATATTAAAATATCTTTATAAATTAAAATTATACATTATTATATTTTAGGAAAGATGCCAGAGAAAATGTGGGGAATCAAGTTATCAAAGAAAGAAAAAAACTTTAATAAACGACCTTCAGCAGCAGACTCAATAGCAGATTCAATTTATGAGTATCATGATAATTACTGTCGTAGATTGGATAGTAAAAAAACGCGTTTTAATACAAGTGTAGTTGTAATAGAAACAAGAAGGATAAGCGAAGCTGAAATTTCATTGCCTTCATTATCTCCAAAATGTTCTCCAACGACACAAGAAAATATTTCTATACCAAAAGCTTTAGATGATGTAAAAGATGAAACTGAATTTAGTGAAAAAAAAAGTACCACAAAAAAAATAACAAGATTTTGTGATAATGTTGAAATTTTAGGAAGCAAAGAAAGTGATAAAAATGAGATCATTAAAAAAGAAAATTGTTCTGTTTAATTAAATTTTTACAATATATATTCTACAGTGTCAAATATATATAACTAGTTCGATCTCAAAATACATGCTCAAAAATCTGGGTTATATTAATACTATCTAAAAAGTGATGTACTTAAATTATGGGGAAAAAAGCAAATTAATATTGTGAATATATATGAATAAAATGATTTTCTATGTAAATTAATTATTTTAATAAAAATCTTTTTTAATTTTAATATAAATTATGATCTAAAATTGTACATACATATAATATTGAAAAGGAAATAATATGTTTAATTAATTATTTGAATATATAAAAATTTTTTGATTTTATAATGATTTAATTTAGTTATTATTACTTATCTTCTTATTTATTGAAAATATATCAATTTTTTAAATTGATAAATTAAAAGTATTACATTTATTAAATCTTTTTATGAAACATCATAATATTTTTGTGTCTTATCGACGAAAGGTCATACAAATTATATTGAATGAAACTTTACAACATTTTAAATCATTAATGTCTACAAACTTGAATAAAAGTATTCTATTTAGTTAATTAAAATGATTTTTAAAGGTAACCATAAATTAAAACTATTGCTAATAGGACTTATTTTATCAATATGTTCAATTTTTCAAGTAAGTTTAAAAATTCATTTTTGGGTTGTGTAAATGTTAAAGTTTTATGTGATTTAGAAAATTAAAAATATTGTTTTGATAAATGTGACTAGTGTAAAAATATTATTAAAATATTTTTTAATAATAAAATATATATCATAAAAAATACTTATATTTTTGATAATTAATTTGATGTATGTTCACAAATTTAACATGGTCCTTTAATTTCAAATAATTATATAATAAAATAGTACATCATTTTTTACTTTAGATGGGATACAGCAATGCATACGTTAATACAGCCATAGACAAGTTTAAAGTATTTTTGAATGAAAGTTATCATTCTGACAATAAAGTAATGGAAAATAATACATATTATTGGTTATGGTCTTTAATTTTAAATGTTTGGTTTCTTGGGTTTTGTATTGGAACATGGATATCAATTCCGATATCTGATTACTTTGGTAGAAAACCAGGATTATTATTCGCAAATATGATAACAATTGTATCAGTTTCAATAATGGGAGTAAGTATATTGAAAAAATCAATTCTACTTTTAATTTTTGGAAGAGTTCTTTCAGCAATTGGTGCTGGAATAGCTATGTCTTCATTAATATTGTTCTTACAAGAAATAGCACCATTAAATTTAAGAGGAACACTATCATTTTATTCTGAGTTATCTTTTGTTTCTACAAATGCCATTGGAGCTTTTATGGGTATGCCAAGAATATTAGGTGATAATTTGTTTGCCTTAATTATGATTGCAACAATTCCTTCTGTAATTATTATATTAATATTGTTCTTTTTATATGAAACACCATTATTTTTATACTCCGCAAAAAAAGATGAAAAAAAAGCTTTAAAATCATTGTCATATTATCATGGAACAAATGATAAAATATTACAATTAAGATTTCTTATGAATAATACTAGTGAAAAGGGACAAAAATTATCTATTAATTTATTTAAAGATCTTTTTACAATACCTTATTATAGAAAAGGATTAGTATTAGGACTACTTGCATTACAAGTAACCTGTTCAATATGGCCAATAATATATTATTCAACAGAATTTCTAATCAAAACAAATGTCAACGAGGATATGGCAAAAATTTTTTCAACAACTATGCTTATTGTTAGTGTTTTAGCAACATTTCTAGGACAACATGTTGTTGAAAGAATGCCTAGAAGACCATTATTTATAACAGTATCAATTATTAATACATTAGCATTGTTTTCATTCTGGTTTTTTGATCAATTACGCTTTTATACATCAATTGATTTTTTTAAATATGGTTGTGTAGCAGCAATATTTTTACATGGAATAACATATTCCTTTGCAACAGGACCAATTGCATGGTTTATTGAAGCAGAATTAATACCAATATCACACAGATTATTAGCGCAAACATTATGTCTCTCCACAAATCATATTGTAGCATTAATTATTACATTTGTTACTTTACCTCTATACAACATTATTGGATCTTATACCATAATCATTTTATATGTCCTACCAGCAACATGTTCATTGATATGGTTATTTAAATATTTACCTGAGACAAAAGATAAGACATCTTTGGAAGTGATTGAGTTACTTAAAATGAAGTAATTCTCTGCTTAAATAATTTTTAAAAACGTTTACTTTCTTTTAAATATATATAAAGTGGTATATTTTAAATATTTACTTTTGAATAAAATTTGAAAAAAAAAGCTTAAATAATTTTGTATGAATGATATGATAATTTGAGTCTTTTATGTATTAAACTGTGTTTTAAATGCATCAAATATTTATATCATTAAGGAGAAATAATTGTCAGTATTGTGTTTTAAACTATATATTTTAATATTCACATAAAACTTTAAATACATATATAAAGGTCAAAAGTTACCTTTATAAAATAAGAAAAAAAAAATAATAGTCTAATTTTATTTTAGCTTAAATCTTTTCTTTTAATTCTCACAATTACCCATTGTATTTATTTATTTTTTACTTCGTTGCGTCTTGGGCATTCACCTTTGTTTGCACATTGCCTAGCAATAACTTCTTCAGCTACAACTTTACAATCATAAGCTTGACCAAGTTTTTGCATAATATCAATGAATAATCTTGTAATATTAAGTTCGTATCCATATTCTGATGTTCTGTAATCTTGTGGGAATGTATGATGGTAATTGTGACCACCTTCTCCAATAGCTAAAACATCGGTCCATACAGATTCGACTGGTGAAATTGATGCATCATATGGTTTGTATCCGAATGTGTGAGCTGCAGAATTAATTAACCACGTAGCATGAAGTGTCCATGTATATCTGAAGATTCCGGCAGTGTAAAAGGCAAAAAAGGCAGATTCTCCCCATCCAACTACAGCTACCCATGTTGGGAATACAAATCCCCAGAAAAGAGCCATTGGTAAGTAGTAATTTCTTTGGAATCTACATACTGGATCAGCAAAAAGATCGGATAAATCAAGTTTACTTCCCATTTCCTTAATCTTTGGATGTTTTTTAACTAATAACCATCCCATATGAGAGAAAAAGAATCCTCTCTTAACGTTATGTGGATCAGCATCAGTATCAGTCCATTTATGGTGGCATCTATGATCACGAGACCATTCAATAATATCATTCTAAAAAAAATTTATATATAATATGTATAAATATAACTTACTTGAATAGCCATTGAATTAGCAAACATTAAGATGATTCTTAATGGAAGCTTAGCTTTATAGGATTTGTGTGCCCAAAGTCTATGTGCTCCAGCTGTAATACCTAATCCAGAAAATAACCATAAAGAAAATGTCCAGAAGAATGTTGCCCATTTTACTGAAAATAATAATTGATAAGCTCCCAAAACTGCAGCTAAATGTAACATTCCAAAAAGAATAACATTTCTCCAGACAATATTTGCCTTGAATGGTTTACTCTTAGATTCATTATTTAGCATCTCAACTTCATCAAGATCAGCTGATAAATATTGATCCTTAATAAGTTTATTGGTTTCAACTGTTTGCGTTTTAGTTGCCATTATATTAAGATGATAGAACCTATAAGAAAAAAAGAAATTAATTAATAGAATTTAAATATTTTTATTATCACAATGTTTTAATGAATTATATATTGTTATAAATACATCTGTACAAATGGTTGTCTTTATATATAATACAAGAAAGATATAAAGATGAGGTACCAAAGTTTAGTAGGTGGAGATATATATTGAAATTTTACCTCTAATAAAATAATTATAGCACAATTTATGATACATTGCCTATTACTACAGGTGGTATGATTAAAGGTATGGCGTGATCACATTAAAAAAACTTAAGTTGACACTATGATTAGTTTTACACGTATACCAAGAAAAGAAACAGGAGATAAACTCTAGATACACATACCATCACCGAATACATATTCTTACCCCAGATGTATGTAACCTGCTACAACTACAAAAGAATTAAAAAATCAAAGTATTTTGTGATATAATGATAAGAGATATTAAAAAATTTGTATTATTTTAATTTGAAAAAAAAAGACATATAATATTTTTCAATTTATTGTAACCGAAATATCTTTAATTTTGAAGATGATACCATTAAACAATTTTATTTATTACTTTAAAAAAAGTATTTTATTATATTTCTAGACTAACGTATTACGTATAACTTTATTAAAAGAAATATTTCCGCAGATAAAAGTTTGTTTTATTTTAATAACTTTGTTGAGCAAACTATAAAGTATTTTTAAACATCTATACTAATCTTTTCTTCTTTCATTATGTGTAATTGACAGTTTTTAAAAAAGATAACAATTTTAAATTTTCATAATGAACTATTTATTTTGATAAAAATAGATATTAAGGTAATTATTATCGAAATACATAAGTTTATAATTTCACAAAAATAATTAAGAGAATCACGTTATCAAAAGTTTAGCAGTTTAATTTTTATTAATATTAATGTGTTGTTTAATAATTATTTCTAAACATTCTCGTTATGAGACATTATAATTAAAATACAAAAGATAATCTTTCTATACTTTGATGACAACCAATAGATAATACATTGGCCGTATAAATTATATCAAAATAGAATTATATAAGTATATTATATTTGCAAATTATTATGTCTCCTGATAATGATGTGATATCACGATATTTTGGTATGTTATTACATTGTTCAAGAAATTATATTGCCTTTTTTGACATCATAACTTATAAAAATGTATAAAGAAGATCATTTACGATATATGCTACACATGTTTAATTTGGTTGTTTATGTATTTTTTTTATTTTTATCTTAAAAGTTCATTGAAATGAAAACTGATAAGATGATGTATAATTAAGATAGGATACAAACTACAAATTGGAAAGTAGAGTTTATTTTATTTCACACTTGATTATAATCTTAAAATGTAAAAATATAAAGATATCTTTTATAATTACATTCTTTTTATCATAAATGTTTTATAAACATAAGTTATTGGTACATAAAAATTATAATAAGATGATGTATATATATAATGAGGTGATTTAAAATAAGTTGCATTGTTTAATTTTTTTTTTATTTATAATCGTTTCGTAATTGGTCGTAGTCTACTTAACCATGAATTTCCAGCTTTCTTAACAACTTTTTCAATTGAAGTTGAAGACTCAGTGTTTTGTTGTTGTGGAATTTCGTTTAAATTATTTTTATTTGTCGTTTTTAAGTTATTATTATTTTCATTTTGTTTATGAAATTTAGCCATTGCATTCATTTTTGCGATTGAATTTCTTACATTCCCAATTGTTGGACCATTTAAATTTTCATATTCATCTTTAACTGGTGGTTGATAATAAACAGAGTTATTTGGTGATGATCCCTTTTTTGATACTCCATTGGAAGATGAATTTGTGAATTGGTTTAATTTTTTACTTGATGACATTTGTGATAATAAATGTGAATATTGTGATGTAATATTACTGTTATTATTTAATTGTTTTTCATTCCCTTTTGATGGTTTCTTAATTGTTATTATATGAGAACGGCGTATTGATGGAGATGTTGGAATCATACTAGAGGTATTTGAAGTTTGAAAATGATATCGTGAATTACTATTATTATTTGTGGTTGTTTGAAATGAATTTTTTTGTAAATTTTGTTGATTATGTTTAGGTGGAATTTGGTAGTTATTGTAATCTTTTTGATTTCCACCTATACCTTCTAAGCGTAATTTTAGTGCATTGTATTCTGTCGGTTCTGTAATGTATGACTTTGTTATTATTGTTTTTCCTAATATTGGTGATAAAGAAGAACGAAGGATTGGTTGTTGAAGTGATTTTTGTTTGACAAGTTTTCTTTCAACTTGTTTACTTCCTGTAATTTGATTTTCTGTTATAATGGTTGATGAGTAAATTTTTTTACTTTGTATAGGTGTTGAAATAGGAGATGAATATTCCATGAAATTATGAATAGGTGGTTTTGATTGGTTTAATAACTCGTCTTCATTTGAATTTGTCTTCTTATGATTGAAAAGAGTCTTTTTTTCCTTCATATCAATCATACTAATCGGTCTTCGACTTGAAATATTACTCAATATACAATTTGCAGTCGTAATATTTTTTTCATCAATATCCTTTTCATTATTTTTACTATCTATTTCTACATTTTTACAACTTTTACCGATTGCATTTAGCAACGTGTGTTTTGCATATACTTTTGGTGAATTCTGGGGACTAATTTTGATATCTTTACCATTCCTATACATTATAATATTTTGTATACCACTTTTAATTATATTAGAAGGATCTTTTTTATCAATACAATTGTCATATGGTTTTGATACACATCTAGCACAATCAAATAATCTTAAAAATTCGCCTTCAATATTTTGTTCATTTGTAGCATATAATATTTCTTTTGATGATTTAACTGCTTTCTTGTATTGTTCAATACGATTTCCATGCAATTTAAATGGTAAATAAAAATTTAAATCAGAATTATATGCTTGTGTTATAGATGAAATTCCATCGAAAGAATGTGATCTTTTACGTTTCAAAGTTTTATTTTCTTTTTTATTTGAATTCAGAATAATTTTTTGTCTCTCCATTTGAGCATGAACCAGAAGTAATGAAGTCTGAAGATGAAGCATTTCTAATTCACAATTATTTAACGTGTTACATTTTTCTGATAACGTTTTCCGCAAATTCGTTAACTATAGATTATAATTAGTGTCATATGACAAATATAAATACTTACCTTTGATACAATTCTCATTGCAAATGAATATAAAGCATCATATGATGGCATCATTTCTAGAATCTTTTTAACATATTCACTTGAACTTGATAATTCAAGACCAGAGGCATGTAGCTGTAACAAATCGAAGTTTTCTTTTTGTAATCTTTCAACTTGTTTTAAACATGTTTGATAAGCATTTTGATCCCTTATAGAATTATTTACTAACATCTGTTGACTTTTCATATTTTCATTTTTAATATTCCTAAACTCTGTTTCATAATTCACTAACTTATTCTGAATTGAATTTAATAATTCTAGTTGCGATTTGTTGAAGCGGTCTGTCATTGTTAACTTTTCTAATGATTCATTAAATGTACATTTTTGTTTCCATTTTGAAGCCTTAAAAATAAAATAGAATCATTAAATTATATAACTTACTTCTTTTTCAAGACTTATATACTTTGCCTCTAAATTACTATATGCTTTGCTCTTATCTTTTAACTCATTGGATACCTTAGAACTAAAAGTTTTTAGTGTTTTTACTTCTGCTTTTAAATTAGTATTCTCATTTTGTAGGCATTGCCAATCATTTAGAGAATGTCTACTTTCTTCTGATACATCTCTACTACTTAAAATATTTTTATAACTATCTGTTCTCAGATGAATTCTAGAATTTGAAAATCCATTTTTATCATTTTCTAGATAGACAACACTTTTTGGTCTTTGTTTCTTATTTCTATACACAGTTTCTTCTTCACTTTCATCAAAAAACCTTTGTGTTTTAGTATGCTTTTCAAATAAACTTTTACATGATTTTGCTAAATTTCCTTTAACTATTGATTTTCTATTGTATTCTTTAACATCATTCTTAATATTTTTAGAATTTATTGTTGATTTTATCTTTTCATAACTGCTTCCACTTGAAGCATCAAATTGTTCATTTTCACTAATTTTTCTTTTTCTTTGTTTCTTATTTATTAGTGATGATAAATTAAAATTTGATGGAATTGGCATTGACATCCTATTTCTTTCATTTTTTCTTTTTATACCAATTAATTCAAGAAAACTTGCTCTACTTGAAGACATTGTATCTGGTGGTTCAATTGATGAACTCGCGGATATACTAGAAGGACTAATATGGTCTGAATTGTGATGACTGATAACATGAAGTCTTCTCATCATGGAACGTCTTGGTCTTAGAATATGTGTGTCTCTTGAACTGTCATTTTCAGTGTCATTTTTATTATTTCCATTATCACATGGAAGTGTTACTTCTGTAAAGACGGAATGTTCTTCCTCTTCTGAATCGGATAATTCTGGTAACACTAATGGAGGTACTTTTGATCTAGGATATCTTGTAGTATTATCAATTGAATAATCAGTTGAATATGAGCTTGTTGTTAAACAATCCTAATTTAAAGTTATTTAACAACTATTTTATTATCTTACCTTTTTAGGTGGACTGCATAAACGTTCTCTAGCTCCAGTTCTGATTTCATTGCTATTAATATTTTTTCTGTAACTAAGAATTGGTTTTGATGGTGTGTGATTTTTTGTACTTTCAAGAAATGATCCCATTTTGAATGCAATTCCAGACCTTCCATTTGAATTATTTTCATTAGATGACGTACTGTTTTCCAAAATTCGTTTTCGTAACTTTCTATTTTCCTTTCTTAATTGTCCAATTTCTCCAACAAGACTGCATAACGTTCCTATAAAATTTAAGAATTATAAAAATTATTAAATTATTAATACCCAAGACAGGACTTTCTTCTGGCATATCGTCTGATGTATCTGTATTTACACATTGTTGCATTGATTCAATTTCTCTAAGAAACTCATCTTCTTCAGTTTCATATCTAAAAATATATTCTAATAATATCAAAAAATAAATTATTTATACCTTGAAATGATTTGATGTAACAATTGAGAGTCTTCGTTCATCTTATCAGCGTTCGTTTGTTTTTATAAATTCTCTTCTAATTATTCATATATTACAATAGTTTAATATAAGAAGTGATATTATTTTTAGACTTTCAATTTAGTATAATATTTTAAAAATGTAGCTTTCAACTGAATTGTCACTTTTTTTTTNTTTTTTTTTGATTTTATATTAAAATATACATATATTTATATATATGAATAACAAATTTAACTAATAATAAATAACTGCCGATTCTTTAAGTTGTATCCTCACAAATGATAAGAAAGCAGAATTAAATAATTTGGCATATGACCTGGAAGCAGTAAAATGTGGTTCCACTTTTATACATTGACTTGTTAGTGATTAAATAGATTTTATAATTATAAAATCACAACTGGAGACAATGAATAAAATGATTTTAGAATAAAATTAAAATAATGATTAAAATACGGCACCTGTTATTAATACTAAGGTTCAAAATTTGATGGATGTACGATTAATTTTACATACCACAATATGCCTGCTTCGACAATTTAAAGTTTTAAACCTGATATAAATTACATTTTATAATATAAAGTATCTCTTTTTTGACTATTAAATATCTTTATTTAAATTGTATAGGAGTATTTGATATAATTAAGAAGATAAATTTGTCCTTATGTAAAATTGTTTCCTACAAGTGCAATTAGATGTAATGAAATTAATACCTTTAAAAATTTATTTAAAGAATACCGTTTATTGTTTTAATAATAAAAAGAATCATAAAATAAAAATTTATATTAGAATATTGAAATATAAAGAAATGAAATCTTTCAAAGTTTTAAAATTAATAAATGATAATTATGAAATATGTGATGTATAGTCTGTGATAATATAAAATAATTATTTTTAAAGTTTATGGTAATAAACAACTTGGTAGTAATATTTTTCTGTTTAATAACACTTTAATTGTCTAATTTTTATAAATAAATAGAAATTTTTTTGAATTAAATAAAACAAAAATTATTTAAATAATTAAACTTATGATAATTTATATAAAAGTCAATCTTTTTTAACATTTTAATCAAATCATTTATTGTATAATGTTATCAAAATTGTTTGTGTTTTGTATTATATTGTTTTCAAACTCTTTTCTTTATTGCATAAATATTATTATAAACCATTTTTGAAAAATTAGAATACAATAATCTTCTTGATAACTTGAATAAAAATGAACCAACAATTTGTAAAGTTAAATAATATTTATTTGTAAGATGTTGTCTGAATACGATGTCACAAACTTCTATTGAAATATATGTATGCTTATGTTTTTGACCAAACTTAAAGATCCGTTTCATTTAACAACTTCTAGGAAATGTACACAATCAACCTTTCATTTTTTGTGTCTCAGATAAACATTATGCTTTATACTTTTTTGAATATGTTTAAACTTTGAAATGAAATAGATTCTGAGAAGTGTTAAATTTTTTATTATATTTATGTAATGTGATGACTTATGTTTTCTAAAAACAATAATTAGCAACTTAGTTAACAAATAAAAAAGATAGTGAAATAATCTTTTTCAAAGTCTCCTACATTTGATCACGTAGTTTTTCGCATATTAATGTCTAATCACTACATCAGTAAGTGGAACATTTTATACGTAAAAATAATTAAATTTTTATATTAAAAAAATGCATAAAGTTTTATGATTAAAAGATATCTAAAATATTTAGAAAATTGTTAATTATTGTTCAACAAAATAATCATTTTAAAAATTATATAAACTTTTTAATATTTTATTTTAAAATAATAATGAAAACTATGAAATATAAGAAAGTTTCATGTTTCAATTTACTTTATTTGTAATTGTATTTCAGTACTAAAATTTTAATTAATAATTGCATACCTATAAAATATGTGTTAAAAACTAATGTGATATTATATCTTATAATAACATGATACCTCTGAAATACATATTTATTTAATTTTCTATTTTNNNCAATGATTAATGCTATCATTTTTTATCAAAACACTATTTGAAACATATGATATTTCATAATATGAAAGTTTCAAATGTACCTTGAACTTATTTACAAAAAAAATTTTCTCTGACTAATTGAGATAATATTATTTTCAAAATAAATTTGATCAATGATTAATCTTATCTTTTTTTATTAAAACACTATTTGAAACACATGATATTTCATAATAGGAAACTTTTGAATGTATCTTGAACTTATTTATAAAAAAAAACTTCCTCTGACTAATTGAGACAATATTTTTATCAAAATAAATATGTAACGATTGAATTGAAAGTGATAACAATGACAAAATATAAATAATTTGTAATAAATGATAAAAATTGCTTCACCTGTATTTAAAGAATTAAAATATTGATAAAATCTAAACTCAAACATTATAATCATTATTTACATTGGTGCAGGTGTTATGATTGACTAATATAGCTTATATAAAATTATCGTAAAATTTATATATCACTGATTGATTGGTCAAATGTGAAAAGTCATGATATTAAATTACTTTACTGTTGGAATTTTTTATCTACATTTATTTAAATGCGCAAATCTTGAAGAAACAGTTTTTAAGTTTATATGTGGAAATGATCCTTATAGATTTTTTTCTCATGTTCGTACGTTTTTAATTTTTTTTGGAGACTAAAAAATTATCTATTTAGCCTGTGAATATTATCAAATATGCCCAAATGGAGGCTTCGATACATTTATTAAATGTGATTTGAATAAACAATGTACAGATATTAATACACACCTAACATGTGTTGTAAATCGTTGCTGTACGTTACCAAATGTTGTATCCCAAGTTTATTTGAAATCGTCATCAGAAAATATTTTTAAATTGAATATAAGTTTAATATTAATAAGACTTTTTATTTGGATAGTAAACGACTTGATATAATCTAAGTGATTTTATATAATGATAAAAATTTCAATCTTTTAAAATGTTAATATTTTTTATGCTTTTTAGTCAAAATAAACGGTTATATTTTTTTAATTTTGCGGAATAACATAAAAAAATAAAAATTTTTACTCTCCAGACATCATTTCCATGAATTCTAAAAATATAAAAATATTAATAAAATAAAAAAATTAATATATTTTTACCATCAAAATCAACTGTTCCTGAACCATCAGCGTCAATTTCAGTAATCATTTCATCTAATTCTTCTTCCGTAATGTTATCATCTAAAGCTCTAAGAATTTCTCTAAGATCAGATACATTAATGTAACCGTTTCCTTCCTTATCGTAGAGGCGGAAAGCTTCACGAAGTTCTTCTTCAAGTCCAGAGTTATCTTCACCAGAAACAACAAAGTTAGCAACCATTGCAGCAAATTCTTCAAATTCAATTTCTCCAGAACCATCAGCATCAAATTGTTTAATAAGTTGCTTCAAATCTCTTTCTTCAAAAGCTTGTCCCATAGTTCTGAGAATTTGTCCTACTTGTGTAGCTCTGATATATCCTTTGTTTTCTTTATCGAACATATTGAAATACTTTTTGAATTCTAATTAATAAAATAATTATATTTATTTATATCACTTACGTTCGATTTGTTCAGCAGTAAGCTGATCGAGAGCTTCGGCAATAACATCATCAGACTGAAAGAATAAAAATTTAATTAAAAAATATAAAGTAATTACAATAAATTATTACCATTTTTAATTTGTTATTTTTTAATCAGAAAGAAAGAAAAATATTAAGAATACAGTATAGAGTTTAAAGACCTAAAATTTAAAAGTGTATTAAAATTATAATATATTTGTTAAAAATGAATGTGTAGATATTGAAATTTGTAAAATATTTAATTGAAAAATTAAAATCATATTGTAATATAGTTAAAACAATAATCTTCAAAATCTATTGAGTTAAAAAGTATTTCAAGTTGAAGTTACTTTTTCGTTAACCATTATTTAATATATTATATCTGTGTGTACAAAATGACAAGAAAGATTTTTGAGAATAGAGGATGTTTATATTTGCGCAAGAAGGCTGTATAATTTAAAAGATGATTTTAAGATTTGAGGAGATCTTGCATGTTTTAATAGTCAATGTTAGATGAAAAATCGTACGATCAAAAGGAGGATATAAGAAAAATTTTGAAGAACTTTGACTCTTTAATTTTACTTAGATGATATATGTGTATTAGAGGCGTTTACTAATTTAACTAGTTAAAAGTTGACAAAAATTTTTAAAAATGTTTTAACTATAAAGAAGTATAACAGAGAATAACTAATCTTAACTGTATAAACCCACGCTCCTATTCTAACTTTACAAATACCAAAGTATTTACTGATATATCTTATCTTAACAATAGCAAGTCTACCTATAAAATTATATAGAATCATAAATTTTTTGAAATTTTATACATAATAAATAAGGGACGCGATAATATTTATATATATAATACTTTAATAAATAACACTATTGTATGAATATTATTATTCAAAAATTTATTAAAAAAAAANAAAAAAAAATAGAGACAATTTATATATCATATCTGTAAAAGATCAATCACCTAAAATAAACATTTAGTATTTATATTCTTACTTCATCAACTTCTTCTAAATCAGCCATCTTATTATCATTATATTCACCAAATGATGGTATTTGTCTGGCAATAACAACTACGATATGATCAAAATCCGTTCCAACTCTTTGCATTGTTTTACCATTCTCATTACTTTGCTTAACATCTAATTCATAATTTAATTTTCTCTCATTCGTTTCTTTACTACAAAAGAAATTTGCAAAAGCACTTCTGATTTCTTGATTACAAGATAAATAAATGAATATTCTTAAAGCACATACTAAAATTGCTAGAACAGATATTAAATCAGTCAATCCATCATACAACTATAAAATAATTTTAAGACAAATTTTTGTATAAATATTATTTTTAATAATTAACTTACAGGATAATTTTCTTCAGATTGTGTTGATTCAAAATCAATGTATTCCCAGATAGTAACACAAAAACTTAAAAAATTTGCAACAAGATATGAAAATACAATAAAAACTAATAATCTAGTAGCTGAACGAATTTTTGCTTTTTGACAGCTATTTCCAAATCTAAACATTAAAGCAGCTCTTTGTTGATGCCGTAACTTTACGACAATACTTGCATTTAACGACGCTAATATTACAAAAGGTAAACAAATTGACATTAATTGACGGATATAGACGGTAAAAATTGGATTATAAGGCCACGTTCCAGCTAATGCAGTACCATCAGGTCTATACTCTGAGATCCCTGTACAATTGCTATTCTTAACTATTGATACTTCCAAGAATGTTGTTCCTCTTATCAATAAAGCGATAAAAAATACTATTAAAACTAACATTTTTCTATGAGAACGAACAAAAACAAGGTATTTTGATTTAATTGAAATAAGGTACCTTTCAACAGTAGCTAATATTAGCAAAAAAACAGAGAATGAACTTGCTGTATTACATAGAGCTAATAAAGGTACAGCATATAACCACCATATTTTATGTATCCATAAGCTTGAAATTTTAGAACCAATCATGTTAACTGCAATAATTGGTCCATACCATATTGAAAGAAATGTATCTGACACAGCTAGAAGACCAAGAAAAAAGAAATGAGAATGTTTTGGTCGTAAAAGTACAATAGCAATAAGGATATTTGAAATAACTGATACAACAGACAAGCCCGTACCAATTAATGCTAAGGTGTATTTTAAATTATTTGGATATATCAATTGGCATTCATCATACTCATCATCCATATACTCTTTTTGATCATTCATATGTGTTGTTATTAATGTGGTTGAAATGTTATCATTCATGTTCATACTACTTAATATATTATTTCTTATTGGCACTACATTTACAAGAGTTACATTGTCAAATAACATTGTAAATTAAAAAAATATAATGGTAATATCCTAAATAAATATGTGTATAAATAGATTTTTTGACATTTTATTAAAATGTAAGATATAAAAAAACGTATATATATTTTTGTCAAAGCTACAAAAAATTATTTTTATTTCATGTCACTTAAAAACGTAATAAAAAAAGTTTTTTTAACTTTATAATAAGGTGATAAAAAATTTAAAAAAATTCCAGTGTATAACGTTTTTAAAAAGATAAAGAAGAAATAAATATTATGTTTATAAAATATAGATAACATCAAAAATCTAATATATAATAAATAGTTTTGATAATAAAAATCATTATTAAATAAATGTGGATTATTATGTTGTTGATTCTTTATGAATCGTAAAATTAATTTGTTAATAATTATGATTATATATGTTGTAGTTTATTATACAAACATATTTGTTTTATAGAAAATTACAATAAATTTTTGAAATATTCATTGATGCTTTATATGCCCTAACGATTCTCTTAGTTGGTTGTAAATAATTATGATAAGTGAAGCTTAAGTAATTATGTTAACAAATTTAAAAATGGTTAAGTTAAATATATTAAAATATTACTTCTTATTATATTATATTTTATCATTGTAAAAAATATTAATTTATTATAAATGATATAAATATATTGTGAAGATAAAGATAAAAGTATACCTTTTTAATGATACACTGTAATATGCATTGTTAATCTGACTCTTATAATTATTTCTCTGTCAAGATGTATAATAAAATTTGAAAATATTATTTTATCGAAAAGTAGTAAGAAAAATATTATAATGGATATGGAAGCGTATATTAATGTGATTAAATAAAATTTAAGTAAATTTTATTATCCCCACGACAACATAATCTTTCAGAAATAGTTTTTGTATGTGAAACCAAATTAAAAAACTATCACAAAATTTATTGTTTGCAACATCTTACTTAATATTAAAATTTAATTGGCATAATAAATGCTCCTTATATTACTATTAATAAACTCGAAGTATCTCTTCCCGAAATCGTTAAAATAATAATTGATTAAAGCATCTTTATGATAATTTTCAAAAAGTCTACTTATACCTTATTAAAAGTGTATTATTTAGAAACTGTTTAAAGATTAAATTTGATATAATATCTTGGACTATTAAAATAATTTTAGAATTTTATATAAGAATGTTTAAATATAAAAAATTGCATAAAATTTTTCTTAAAATTATATGACGTAATATAGAGAGAATAATTTGAACAATTTTTAATTCAACTTTATATTTTTATTTTTTAATTTATTCAAGAAAAGAAATGAATCAACATTAAAAAAGTTGGCATTCTTTATAGTTTATAACTTTCAAATAATAATATATTTTCCATATCAGGTTAATCGAATGACAAATAAAAAACAATCACAAAAAAATAATATAAATTTACAATCATACACTTTTAAATTTCAAAAAGTGTAGATAATAAACTATTTAAAAAAAAATACTTATATATTTTAAAGTTACTTATTTTAGTTAAAAATAACAATCTGTTTTGTATATGTTTATATGGGAGGAAAGAATTTGATTGAAAATAATTTAAATAAATGTATGAAAGTTAGCTCATCAAAAGATATTGAAAATATTTTTATAAAACTAAAATATAATATAAAGAAGGTAAAAAATGTAAAAAGTGTATTCATTACTTTTATAATATCAAATTAATAGTACAAAAATATTATAATTAAAAGTCATTTGTTAATTAAGATTGTAAATCATATTTCAAAAAGCTTAAAATTGGGTATTATAAAAATTTGTCTGAAATTCAAATGCATCTACTACTTGAAACACTTTAATATTATTTTGTTAATTTTTAAAAATAAATAATATACAGTAATTTAAGTGACATCTTAGTAGTATGTGTTATGATATTATGAATATATTTTCTTTTTCCTATATTAATTAATTCCAAATTATTAGTAATTATAGAAAGAAAATATTTTACTGTTTTATTACTATAGATATTAATATGAAATATATACTATAAACTCTGAAAACTAATAAAATATTTTTAAGAAGTAAAAATTTTAAAAAATGTATATTTTTAAATAAATTTTTTTAACATAAATGTACTTATTAAAAAAATTTATATAATTTTAAGATAAATTTATAGGAATACTATGAATTTAATAAGAAAATATTAATTTTATACTATGTTATAAAATATTAATTATTGGAAAAAAAACAAGATGAATTATATCTATTCTTAAGACACACCTTTTTGATTGAAATTGTGTTAAATAAAAATAATTAGTAACTTGAATTTTTGATTATCTCTAACATGCAAGTATAATTATCATTTAAAATTTGTTATATTTATTCCCTGAAAAAGCAATTTTATAATATATATCGTTAAATCATTTTAAATATATATTTAAAAATAATAGCACCCCATAATGGAGTTTCAAAAAAAAATATTATAAATCAAAGATTTTTAAATTATTGCAAAATAAAAAATCTCTGGAAAGATATTACAAATTTTGGTTAAAAACCTCTAACATTTGAAATATAAACATCCGTATAGTAACATACTAATAATATATATTATATTGTTAAAAAAGAAAATTTAAAAAATAGAGAAAAATATTTAGAAATAAAAAGAAATTTTATTTAAAAAAGCTCATTCTCTTAAGATTATAAGGTAATTTTATTTTTTAACAAAAGGAAACAATGATTTATTATAATTCTTAAGAAATCAAAATTTTGTTACAAGGATATATTTAAAAGGTGTATATTATAATGCAATTATAAAAAATAACTTTTTGTATACGGACATTATTATAAAGCAATAATTGATGGAGAAAATGCTGATTAATAGAAATACTTTTTGCAAAAGATAAATTATATTATAAAAATAAAATGGTAATTTGAACTTTATTTCTATTTACAAAATTTGTTTAAAGATAAATTTTTTAAAATACATGTAGATATGTTATGGGAAAAGTGTATATAAAGTAATTATGGAAGAAAGACAAAAAATGGAAACAAGAATGTCCTATTATTAAGAAGTAGGATTTAAAAAAATTTATTGAACTTTTCAATACATAAATATTAAGATGAACTTTTACGTTTAAAATGTTAAAAAGTGTCAATATTTATATGTTTTTGTCGCAAAAATACTTTTTTCCCTAATAATTTAAAGTTAGATGAATTGTTAAGTAATGATGCTCTACAAAGTTAACTAACCAAAATTTATTTGAAATTTTAAAAAAGAAATCTTGAGAATTTGTTTAATGCATAAAGTAATTTCTTTAACTGATAAAAGTTATCTTTCTTTAACAAATAGCATAATATGATTTTTAGTTTATAAAGTAGAATATAGAAGTATTTTTAAATTAAATTTTTAGGTAACAAATGCTAAACATATGCTTATTAACTATTGTAAAGAAAGGTTGTATTCAATTGTTTTTATATTCTATCAAAAATTCTTTTTCAACTTCCTCATCCAAATATATACATGTAAAGAATATAGCAAAATAATTTTTTTTTTGAAAGTAATCATCTTTAATTTACGATAACTATTATTTTTTCAATTAAAATGTACTTATCCAATACAGTATTTTTATAGCAAAATAATAATGGTTTTGATAAAAAAATCAAAAAATTATCTTTCCTATTTAACAACATTTTTGTGATAAAAAATATTTTAACAATCTGAAAATGATAGATAAAAATTTGTATTTATTTATTAAATATATTTCTATATAAGCTTACATTTTTATACTTATAATTATTCAATAACGAGTTTTCTAAAATAGCAAAATGAGCAACAAATTTTATCTAGGTTGACAAATTTTTATCTTCTAATCTTTCTAACAAGAATGGATAGTACTCTTTCATAAAAAAAACGAACTTTAACTTTCAACGTAGTTATTTAATAAATTTAGCATATGGTAAACCATGACATTTTTTTTTTTATTAATAATTTATTTTTGATATTTTTAGTTAAAGCGTTACATGTACTTAGTAAAGTTTCGAGTAAAACAAAATAAAATTTATATTAACATAATATCAAATATTCTCACATATATAAATTAATTAACGAGGAACGAAAATTGATATTAATAAAAGTAAAAATACTAATGTTATTATATACTTTTTTATGTATTTCATTGATAAGTATATCTACCTTTTTATGTTAGTAATTGAAGTTGAATTGACTTATGTAATGTAATACATCATTTTTAAACATTTGAGCTTTCTTATTAATAAAACAACTTATTTACCTAAAGAATAATTTTTTTTTTCTCATTTTTAATAAATATTTTTTTAAAATGGAATGACAAATATAGACGTATTAAATGTTTCATCACAAAAAAAAAGAATCTTTTTAATAAATAAAAACACATATACGTTTTTAAAATAAAATGAAAAAAAAATAATTTAAAAAAGAATAAGACAAATAAATGAACATATTATATTAACATATATAATACAAGAATCAAAAAAAGGATACAGATAATATATTCTTGCTATTCCAAATATATCTTTATATTAGGTATAAAACATTTTTTTATAAAACAATTCATTTATCAACATATCAAAATTCAAATAACCAATGATGTACATTCTATTTGATGAACCATAGAAACTCTTTTCTTAAAAATTATGTTTAATGTATACAATTTCAATATTTGTAGTAATGTCAAACAACAATGTACATGATAGAAAGAAAACAAAACAGTTTTACTACGGCTATTTATATATAGTACCAAATAAACATGAGAAAGCGGATGTTACTCGGATTTCTATATTTAATAAAAAAATTATTTTAAGGAAATTTTTTAAGACTTGTTTTGATAGATGTTCATCAAATATTATTCTTTGTTTAATGAAGATATTTATTTTAATGTGAATCCTTTCTAACAATTTGATGAATTCAGATTTTCACACAACTTTTTTGGCTTTATATATTTATGTTTTTGTATTACTTTTTTTTTTCATTTAAATAATAAAATTTTACTGTAAGTTCATAAACTTTTTAAATGCCTATTAACAAAGTTATAAAACGACAACATAAATAAAAAAAAATTTTATTAGAAAACAATTTTATTATCAAAATAATCACCTCGTTTATAAAGATCATTAATTATAATATTAAATCTTTCCTTCCCAAAATAACATCAACAAAAATAAATGTCAAAGGAAACAAAATTTTTTTTTCATTAATATTTTTTGGCATGTGATTAAAAATTATTGTTTTAAATTTTTCTAATCATATGATTTTTCTCCAGTAGGTAAATTAACACATTTTAATCTTATATCACAACATATCGCCCTATAAAACAAAAAAGCTTCTTTTTAAAATATTTAATGAACCTCATTCACATTTTATATATTCATATATTCTTTATTTTAAAAATGATTACATATAAAAATGATGCATCCATTTGATTTTAACAAAATATAAAACTGTGAATATTATTAAAAAGCATGCCATTCATATTTCATATTAAAAACGAGATAATCAAATATTCAATAGGTAATATATAAAAAATGAAACAGCTGACAAATAAACAATATCTCACCTTCTCTTTTCTATTCAAATTGCTAATTATCTTCTCTTACATCCACTTATTTATTTTTTAATATGATATATGTGTATCCTTCTTCATTCTGTCATTCAAAATGAATTTTGTCTGTTGTTATAGCAAAATATTTTCTAAATGTTTATCCTCCAACCTTTATTCTTAATAATAACAAAGTATATTATTTAAAAAGAATAAAATCAGATGTTGCTTTGCTCTTTATCAACATTTTTATTATTTTATCTTTCACATATATATGTAGTATTTTTGAGTGAAACTTTATATTATTATAATTTGTTTTAATATTTTTGATTTAATTTTTATAATATATATATATCCATATCTAATAACTTTTTTTATTTAAGGATACAATGGAAGAGGAAATTAGCATTCGTATGACACGTAGCTCACCCAATATTCCGTGGGGAGTTGGTTTTAGCCAAAACGGAAATGAAGTTGTTGTCGATTTTCTCGACAAAGGTTCTATTGCTGAGAAAGCTGGATTACATAAAACTGATCGTTTAGTTGAATTTCAACACTCTTCAATGAGAGCTCCAGATGCTTATGCTATTTCTCGTGATCTTGAAAGACTTCTCGAGGTTAGCATGAAACTTAAAAGAACTGTTGGATTTCCAACTGGAATTCCATGGTCATTAGATAATGATGGAAAATATATTGGATACCAGACTTTTAATGATGGGCATAAAGCTTTTCATAGTACTGACAAATTTAATATACATGGAGGTTATAATACTGGAAGTCAAGGATATAACAGCACTTTTAATAACGACTATACTAATAGAACTAACTCCAATTCAATGTACTCCTCACCATCATTATCACAAAACAATTTTAATCGCGAAACAAGCATTGGAAGTGGAAAATATAACAATTATGATTATCGTAGTTCTGCTTCTTCTCCTTACTCTGGTAAGTATAGAGAATATTGTAGTCAAGTATATTAAATAAATGTTTTTTTTTTATCTTTTTTAATTTATTTGTTTAATTATAGGTCCAAGAGAACCTTATCAATATAATCCACGAAATTATAATAATGTTTCGGTTGATGCAAGATTATCTTCATTGCATGGAGGTTATCCTTCACCTGAAACAAACGATTATGGGCATATTATACATCACAGTGTTCCTCAATCTGATTGTTTCAAACGTATATCAAAAGCTGTCGGAACTCCATGTTATTAAATAGCCCAAAAATTAGTTTTCAATATTAAAAAGTCTGGTATATATTTTTTCGATATAAAAAAATTGCATGATACATTTTAAAGAACGACAACGAGTTTCTATATATTTAGAAAAATAATTGTTTTTATATAAATATTATTAATTTTTTAAAACAAAATATATAGAAACAATTAATTTTTCAAACATAACATTTTACAATTTATCTAACTCATAATATATTTTTTAGAAATAAAAAGTTTTCAATAACTTTATAAATTAGTTATTAACATTTGTTATTATATTTTCTAATAATAAAGATGCCTCTGTTATCAGGTATATAAATATATCTTATATACAACTTTTATTCATCTTTTTTATCTTATATATTTTTATATGAAAGATTTCATTGAAAAATTTGTCTCGAATTTGTCATTAAATATGTATATGGAGAATTATTTAATAAAGTTATGATTTATAATTACAAAATAATTTAGTTTTTATTTTTCAACAAACCATAAATATTCAACTTTATTTTTGTATAAATTTATATTTATTGATGATATATATGAATGAATGTTTAAAAAGTTTAAATATTTTTGCAAAGATTATCTATATATATACATACTTATCCTTCATATAAAGCTTTTAGTGGTTTCTAAATTAATAATAAGGGTGAAAAAGACTTTTTGATGATAAAAAGTATATTATATAAAATTTTTATGGTTATAATTTTTACACAAATACATAAGCACTAAAAATATGTATAATGGGTCCGGACTTTCCATTAAATGTTCCATTCTTAAGGTGATTTTTCTCATTTTCTTATCTATCTAGTTGTATATGAAAAAGCATCAAAGAGGAATAAAAATTGTTTTTATGGGGTGAATTGTCACATTTCCTGATATGATAAAACGGATGCCTTTTCTTTTTAATAAAATAGAATTTGAAAATTAAAATGTTGTTAATAAATATAAAATTTTTAAATTTATCTTGATATATTTACTTATATAGATAAATGTATTCAAAATATATTCATGTTCTTATTTTGATCTTATGTAATATTAAAAATATTATATATATGAATATGTATTTTAAAAAAATTTTATTAAATAAATTGAATAAGTAGTTCTTTTTATTATTAAAAGCATATCTTAAATAGGTTTTTGTTATATATCAAATTTTAAGGTAAACAAATGATATGAAAAAAGAAATGACACAAAATTGGATAATATTTATTTTACCATTAATAAATTTGAGGTGCTGTTATATAACTTTCATTAGAATATTATTATTCTTTTTTTATCATTTTTTTTATTTCTTTTAAGTTAACTAAATTACTTATTAAGATTTCCTTTTCTTGGAAGACAATTCTCATTATTATATCATTTGCCTTTTGTTTTATATCCTTCCGTTATTTTAATTCCTTTTATTTAATAAGAATTTAATAAAAATCGCAATTACTAAACCATGTAAATAAATTTTTTTTAATTTCAATACAATATAATTGAAAGTGTCATCCTTTATTTTTCTTAACAAATGATAAACTAAATGACATCTATAATTCATCATGTCATTTATCAAACATTTAGGATACATAAAATAATGATGTTATTTCTCGTGAAAAAGAAGTTTGAACTTATAATTAAGTAGTTTCAATATTTTCATATAAAAAATATTTTTCATTTCGACATAACATTTTTGATTTAATATTTTTACTATATATATATGTGTACATAAAAATTAGTTTAAGGAAAATAATCATCTTACAATTATATTCTTTTTTTTTTAATAATTTTCCTGATATTTGAAATTAACATAAAGAAGTAGGTAATGTTTCTTAATTGTTGAAAGCGGAACTTTTTTTTTTAATCTTTTATTTAACATAATAATTTTAACCTATAAAAGTATTATCCTTCTTTACTTTTTAATACTAATGTAGTATCTAAGAAATTCTTCATATTAAACAACTTTAGTTAAACACCTATTAATAAGATATGTTTAAATATATATTGTAAAAATTTGCAAATTTCATGCTTATTTAAACCAACCAAATGTTATTTTAAACGCACAACTATTCATATACAAATGAAAACTCATAGATATTCATTATGAAAATGAGGAAGATATATTTAATACTTTGAAAACTTTTCCAGTTGACCACGATTATCCTTTTAAAACATTATACTCTTCATCAAAAACCTTGTCATACATTAATATAACCATCATATATAAGAATAAAATCTTTATAAAAATAAGCTTTGGTATTTATTGCAACATTCCGTTATTTCACAAAAACGTATCAACTATCAGCTATCATTGAATTTTGTCTATTTAAGTAAATAATTTCTTCATCAAGTTACATTCTACCATATCCTGAACCATGCCATTTTTATTTAACTTTTATATATTGTGCTTTCAGATATCTATTTTCAGATATTTTATGTATATAAACCAAAACAAAAGTAACTTGAAAGATTTATTTTATTGACATCATAAATTTTTATTGTAAGTTTAACGTATCACAAGAATCCTTTTTTTCATTTTTTTTAATACTTCAAATCTTTATACATTACAATTAGTAAAAATGACATCCTAATATGTATACATGCTAACATAAATTTCATTAACAATTTTTAGATATACCACAACACATATAACAAAAGAAGACCTAATTGAGAGTACAAAAGTAGATTTTTACTTTAAAACATCAAAAAATATTATAAAATTATATCTCTTAAGTCTGGTCTTTTATCACTTCTTAAGGAATCACTTTAGCAAATTTTTATTTTATAAAAATATATGTGTATCTTCTTCATTTAATATATTATATATATATTTTTAAATATATATAAAAAAATATAATATCGAGACAATTTTTTAAATAAAACATAACATATCTTAGTCTTATATATATTTAATACAAATATAAAAATTAGAATGTATATATTTATAAATGTTGTTTAATTATATTCTTTATTTATTTATGTATAAACTGATTTTGTTAAACTTTTTTCTATTTTCTCATCAAATCTATTCAGTTCGAAGTGCATTTTCTAGTATAATGAATACAAAGAATAGTTTGGTATAGTTTGAAAAACATATATTGGATTCTTAATACTTCCGTTCTCTAAATCAGTCATTCAAAACAATCTAAATATTTTCTATTGTTATATAATATTTAAAAAATATTTTTAAATTGATTACCAAAAAATTCTTTTTTTATTCATAATCATTTTATTTAATTTTTATATCTTTAAAAATCTAAACATTTTATGTATTAAATATAAGTTAATATAATTAAGAAGTGCATTTTTATGATATTTACTTATTATAAATAATACAATAATTCACACATTTTGTGAACTAAAAAATTCTATTTGATTCTTAGATACATCACTGTCCTTTTTATATATATATTTTCTATTAATTATATTATTATATCATTATATTTATCTTCTTTTAAAGCTTAACATTTATTTATTTCTAAAATCTATTTATTAAAAAAAATTATATTAATAAAAATAAAATTTACGATATTAATACTTTGTTATATCCCATTAAAAAATAATATTATCTTAAAATAATTACGATGATTAACGATACATGTATATTTTTAAACATATAAATATCATGCCTACCTATGATGATTCTCTTTTTAGATGCAAAAATATTTGTTATTTCTCTTATTATGAAAAATATTCTTTTAAGAAGAAGAAGATAACATTTAATAATTACACATTAATTTGATTCTCTCAAGAAGCTACTTTGAAATATACAAAGAGCTACACATTTGGATGTTATTATATATTATAAAGGAAAAATTTTTCTTAAATATATATTTTGCTCTTTTTTCTTGTCTCTTAATTATAATATAATAATTGCCAAATTTTGGCCTTTCTATTTTTCTATTTTTACTTATTCAAAAATATTATACATATATATCTATATATATACTCCTTCCACACTTTCTTCAACTTTACATTCCAGCATCTTATCTCCTACCAAACCACAATTGTTTTATAAATAATTTTTATTATTAAAATATTATATATATATATATANAAAAAAAAAGATGATAATTACATTAAGAAATAAAAAATATATAAAAACAAATTATTATTCTAACAAAATCTACTTGTACTTGTTGTTGTATTTGACCCAATCATCTATTGTTCTACCAATTAGAGAGGTATATATCGATGGTGATATAATTCTAGGAGGTCTATTTCCTATCCACGAAGCTGGAAGAAATGGTCAAGCTTGTGGTAGAATAAAAGCTGATCAAGGTGTTCAAAGAATGGTTGCAATGTTATATGCTTTGGAGGAGATCAATAATGATGATACAATATTGCCAGGAATAAAATTAGGAGCCCAAATTTTTGATACGTGGTATGTTTATTAATAATAATTAAAAAAATTTATTACTTTTTTCTTTATAATATTTAGTTCTCATGATACATATGCTTTGGAACAGTCAATTGTTTTTATTAAAACATTACTATCAAGTCAATCATCTCTCTATTGTCCAGAAGTTGTTGATAATATTGGTAAACGGCCAACTGTTTCGGCAGTTATTGGAGCTGCCTCCTCAACAGTTAGTTTAATGGTAGCTTCTATGCTTCAATTATTTAAAATACCAATGCTTTCATACTCATCAACGGGTGTTGAATTAAGTGAAAAACCAAGGTAATATATCAAAAGATGAATGATAAGTATCATATTTTAGATTTGAATTTTTTTCAAGAATGGTACCACCTGATAATTTACAAGCAAAAGCAATGGCATTTTTGGTAACATATTATTAAAATTATTTTTTTTTTGATAAATATTTTTATTTAAATTTAAGGTAGCAAAATTAGAATGGAACTATGTTCATGCTGTTGCTGATACCGGAAGTTATGGTGAACGTGGAATTGACATGTTTAGAGGGGCCGCACACGAATTAGGTGTTTGTATTGATGGAGAAATTCATAAAGTTTCTAGAAAGATGTCAGATGAAGCATTTAAAGAAATGATTATAAGAATGAGATATAATGCTAAAGCCAGAGGTGTAGTAATGTTTGTGGATGAAGATAATTTAAGAAGATTTTTATCAATACTAAAAAAATTAATTGAAACACCAACATACTCAGCGGATTTTGACAACTATTTTTGGTTTGTTGCCAGTGATTCTTGGGGCACCAAAACATCTGTAATAAAAGATTTTGAGAGTATTGTTAAAGGTTCAATAACAATAGCACCTACAGTAAAAACAATAAAAGGATTTGATGAATATTTTAAAAGTTTGAATTATTTATCAAATACTTTTTTAACAGAATATTGGCAATCTATGAATTGCACACATCTATCTGACAAAACATTTGCTGATTGTTTTAAGAGTAGTGGTGTCTTATTTAAACAGGAGGTTTATGCAGCATTTGTTGTGGATGCTGTCAAGACGATGGCTATATCAATGCATAATTATATATTAGATGAATGTCATAACTTTAAATGGTATAATTGTTCTTTATCAAAGAAAGGATTTGTTGGTGCTAAGATACAGGAAAGGTATCGTAACAAATCTCTTATACCAAATGAACCTCCACTAATTGATGCAAATGGGGATGGAATTGGAAAATACAGTATATATCAATTAAATAAAGTTGGTGTCTATAAGAAAGTTGGTAATTGGCATGATGGTGATACAATGAAATTAAAAATTGAAGAAGTAAGAAGAGGATTAATATCAAATAAGTATGAAGTACCATTGAGTGTTTGTAGTGAACCATGCCCAAAAGGATCATATAAAGCTTATCAAGATCAAACATGTTGTTGGACTTGTATAAAATGTGATGTTACAACATCAATTATCTTAAATGAAACTTTGTAATTTTTATCTTTTTATTAATTAATAATTACATTTTTAGATGTCAAGAATGTCCATTAGGTCAAATACCTAACGAAAAACAAGATGAATGCTTTCCAATTCCTCCAGTTTATATGAAATGGCAAACATTATGGGTTATTATACCATCATGTGTATCAATACTTGGAATTTTATCAACAATATTTGTTATATCAGTATTTTTACGATACAATAGCACACCAATTGTAATGGCTTCTGGTAGAGAATTGTGTTATTGTATGCTCTTTGGAATTACCTTATGTTATTGTGTAACATTTATTTTAGTCTCAAAACCATCTGTTTTTATTTGTGGAGCAAGTAGAATATTAATGGGTTTATCAATGTCTTTTGTTTATGCTGCAATATTAGTTAAAACAAATCGGCTAGCTCGTGTGTTTACATTTAGTGGTCCTGTAAGACCTAAATGTATATCACCTTTAGCACAGGTTCTTATATGTATGAGTATTGTTGGTGCACAGTTAATAGGTTCATTTATATTTCTTATATGGGATCCAACAGAGGTTCAAATTATGTATCCGTCAAGAACGGAAGCAGTATTATCATGTAAAGCCACATCTTCACATTTATTGTTATCTCTAGCATATAATATTGTCTTAATTATTCTATGTACAATTTATGCATTCAAAACTCGCAAAATACCAGAGAATTTCAATGAAACAAGATTAATTGGATTTACTATGTATTCAACTAGTATTTTGTGGTTATCATTTGGACCTATTTATTTCGCAACACAAAATAATTTTCGTATACAAATAACATCATTGTGCATGTGCATCTCATTAAGCGGATCAGTAGCATTAGCATGTTTCTTTTTCCCAAAAGTATACATAGTTTTATGGCAACCATATAAAAATGTTAGAACGAGGCAATCAGCTGTTGGTAAATTAGTAAATTCTCAGATGAGATTTATAAGGTACATTTTGTGTTTGTTTATTGTGATATAGTTGCTTTCCTTATCATCTTTCCTTTTTAATTTATATATAATTATTTATATATATATATATTTTGTTTAGTCAACTGGCAACAAATACTGATCAAAATGGTAATGTTATACAGAATGCACAATATAATGGAGTTAATAATGTTTCCAGTACACCTATCATTCAATCATGTGAGTTTTTTTTTTTATTAATTTGATAAAATAGTTCTCTCCTTATTACCACACCATTATTATAAATTCCCTCGAATGCTACAAATAATAATATCATTTCAAATTTCAAATTAATATTTTTTTAGCCGAAACAAAAACGACAGTGAAGTCAAATTTGTGCCCTCAATCTGCCCCATCCCAAATAACAGGTCAAGCAGCAACAATTGTGGTTTCCCAAACAAAACCATTAAACAATCAGCAAGTTTTGAAAAATCCGACCACCAAACAGGTTCTACCGTCTGCGGAATTGACTTCGGATCTTGTAACTAATAGTAGTGGAGTTTCTGAAATTAATGAAAAAAGTGATGCATCAACAGATCCAATATTATTTGGTACAATTTATCCACCAACATTATTTAGAAACGGTCATGAATATTCTGATTTTGATGATTTAATATCTGATGATTCAATTTCAGGTAATGTATCAAACTCAGGCTCAATACGAATACGTCGTCGTAGTAGTCCAAGTAAGATGTATAGTGATCATAACAATACAAATGAACAACTGAAACAAATGCAATTAATTATAGGAAAAATAAAGGCTGATACTCGAGTAACATTACTATAAAAATAGTTTTAAAATTATTGTAAATTTATCTATATTAAAATATTATAAAAGATAAAAGTTTAAAATTTTAAAACAAATATTTTATTTCTGACTAATCATATGTGAAAGTATGAATTTGAATTAGTCAATCTTTAATTGGTCCATAATTTTTTTTTTCACATACATAAATATATAAAATATATATATTTTGGTATGCTGGTAAATGTTTTCTTTTTTGACATTAATATATATTATATAATTGCATAACTAATAATAATCAATTCACCCGTTTAAAAAGGATAATTTGGAGCAACATTTTGCAAGATGATCAATCAACAATATAATAAAACAGTTTTTCGTTTCTAAATACGTGCCTAAAAGATTAAGAGTGAAGACATTTTCATAAACATCATTATATAATGTGTATCATCTTAATATATTTCACCATTTGTCTATCATTTATCATATAAACAGATTATCGTTATGATGTTTTTGTAAAGTAAGTATCTTCTTATATTTATTCTCTTATTTTAATTAAGTTAAAACTATTAGATCCCTATAAATGAGTTCATTTTTGTAAACCAAATAATAATATAGAAACCAGTATAAATGATAAAACTTCTTAGGATTATTTGCTTTAAATATTTTTAACTTTTGTCTGCTTTTTAATATTTCAGTAACATTCAAATATTTGTTTATTATTAAGAATTTTTATTATTTTACCAATTTTATATATTTTTATTGCTTTATATTAATTTTCAATTAAATCTTATCAATACATTTATTATACACCATTTTAACCGTTAAATATTGACTATCTATTTTTTAATATTAAAAAATGAGTACAAAAAAGGCTAACTATCCTTGTCATATATATTTTTAATACATAAAGTACAAAGATTAAATAATTATTATGTGGAATATTTTTGTCAATTTCTTTTTGTAATTCTATTCACTTTTCATTATTTTTAAAAAAAAATAATTAAATATTTTTATAGTTTTAAATAAAATATATTTTATTAATTATTAAAAAGCATGTAGTACATTATAATAAAACTATTACAAGAATTTAATCAGTGTATAGAGTATAATAATTTTATGCGATTTAAAGACATTTGAAATAGATTTATATTCATTTTAAAGTTTATAAAAAATTTCTGCCTATTTGATATTTTTATTGAACGAGAATTCGTATAAAATTATTATTTTTTAATGTTCCTCAAATGGAATCGCATGATGTTTTAAAATTAATACTTATCCGGCTTCTCTGGCAAAACTATAATAAAGACACATAAAATATACTGTTCTTCTTTATTCACAATATATAAAAATAAAAATATATTGTATTTCATAATATGATTATTGTCTTTAAAATAATTAAAAAAAAAAAAAATTTTGTAATTATCTTTAAAATAATTTCTTTTTTCTTAAATTTTTAATATTCCTAAAAATGTTTTATAAACAAAGTTATCTCTACCTACATATTACTTCTTTAAAAAATAGTAACATAACCATATTTTATTATTATTATTTTGTTTTTAAAGTTAGACTAAGCAAAGGTATGTGAAAAAATTATGTACTTTTTAAATAATTGTATATATATATATGTATTTTATATATTTTTTTCATTGTATGTATGATTTATTAAAAAAATAGCGTTATATATTTTTTCAATTATTCAATATTTTGTAATAAATTATAATGATCAATCTTTCGAATTTTTAAAATATTTTCACATATAATATTATATATAGATATACACAATTTTTTAAATGATATCACAAAAAAAAATAATTTATTTTGATTGATATAAAATTTTTATATTATTTTTATATTGATAAAAAAAAGTATTTGTAAATAATAAAAATCTTCAGATAATATAGCTTATAAAAAAATTATTTTGTCATTTTAAAAAAGTTATCATATCAAAACATGCCAATTGGAAATAAATAAGATAAGTGTACGATATATATGTATATATTCTAATTTTTGTATACAATAAAAAAAAATATAAGATTATAATTTTTAATATTTTTTTTTTATTTAAAATTATTTTTCTATTTTATAAATTCAATTTTTCATTATATCATCACTTTTATTTTTATTTTAATAAAATGATAAATATGTTATTATTAATATATAATGTCTATTAAATAATTTCTATTTTTTTAAAAATGAATCAGAAGAAAATATTAAAATATCTCTTCATTCTAAATAAAGCAAAAATTACTAAACCAAATTGACATTATTTAATAAAATAAAATAGTAATTGTAAAAATATTTTCATTAACATTGTCATTATTTTATTATATTAGATAAAAATAAAATGTCATTATTATATATAAACATTTTACCTTATAGAAAATTATTATTTCATTTTATTTGATTCATAAAGATTGGTCCTTCATTATTTTATTACTATCTTACAGTTATTATAACTTGAAATTTTACGACAAATTTTCTTGTTTATATATATTATTTTTATAATTACATTTAAAGTATAAATTTATTTAAAATATTATTTATCAATTACTTCCTTCTGTTAGTTAACTTTATTAAAAAAGTTTTGGTATGCTCAAATAATATATAAAATATATGGCATGTATCTCTATTTGTTGAAATAGTGTAACATTAATACTTCATACTATGCTTGATTGATTTGTTTAAAAATTTTATCTTCATAATATTATACACATTTATTTGAGAGTATATATCAATTTTTGGCAATTACATAAAGATTCATTGAACATGAAAATTTATGTATATACAAAATAAATGATCATAAATAAAAGTTATTTTATATACTTTTTTAATAATTATAAAGTACCTTTGCTAATAACAACCCCGATCCATTAACATTCCTTGTCACATATATAACATTTTTATACACAAAACTTTTAATAATAGATAACCTGTTTAATTTGATGTATCAATATAATATTTAAAGTTATGCTAAATAACAATCTGAATTTTTAATTGAATCATCTCTTCTTTTATTTTATTCACGTCATTGATTATGATTTTAAAGTTTCAAAACTCTTTGATTGCGTCATCCCTAGCTTATTTTAAATTATTCCTATTTTATCATATTAAAAATAAAAAGATTAATTATCATTATTATGTATCATTCTATTAAACTATTGTAATATAAAACTCAAAGATTTCTATGCCTGTTCAATACGATGATATTATATACAAAAACTGAACATTTATTGTAACAAATTTGTTAACATAATTAAATTTAATTTCATAATATATTTTGTATAGACTGATACTTATAATAAATATTATAATTTGATTTATATTATATCATAATATATATCAACTACCGTTTATACAAAATTATTATATACTTTTATTACTTCTTTTGTCTTCAATAAATATTTAGCTAAATTTTTATAAAATATTTGACTTTATCTCATTTTTACAGTTTTCAAATATATATCTTAACTTTTATTATTTAAGAATTCACGTATATCTTTTAAATTAATATCATGAGAGATTTCCTTTACCAAACCAGCCTAAAATATGTTTTGATAAATTTAGATTTAAACTTTTCATTCTATTTCATTTTAATAGGCAAATACAGCTTAATTAAATTTAATTACAACCAAGTACAAAGTATTATATTTTTAAATATTTTATAAAATTCTCAAAATTGATTATTTTATTATAGACTAAATATCTTCTTTCATTCCTTTCCTTTTTTAAAGTATATATTGTATTATGTGAATCTTTTTATTCAAAAGTTAATTAAAATATAGTAAAATATAAGAGTTTGTAAATTGTTTATGTTAAGTTATCATTACGGTTAATTAAAGTGGTTTTTTTTTGATTGATAACTACTATACAACCATACATTCCATCGTATTAATTATTTACAATTAGTCGTATATATTTATATAAAATTATTTTGTTCAAATTTTCATAATTGTTATATGTAAAAGTATTAATTTTAAAATATTTTATTTTAATAGGAACAGTTAAATGTATACTATATAATGACGTATATCAAATATTTTAAAATATAAATATAATATTTTTAGCTTATCATTTAAAAACAACCTTATAACTAATAAAAGTAAAACATTCAAATATCATCTTTGAGTAATCATATTTAACAAAATACCAAAACAATTAAAAATCATATGAAAGGTGTATATTTTTTAATGTAAATATACCATAAAATGATAATTTAACATTATAAGCATATTTTATTTTTATTGCAAAACTTTCATAATCTTACCATAATTGATGACAAACACATTTGTTTATTTAACGGATCAATTTAAAAATATAGTATTGTTTATCAACTTTTTAAGTCTTTTTTTGAGAAAATATATATTTAAATATATTTTTATTGATAAAAAAAA